>CM035158.1:102215032-102815032 GCA_020205615.1 Panax quinquefolius | reverse complement strand
CCTAAGGGTCCGTTGCAACCACTTGAGATACTAGGAATGGAAGTGGGAACACATTACCATAGATTTAGATTCACGGGTCTTCCTACGGTTTCTCAAGCATCAATGCTATTTGGGTTATTGTTGATAGATTAACCAAGTCTGCTCATTTCTTGCCGACACGGAGACTTATTCCTTGAACGTCTTGCTAGTATATGCGTAAATGAGATTGTGAGATTGCATGGCATGCCCCGTATCCATAGTTTGGATCGTGACCCAAGATTCACTTCAAGATTTTGGGTTAACTTGCAAAAAGCTATGAGCGCAGTTTGCGATTTAGTTTGGCTTACCATCCTCAAACGGATGGGCAATCGAGAAAGGACTACTCAAACTCTTGAAGATATATTAAAACTCGTGTCCTAGATTTCAAAGGAAGTTGGGATAAGTACACGCCATTGGTGGAATTCTCATACAACAATAGTTATTAAACAAATATAGGCATGGTTCCATTCGAAGCATTATATGGACAAAAATGTCGTTCTCGAATATGTTGGGATGAGGTGGGTGAAGCAACATTGTTGGGACCTTGGAGTTAATCGTGACTAATGATTCGACAACGTATACAAACCAACCTGAGATCGATAAAAGAGTTATGCGGATCTTCATCGAAAGGATGTGGAATTTAATGTAGGGGATCGTGTATTGTTGCGAGGAATTACAAGATTTGGGAAGAGAGGAAAGCTCAAATCCACGATTTATTGGTCCATTTCAAATTCTTGGCCGGAGTAGGAAATGTAGCCTATAGACTTGCGTTACCTCAAGTATGTCTCGTGTTCAGAATGTGTTTCACATATCTCGTACTTAATAAATATGTGAAAGACCCGAACCACGTTATTGAGTTAGAAACCGGACGAGATAGCAAGACTTAACGTATGAGGAGGTACACATCAAGATCTTGGATAGGAAGGAGCATATCCCACGTTGCCAAGAAAGGTCATACCACAAGTTAAAGTTTTGTGGAGGAATCATGCTATAGAGGAAATGACACAGGAATTGGAAAGCGAAAAAAGCGCAGGTATCCTCACCTTTTGAAACACCAGTGTCGTCGTCGATTTTAGGACGAAATTTCATAAGAAGGGAGGTTGTAAGACCAAAATTTTTTAAATAAAAAGGAATTTCCTTTATTTATTATTTTGAAATAGTAAGGGTTGATTTGATTAATGTGGATAGTTAAGGGTTAAATACGCCGAATATTTCAAAATAAGCAAGTGGTTATAAAATATTCATTTTGTCGGGAATATTCGTTTGGTCGTGGAATATTAAATGCTGTCGGGGAATATTCGTTTGGTCGTGGAATATTAAATCTTTGTCAGGGAATATTAAATACAACGGTAGCGACCGTGTGTGGGCCCATAACTGAGCGATTGGATGAAGAAACGCAAAGAAATATAAGTTGGTTAAAAAATAGCAGGCGTAGTTGTTAGCAGTTAAGACATTGGAATACCCGGTGGTTAAAAATCTGATGTCTGTCGTGGTTGTTGCGATAGCACACGGTATTACGATTATTGTTGAATTATTGATCCTTACGTGAAGGCACTTTACTCAATAATTTTCCACGATGAATTCTTGCTCAATATTTTATTTTATTGATTCGATAATTCTTTGCGTTGATATTTTATATTATTGTTGTTCAATAATTGTCACTTTACATTATCTCCATTATCGGATCAATAATTCATATTATTTGAATAATATTATTAGATAGCATTATTGGCAATGTCTAGAAAGTTACATCGAGGAGAGGTTTGGTCACCTAATTGCGCGCCCATGATGGAGAAATCCTTATCGGAAAGCCCCTCTTTCTGAGGAGCGGCTGGTTATCGTAATTGTGATTACATAATATTATTTGTGAATAATTAATTATTGATTCATATGATAAGGAAATATTTATTTTATATGAATATAAATGATGGATTTATTTATGTGGTTATTAATGAAGGAATTAATGTTGAGGTGTTTTATCGATATTTTATCGGATTGGAGGTGTTAAAAATCAAATCGGGGGTTTTAAGATATATTATGGGGTTATAATTTTTAATCCGAATGTTGGATTGTGGTAATTTTTGGGTATGTTATACATACATAAGTTGAGTATATGTCCACAAATTTTGAGCGAATTAAAATGCACGAATGATTTGTTGTGAATTTTAAGAGGTGTCGGATTCGGAAATTAGGTTTATAATTGATTTTGGTGGAAAATTCTAGAATTGAGTGGGCCCCACTTGTGGTTGGTGAAGAAATGTGCTGAATTTTATTTCAAATGTGGTGGGTGGCAATAGTAGCGAGTAAAAAGCCATCGGTGTAGCGAGTCAAAATGCCTTGGCTTTAGCTAACATTTTCTATAAATAGAAATTTAAGTTAGAATTGAAAATCACACCGAAACAAAGTTTTCTCTCTTTCTCTCTCTATATTATTGAGCGTATTTTGTGAGTATTTAGATACTTTGAGAGTTCTTTGTTCGGTCTGAAGTTTCATTCAAAGATCATCACTTGACCTTTCCTTCCAAATCTTGATTCTTTGAGGTAAGGGATATTATTTTTTTCGTAATGATATTATTTCTTGATATCATTATCTTTGAAATGTTGATCTGAAGTTTTATCAAATTTGGAACTTTTTCATGTGGGGTTACTATTCATGAGTTCTTATTCACGAGTTACTATTCATGAGTTACTTATTCACGAGTTCTTATTCACGATCTTATTAAGTAAGCGTGAAAATGTTTTTTGTGGAATTTCTATCTTTTGGTGTAAGAGTTACTATTCACGTATCTGACCTTATTCACGTATCTGACTATTCACGTATCTGGCACTATTCATCGAAAAATAAAATTTCTTCTTTTAAGTCCAAAATATCTATTACGGATACTAGCTTTGATTGTATCCATGTTTTGATCATTCTTGAATTTTACACCACTATGATTATTTTTGAGGTATTTTGGACGTGGATAAAACCAAGTACGAATCCTTAATCCTTGTCATTTTGTTTCAATTTGGATTCGTTCTTTAAAAATATTTTTCATCATCCTCGGTCTTAAATGATGATATTATTGAATATCTTTGGCTTTGTAGTGCAAAGATGAGCAGGTGTTTAAATGAACATGACCCAATGATGAATATCTTTGGCTTTTAGTGTGCAAAGATGAGCAGTGTTGAGATGAACATGATGATTGATGAATATCTTTGGCCTATAGTGCAAAGATGAATATTTGATTTGAGATGAATATTGATTGATGTTACGAGGATAAAATATTGATGATGGATTTATTAAATTCATAGATTATAGTAGATTTCATTCTCTCGTAACTCTTCTATGAATTATTATTTCCATTGCGAATATTGATCTGAAACTTGTTGTCTATTGATTCTATCAAATTTTTCCTGTTGGAGACTAACGAAAATTTGTTGTATATTATCTTAGTCATAATATTCTTTCTTTGGGCTAGTTGAGCTCACCTTTTCCTTGTTGTTCCATTCTTCTTCTCAGGAGGCGAGAATGTAGCGAGTACTAGTCGGGGTATGGAATGAAGGTTCTAGAGAGAGTTGTTTAGTAGTCCTCACCATTTTTGTAAAATAATGTATCAATAATTATGATGGAGATTTATTTGCGTGTGGATATTGTCTAGAAGACAATATTATATTTAAACTCACAGTATATATTGTCGTATTTCACAAGACATTTGTATTATTGAAGTTGTAGTTTGTTTCTTGTATCATGTATTTGGCGACTCAGAATGGTGTTGTGTATACCTATTTTGGGGGCGTCACATTTATATAAATATCAATTGTGAGAATATAAATTTTTCATACTTTGACGCCGCAAAGTTACGGAGATATTCCTCTTAAGTGAGGGAATCGAACTGTACGATTCCTTATAGTACTAAGTGACTTTATTTATAAATCACATAATAGATAAAATATTAATATATATTATCTGAGTTAAACAAGTATATTTGTTATATCAAATTGTGTTTAACTGATTAAATTGTTATTCTTTGATAATCATTTCTTATATTGATTTAATCTTTTTATATAAAAGTATTGGAACACAAAATCATTCATATAATACTTGTTAAAGAATATCTGAGAAACAAATCTTTTAATCCATAGAAAAACACTCTTTATTATAAAGAATAAATAATTCTTCATAAAATTGCATTCAAATCATTTATCTCGCTTATAAAGAAGCATCTTTGAGCATAAGCTAAAACTTACTTATTTGCTTATTCAAAAAGCTCATTTTATACAAAATATAAAAGTTATTTAAACTTTTATAAAAGTGCATAATTTACATATCTGCTTACATAGAAGCATTATTTGATCAAAGCACAAATTAATATCTACTTACAAAGAAGCATATTTTCTCAAGTATAAAAAGTCTTTGAACTTTTATAAATATATTTGCTCTTTAATTCATATTTGCTTATTTGAGAAGCATCAATTTGTACTAAATCTTATCTGCTTATTTTAGAAGAAAATTGTTGTAAAAACTCTCTGTAAAAAGAAAAGGGTAGAGTTAGTTTATTTTATGTACCTGTGAGAAAGATAAACAATTCTTCAACCAAGACCAGAGTCGTAGAGAGGTCAGTTGAGAGTTGGGTCTCTAGTGAACTTGTGAGGTGAGGAAGAGGCTATTTTTTCAAGACCAGATCATAGAATAAAACTGAACTCAAAAAAAGGTACAACTAAGCTTGAGGAGGGAGCTGGGAGCTTGTTGTCCAAGATAGATTAGTTGGGAATAGTTGGATGTTTGTCTATAAAACTTTGTAAAGGCTTCTCCGCCTGTTGAAGGACTATTTATTACTGATAGTAATAGGATCTCAAGTTCTAAATAAGAA
This sequence comes from Panax quinquefolius, assembly GCA_020205615.1. NCBI lineage: Eukaryota > Viridiplantae > Streptophyta > Magnoliopsida > Apiales > Araliaceae > Panax > Panax quinquefolius. The sequence continues at coordinate 102,810,162 of CM035158.1, read as the reverse complement.
CTTGAGACTGGACATAGCAACATACCAGGGGTGTATGTTGTCAACCATATAAATCTCTGTGCATTGTGTGATTGAATTTTTTACTGTCTTGCATACTAATTTCTAACACTACAAATTAATTATTCAAAAATTCTAAAAGGCCTAATATAATTTTTAACCTGTAATAATCTATTCAACCCCCCTTCTAGATTATTATTGGACTTTCATATATCTTATTGCAGATATCAGGAGATAGTTCCATGTATAGGGATATACATGTCATGAGTGAGGAGTTTGTTAACCAGATAGAACCAGTACCAATGTCAGTAGCAGAGGTACCTGTAAGGAGATTGAATCAGAGGAAGAGGATCCTTCTAAAGAGGATTTCGAAAACCTTGGATTTACATCTATGTTTGATGGACGTTTAACACGATTGTACCTACTGAGGAGTCGACTCCAGCAGAGTCAATGAAGGCATTGTTTATGTCAGTGTTAGATAGGAATTTCCAGTTAAGCAAAGAAGTGTGTGAGATGAGGGAGGAAGTCAATAACATCCAAGAAGTTAAGGAGGACATGGAGACCTTCTGGGTGGTAGAGCACGATGATAAGGTGCTTACTAAGGATAAAGTCTGGGAGCTGAAACACGAGATCCAAGAGCTTAGGGAGGAGTTTACGGCCAAGAAGCAGAAGATCACGAGAATGTCCTATATCTATAGGATTTCTCACGAGGACTACCCGCAACAAATTACTCGATATCCAGCGGAGGCAGGGCAGACTAGGCACACTATCTGTAGAGATATTATGACTACTTTTGCGGAGGAGAAGTATGTTATAGCTTAAGGTTCTCCCCCCTTAAGTTTTATAACTTATCAGCTCTAATACCAACCTGTGACGCCCCCAAATTCAGGTATCTTTCAACTCTAGATATGGTTCTACACGGTGCTACTAACTACACATACATTCACTTGAAATATGTTATTGACATGAATATGTTTACTAATTATTACATAATAATAAATCCCCTCCCAGGTTCTTTATTAACAATTACATTCATTCGTTTGTCATAGTATTAATCAATTCAAAAGTAATACTATTCTATTACAAGATAACTATTTATCCATCTTGGTCTTTTCTTTGTCCTTATTGGATCCTTCGATCCACTCGTTCTTAGCTGCAATCATATAATTCAAGCAAGAATGAGCACAATAAGCTCAGTAAGTTTGACATTTATATTGCAATAAAAAAAAATCAAGAATCATATGATTTATCATCTATACTTGAACAAATAGTTATGAACTACTATGAATAATCAAAATAACACTTTTCTTTCCTTTAAAACATTTAACGATGATAAACACCAATTAAATTCTGAGTTTGGTCAAATACCATGAACATTCCATTCTTTCTTTCCTTGAAAAGGAAAGCCATACACTAAAATCGTAAGTCCGATATTTCTTACGAGCACGTCAAGTTGATCAACACTACTCCGTTAAACGTATTTACGTTTAAGTTTTGGAAAACTCACGTGGCAGTCGATTTACGACTTAATTTTTTTTTTTATTCATACTCAAGCTTACCTTCGAATCCTTACCAAAGCAATTAGCTTAGGATAACAACAACAATATTTTGAAAGAAATGTAAATAATCAACAAAATACTTCAAGTTTTGTCTAGCCGAAACAAAATGGCATCAACTCTTTCTTTAAACAGTTCATTCATATCATTACATGAATTCACAAAGCTCGTCTAATACAAAGTATAGAAAAAAGTTTAGAAAACTTGTCTCAAAAGTCTTCTAGCTTTTAATTCACTTTACGTTGGTCTTTATATTTTCTACATGATATAATCGCATAACATACCAATTAGCTAACAACAATTGATACACATTGTTTATATTATTTTCTCCTTCTTGTATAACCTATCTGAATCATTAAACTAATAACATTTGTTAAGTTATTTATCATTCATTATAGTTTTATAACATTTAAATGTCATAAGTTACCATTTTTATTCAACTTTCAAGTAATTACAACCTATGTAATCTCAAACGTTAGTTCGGCGCGAATATGGTTCACGGATATCGTTTACGTACCTTGCGTTTATAATTTCATAACCTTGAATTGGCATTTGATTGTTGAACTTAAGGTTTTAATCACCCTTTAGGATGTTACTTTAGGTTTAATTAAGTTTCATTATTAATCCTTAATTATTCCACAACTTTTACATTTATAAACTTTCTTTACTTTCAAAAACTCTGGACCGGCGCTTCGGCGCCGTGATCCTTTGTTTCTGAGGCAATGCGACAATTATTTCTAGTAACCACCTCCCCGAACTGGCGATGCGGCGCCCCATTAAAAGCCTTGGGCGGCGCTACGGCACCAAGCCAATTTGTTTGAAAAAAAATTAAGTGCAAAATCTTTTAAAAATGTTCACTTCCCGAACTCGTATCTTGTTTGTTATAACTCAAAATTGGATCCTTCAAAAGCCAATTTCAGGATTATCTTACATACTTTAAGTTCCCCCTGACAAATAATTTTCTAAATCCGTTAACGAGACTTTTACTTGATTAAAATTTCATTATTCATTCGTTCTTCGTTCTTAAGCGTTCTTCGTTCATTCGCCCGCAATTCATTTATCCGATGTCTGAATTTGTCCGTTCTTGAGCCTATGACTCATAAACTTCGTGTTCTTCAACATACTAATGAAACCTAAGTTTAACGTCTTTTATTGAAAATTTTGCCATAACTTCTTTATTACGAATTTTTACTCCGTTCCAAATGGAATAAACCCATCATTCATTCATCTATCATCCTAACCAAACAATTATCATCTAACTTATACGCGATGGTTTTAACCTTTTCCATCAACAACAAGTTCTACGTTTTTCAAGTTTTTCAAGTTAAGTTCTTAATCATTCGTTATGATTTCACTTATTAGGCATTCGTTAGAGTTTTTAGTCCACTAAAATCCATCCTTATGTCATCGGATGATACATACACCACCAATAATCACTTCTCTATCAAATCAAAATTGAAAAGAGATGAAGATTATGGTTTAAAACTTTTACCTCTTGATGTTCATGTTTTGTTCTTGATTACTTAAATGATTTAGCTTCTTCTTCTCTTTGATTACTTGGAAATACTCTCATATCTCTCTCAATATAATGCTCAAGTGTTGGTTGAAATTTTGTAAACAAAAAATGAAGCAAATAGCTTGATTTTATAGAAATTGCAAAGTGAAGGCAAAATGGTCATTTGGGCACCTCCTTACTATTCACACCTCCTTAACCAAGCTTCCTCAAGAAGCTTGGCCACCTCATGGCTGGCTAGCTCACCCCATGGGGGGTCCACATGGGTTGCTCCATGGGTTATACCCACCCGCTTGATCAACGATTCGACCGAGGGGTTCGGTTATTGGTTCGGGTTTAAAATTAATTCAATTTGGGCCTAACTTTGCAAAGTGAAGGCAAAATGGTCATTTGGAACTGAGTATCTCAGGGTTGTCTCCGATATTGAAAATTGTATCTCCCGAGGTTTTCTCCGGGATTGAACTGATTTGACTTCCACGGTTGTCTTTGGAAGACGATTTTGCCCTCCTGCAGGGTTAGTAACAGGAATGCAAATTTTCGAGTGTCTATAGATGCCACTCTTTATCATATACATACAATGCAATGGCATGGATACGATAAAGATTACTAGACACTTGAACTGTGACAAGATAAACATGATGCAATGTAATGCAGCATGATGCAAATGAAGGAATGGAGGCTGTTCCATGCAATGAGACTAGAGGATGTTGACATTGGGGTTATCACCAAAGTCCTTAACCCCTAGTACAGACTTTCTACCACAGATGTTCTTCCTATGTACGAGAGACTCTTGGAGAATTTTGCTCTGTCTGCTGACGATTTGTATAACAGATTCCATCATCGGTCCTTCCCGATGAGGATGGTTTTTCCCGGTTTGTATCGCCAGGTATTTCCAGTGGCCAGATGGAGTTACTGCCAACAGTTTGTGTCGTCAAGGCTGCCTGACCTTCGTTGAAATGTCCTTCAACGGCTAATATCATCGGACCATCTCCGATGCTTCATTGGATTTACTCGCCCACGGGTGATAACGTCAAGGATGATTGACCTTCGTTGAAATATGCTTCAACGGCTAACTTCATCGCACCAATGCTTCGCTAGATTTAATTGCCAACGGCTGATAACGTCAAGGTTGCTTGACCTTCGTTGAAATGTACTTCAACGAATGATATCATCGGACCGCCTCCGATGCTTCACAGGATTTACTTGTCAACGGCTGATAACGTCAAGGTTGCCTAACCTTCATTGAAATGTAATTCAACAGATGATATCATTGGACCGCCTCTGATGCTTCGCTGGATTTACTTGCCAACGGTTGATAACGTCAAGGTTTCTTGACCTTTGTTGAAATCTACTTCAACGGATGAATATCATCGGACCGCCTCCGATGCTTCGCTGGATTTAATTGCCAACGGCTGATAACGTCAAGGTTTTTTAAACTTATTTGAAATGTACTTTAATGGATGAATATCACCGGACCACCTCCGATGCTTCGCTGGATTTAATTGCCAACGGTTGATAACGTCAAGGTTGTTTGACCTTCGTTGAAATGTAATTCAACGGATGATATCATCGAACCGCCTCCGATGCTTCGCTGGATTTACTTGCCAATGGCTGGAGTTTGTATGAAGCCTCCGCTTGAGACATCTTTTGAAAGGTAGGGTCGCAATTGAAATCACAACCTCAAGTTAAGGGCATCGGACCTTTGTGAGGTATTGCCAAATATAATTTGCAATAGCTGTGATCATCGGCTTTGTGAACCCTGTGTTAGGGCGAATACCAATGAGTGATATGTAGTCCTGCAGTTTGGTCTTTGAAAATCAGAATTTCAGGTTTTTCCGCTTAATCGCATAGCGTCTTTTTTCCTGATTTGACTTTTCAGCTTGTGGGACCTCCTTTGCAACTCAAATTGGATCGAGCCGGAGGGGGTGGGACCCACTTATCATCCACTAGCTGTGATGGCACAGTTTGACCAGTTTCAGGATGTTCATCCCTTTGAGGGGGCATTGGGTCAGCGTTTGTCTTCTCGACTTTTGTCAGCAGATGATTTGTCCAAGGTTTATGCCTGTTGGGCCCAGCGTGAGAGGATTGATTTTACTACTAGCCATCCAGGCCGTTCTATAGAGTATTCTGCATGGCTGGAGGCAGAGATTGTGACACCCCCAAACCTAGGTACTTCATTCCCACAGGATTTGGTGTTCACTTAATCAAACATTCATATCTAACTACCCAATTACAATAAAATTGAATAATAAAACCTTCACCATTAAAGGGTTACATAATAAAAATCTCCCAGGTTGTCTAACCTTTAAATACAATTATTCAAATGCGAAAATAAATAAACTTCATTACAACCATTTGATAATAAAATATCAACATATTACAAGTCTTCAATACTTGTTCATCTTTCCTTTTTCCTTACTGGTGCTAGGTACATCAACTTTCCCATCTTTAACTGTAATAGTTATACAAGCAAGAGTGAGCAAACAAAGCTCACTTGAAACAACAATGAATAAAAATCTTTACAACAACTGTCAAATAAGAGGCTCGATAGAATTAAACAATGTGATTTATCAACATTCTGAATTATATAACTGAGGGTCCTAAGACCACGAACTATGTCCATATTATAAGTAATTTTTCAACTTAAACTTTAACAGTCATAAGACTATAGGGACTCCTCGTACTTAAGGGGATCAGCACTTCGTACAATGTATTGTGCATAAACATTTCAACGCTAAACGCAAATTACCCCTAATAATAGGGTTGTTCATCTCAGTATTTAGAGTACAAGTCCACACCAAAGTGAGTTTAGTTTGGATACATTTCAAGGTAATTTGGAATTCAACGAACATCAACTAAGGATTAATTGAATAAAATTAATAACATCATGCTATGGAATAATCATAACTGGATCAACATGGTAAATTAAAATCATGCTTTAGGAATAATTTAATAGCATACATATTGAATAACTATAACACACCTTGCTTGAACAATATTAAGCCAAGATTATATAGAATTGAATACTAAGCATACATAGCAATTTGAACGATAAAACTGTTCAACATTAGCATATATAAATTTGCATACTAAACAACAAGTTAATTATAAGAATAACTTGCTCAATATCAATATAAAGTTTAGAAATCTAGCATCATTATATTGAAATCGAATTGGAAACAATAATTGGCTCAACAAGATAATAGATTTAGAGAACTTGCCTTGCTCGTAGGCTAAACTGAACAATTCGAATCACAATACCCTATATATATATATATATATATATGTCATCATGACATAGTTAGTCACTACCACATTACATACATAACTAAGTACATTCATCATGTAAGATTTGATCTTTAATCACATAATCAAGTTACAAAACTAGTTAATTGTTAATAACATGCTCATTCTAACGACTTGGCTTCCGCACTTAACCGAGACTTCTATTGACCCGACTTCTATGACAAAACATGAACAAAAGCCAATTTTGGCCTACAAGCTACTTTCTAACAGCCTAATTAACATGTAATTCATATAGAGACTTCATATAAACATAATTCAAAGACTCTTAACATGTTTCTACCCATAAAACAACATAAAAAACGAATTTAAAACATCCAATTTCACTGTTTTTGATAAAACCTCACTTTTTGATGTTTTCAATGAAAATCAACACTGTGATTTTGTTTTTCAACCAAAACAGTTAATTTAAATTACTTTGTTTATGATTATACATACTCTTTCAAATTCAATAGTCAATTTATAAATTAAACAACTAATTAAACCTTAATTTTACCTTAAACTAAACCATATTCATATAAACTCAACATAATATAGTTTTCTTCATAAATTACATACATATCATAAATTCATTGACTATACTCATATATAAACTTATGAAAATAGTTTCACAACACTAGTTTATCATATAAAGCCACATACAATCAAACAATTTATCCTTTCACAAGAATTTTACAAAGAATTTTGGAAAAGAAAACTAAAATTTTAAAGAACTTAAAAAGGGTAGGATGATACCTTGTTTTAGAGGATGATACTTTTTTCTTTGATCAACAATCTTTTCTCCAACTTCACTCTCAAATTCTCTAGGACTCTCTCAAGTTTTCTCTCACTTTTCTTCTTCTCTTCTTTTTCTTCTTCTGAGTTCTCCCCCACTATTCTAATCTTACGTACTAGAGTTATAACGTAAAAGATAATAATATATATTAATTATATAATATAAATATAAGTATAACTGATATCAATTATTTTATTTTTGAAAATCAAAAGCCATAAGGCTTGTTTGGTTACCCACTTAAAATATAATCATTTAATCATTATGCCTTGTTTGGTAAAACACAATTAGATTAAAGACTTAATAGGCATTAGGCCTTGTTTGGCAAAACTGAATTAAACTTCTTTAATTTATTTTAATAACTCCTTTATAAAAGGTTATTTGTCACACCTTTATTTAATTAAATTTTTCAATAATCAAATAGATTAATTCTAATAACAATTTATTAAATTACCTTAACACATAAATCAATACCACAAAATTATAATTTTCTATATAATTATAACTTTATTTAATCAACTAACACATCCTTTTAATTACAAATTCAAATTAAAATATAATAATTCATTCAATCAAAACTCTCTAACTTAATAATTAAATTAAATTAGAATATAATAATTGATTTTCTTAATTATTTATTTAACAAATAATTAACCAAATCAAATCAAATTTGAACAATTATTTATTCAACAATAAACATATCCATTAAATACTTAAATAATTCAATAAATGTTGAATATAACAATTTAAAAAAAATCTAGAATGTTACAGAGATTGCATCGGCTATGGTCGTATCCACATAGCCGGAGATTGATTATGACAGTGGGGAGTCTAAGGAGGATCCTGACTCTCTCCGAGGACGATTTGTTCTTTGGGTTAATGACTCTTGTTGATTCTCCCAAAGTCTTCTCTCTGTGACTCCACATTCTATGAGTATTTAGAAAAAAGTCTGCATCTGATGACATTTGAGAGGGATCAGGCTAGAGCCTTGATGTTGATAGCTCTTTCTGGTAGAGATGTCGCTCTAGCTGTGAGAGATGATGCTCTAGCTCATAGAGATACCGTTGTTGCTGAGCGAGACGAGCCTAGATCATCTAGAGATGCCACTGTTATTGACCGGGACAGTGCTCTATTCGCCCGAGATGCCGCTGTTACAGATAGCACTGCATTGCGGTCTCATACTGCTAATATCATTGCAGAGATGAGCACGTTCACTGATGAGCATAGTGTCACCATGCAGATGGTTGTGGATCTCTTGGCTCGCGTTGATACCCTTGGGAAGGAGCTCACAGAGTTACCCCCTTCTTCCGAGAGGGATGCCATGTTGGACTTGATAGTGCGCATATCCACTGGATTGTAGATTAGCTTGGATTTTCCTACACAGACTAGCTTAGCCATTTTGTCATGTACAGGTCACGTTGTATATATCAAACAGTATTATATGGCAAGGAAATATATTTTGATTCACTTCCCTTTTTAGTTATGCCTTGTTACTTGCTTGATATTTGCCTGTTCTCCAGGGCTTGTGATCTTGTTGTATTCTGAACTCCCCCTTGATGGACGGACATTGAGATGTCTCAGGATCTTTTAGAATGGATCATTGATATGTGTATCCCCCTACCTTTTGGTGTCTTGGGACTGGTTTCTGTATGTGGTTATGGAGAGGATTATGGCTTTCTTCTCTGAGGTTGACCGCACCATAGGTAGTACTCAGAATCTTGTCGGTTCACGGGTAACTTCGACATATAGTACCGCTTTTGATTGTCCGGAAGTTAATAAGTTGGGTAAATTCATCGCCATCCATATCTTGCAATCTGAGGGCTCCTCCTATCAATACCTCCTTGACAACAAATGGGCCTTCCTAGTTTGGGGCGAATTTTCCTATGAATTGATCTTGGTTGTCAAGAACCTTCTTTAAGACCAAGTCATGTTCTTTGAATTGCCTTAACCGGACTATTTTTTTTATAGGATCTAGCAATCCTCTGTTGGTATAACTGACCATGAAAGATGGCTGCGGCCCGCCTTTCATCTATTAGAGATAATTGGTGGTACCTATCTTGTAACCATTGGTCTTCACCTAGCTGAGCATCTATTTCCACCTCTATGGGGAGCACTACTTCCATTCCATAGGTTAATGAGTAGGGATTGCCTCGGTAGAAGTGCGCATGCACGTTCTGTAGGCTAATAGAGTCAGAGGCAACAAGTCAGGCCATCCTTTGTGATTGGCGGACATTTTTTGCATGATCTTTTTGATATTCTTATTAGTCGCATCAACGACACCATTCATCTTTAGACGATAGATGACGAAGTTGAGATGTTTGATGTGGAATTTACTACATAACTCATATGTCATTTGATTGTTGAGGTTTTTGGCATTGTCTGACACAATCACCTCTGGCTGCCCAAATCGAAAAATGAAATTGTTTCTGATGAAACCAATGATAACTTCCTTAGTAACCCTGGGGGAAGAGGTTGTTTCTACCCACTTGGTAAAGTAGTCGATCATGGTGAAGATAAATCGATGACCATTACTGGCTTTGGGCTCGATGGACCCGATCACGTCTATTCCCCACATTGAGACGGGCCAGGGCGAACTCATATGGTGGAGCTCCCTTGGAGGGGCGTGGATAGCATTCTCATGAATTTGGCATTGGTAACATCTCTTGACGTGATCATCACAGTCAGCCTTGAGAGAGAGCCAATAATGCCTTGTTCTTAGGATTTTCTTGACAAGTAAAGGGCCGCTCATGTGTGGGGCGCACACTCCACCATGGATTTCATCTATGAGCCTCTGAGTTTGATCCTTGTCTAGGCATTTGAGAAGGCCTAGTCCCGCATCTCTTTTATAGAGTGCGTCTCCACTCAGGTAGAATTTCATAGCCATTCGATGGATCCGCTTTCTTTCAGCCTGACTCACCTCAGCGGGTGTAAATCCATCTCGCAGATACTCCTTGATATGCTGAAACCAAGGGTGTTGGATGGCAGGCAGCTCATCCGATACTTCTCCAACGTAGTTCCCATAGGCTGGTTATAAGACCCAAACTTTTTTGAATAAAGAATAAATTTTTCTCGAAATATATTTTTGAATATTATGGTGTGGATATGATATAATATTATAGTTGTGGGTAATATTTGGAAAATTTTGCAAAGTAAACAAGTTGATATAAAATATTCGTTGTGTTAGTGAATATTCGATTGGTCGGGGAATATTCGTACGACGGCACAATCATTGGTGGACCCCACAACGAACGTATTGTCGTAGTTTGAAAACGACAGAAATATCTTTTTATAAAAATAACGGTGGAAGTTTTACCGGTTAAACTATTGAACTTACCGAGATGGTAAAAATACAATGTACGGCGTGGTTGCATAATAGCACACGGTATTGATTATTGATGCTTACGTGAGAAGTCACTCAGATATACTTAATTATTGCTACAATAATTGTTGCATAGTATCTCACGTTATTTGATTCAATTATTGTCAAATTATCATTTGCATAATATTTTATATTATTAAATCAATAATTGAGACAACAAAGTTATTTATATTATTATTTACAATATTGACAATGTCTAGAAAGTTCTGTCGAGGAGAGGTTTGGTCAACTAATTGCGCGCCAATAGGGAGAAATCCTTATTGGAAAGCCCCCTCTTTCCTGGGAACGATTTGGTTGTTAAATATTGTGAGTTATAATATTAATAATGAATAATTGTTGAAGTATTAAGAATGTGTTTATTGAAGATAAGTGAATTACAAAAGTTAGAGGGGAATAATGCAAACTTGAAAAACTTTAGGGGTACTAAAGTGTAATAAGTTAAATCAATCTGGACCATTGGTGGTGGTTTTAATATTAAATCAATATGGACCATTGATGGTGATTTTAATAGTAAATCAATCTAGACCATTGAACCATTGATGTTGGTTTAAATAGTAAATCAATCTGGACCATTGATGGTGGTTTTAATAGTAAATCAATCTGGACCATTGATGGTGGTTTTAAAAGTAAATCAATCTGGACCGTCGGTGGTGGTTTTAAAAGTAAATCAATCTGAACCGTCGGTTGTGATTTTAATAGTAATCAATATGGACCGTCCATTCTAATAGTGAATCAATCTGGACCGTTCGTGAATTAGTTACTATTTAGTCCATTCTCCTATAAATAGAAGCTTAATTCTTCTTCCATTCTCACCAATTCACTGAGATTCACAAGAGACATTATAGAGAGCAAGAAGAAGAGTATTCTGCTACTTCACTTTTGCAGTATCCAGTTTTCTACTAAGGTAGGGGGTATTATTTCTTTCGTATTCATAAGGAATACTATTTTTCGTATTCATCCTTTAGTATATCGGAATAACTTTGTCTCACGCCATGGATTACGTCTGCATATGCGTGAAAATCCATTCTGCGAGCTTTGTATGTTAATTTTTTTCATATTCTTAAATCTAAACTTACTATGGTAAGTATTGCTTCTATAATCCTTGAAATTAGTGGAATATCCGTGAGTTTTGCGCTTCATCTAGTATCATTTTATTAGAATATTGATATGAACTTTCTTATTAAATATCAATATTTTCACCCGAAATACTATTCACGAGTTACTATTCACGGGTTACTATTCACCCGATTACTATTCACTATAATATTATTCACTCGGGTATTCGGGGCACTTTTCATGTCGAAAATTCACGAGTTACTATTTACTAGATTACTATTCACTCAAATATTGTTCACTCAGGTATTTGGGGAACTTTTCATGTCGGGATACTATTCACGGGGTACTATTCCCAAAGTACTATTCACAGGGTACTATTCACGGGATACTATTAATCAAAAAATTTATTTCTTTTCTGTCCAAATTATTTTTGATACATGGATATTATTCTTGAATTTTACTCCACAAAGCAGTATCATGTTGAAAATTTGGACATTGTTGAATTCTGGATAAATTAAATTATAAATCATTAAAAATTTATCCTTTACTTTTTTTTAATTGAATTCTTATATCATTGTCATCATCCTCATGCTTATATTGTGATGAAAGTCATCTTTGGCTTACGTGCATAGATGGACTATTGATTGGTATAATTACGATCAGGGATAATTCGGTATAGTCATGACCATTGATGATTACACAAATAATTCTTGGCCCGTACTGCAAGAATAATTTGTGGACGTTATACTAATAAATATCCTTGGCCCGTAGTGCAGGGATGATTCGATGATGTGATCTATTTATTAAGCTGAGTCTCATCAATAAAGTTAATGATAAACTTTTTAAATCATAGAAGATAGTAGATATCATTGTGACGCCCCCAAAATTAGGTATACGTCACCCATCTTGGGTCGCCACTTACATGGTACATAAATTCAAATACAACTTACTAATACAACTTGTCAGTATAGGTATGCATCTGACATAAACGTGAGTTTGAATACAAATATTGTCTACTAGATATTATACAAACTCAAAAGGAGTCCTCATTACAACTATTATCACACTATTTCACGAATAGTGAGGACTACTAATGCTATCCTCTGGACCATTACTCTGCTTCTCGAGGCTTCGTCCCAATTTATGTTCTCATTTCACGAAGAAAACAATGAAAGAAAGGGTGAGCTCAACTAGCCCAAAGAAGAAATATTATGACTAAGACAATGCGAGAATAAATTATCATTAGCCTTCAACAATGTTAAACCGATAAAAGTACAATAGACAACCGGTTTAACTGCAAATGGAATATGCAATCCATTAAAAGAGTCAGTAAAGAATAAAATCTACTATCTTTTAGGTTTTAAAAGGTTTTCATCAATTTTATCATTGAGACTCGACAATAAATAAACCACCACATCTAATCATCCACATACCACGGTCGAGGATTTTCATCAAATTATCAATGGTCATGACTATCTTAGAATCACCCCAATCATAATCATACCAAAAACTATCCATCAACTTTGCATTACTGAAGCCAATTTGAGAACTTTTGTCACATCATTTATAGCAGGTCATGATTATACCGAATGATCCTGGGTCATAATCATACTAAGTTCATCTATGCATACGTAAGCGAAAGATAACATAATATATCATGAGGATGATGACAATGACATAATAATTCAATAAAACAAGTTCAAGAATTATTTTATCCGAGAATTAATAACGTCCCAAATTGTCAACAAGATCTTGTTTTGTGAGTAAAAATTCAAGAATGATCGGAAGAATATTTCTATGAAAGATATCTTTGGATGAAACGAAATATCAAGGATATTCTACTAATTTCATGGAGTATAAAGTCAAAGTTTTAACCAACCGGGTATAATAAAGAATGGAATAACAAAAGAAATCACCATGCATGCGGTGCTTCGCATGATGCGGTTATTCCAACAAAATAATAATAACGGAACCAGTCGGTGAAATTCACAAGCGAGGATGATCCAACGTAATAATAAATGTTTGAATAATAAACAATGGAACCGAGTCCTGTAAAACACACGAGCGAGGATATTCCAATGTAATAATAAATGTGGAATAATAAACAATGGAACCAGTCCTATGTGTAAAACACACGATGTGGATATTCCAATGAGAATAATAAAGAATGGAATAACGAAGAAGATCACCAAGTATAGGGATTCAGCGATATCTGAGTTATTCCAATGAAATAAATAAGAATGGAATAACATAAGGATTTCACCAAGTATAAGGTATCTGGCATATAAAGTTATGTATAGGGTATACCACTTTTACGAGTTATTCCAATGTAATAATAATGAATGGAATAATGAAGTTCTCTTCATGAATAAGAAAGAATAACACCTCGACGAATACAACAAATAATACCCCTTACCGTAAAAGACACCGGATATCAAAGTAGTGAAGTACCGAATACTCTTCTTCTTTCTCTCTATAGATTTTCTCTCTATAAACTTCTCTCTATAATTTCTCACTCTGAGTTTCAAATTGAATTAAATAAGAAAATAATAAAGGAATGAGCTTCTATTTATAGGAAAATAGAATGCATAGTAATTAATCCATGAACGGTCCAGTTGATTTACTTTAATCTGATCGGTCCATATTTAAAGCAAAATCTTTTAAATAAAATATAATATATTCTATTTATAGAATAACTTTAATAAAGTATTCTCGCTTTATATAAAAGATGTTTCGCTTTATTACGTTAATAATACGAATAAAACAAAACGTCCATTATCGCTATAATAATTCATATTATTAATCGACAATAATGGAATCAAACCGAGTGACTTCTCACATAAGCATCAATAATCAATACCGTGTCTACTACTATGCAACACACGTATTCATCGTATTTTTACTACCGAAAGTAGTTCAACAAGATCAACGGTAAAACTTCCGTCGTTATTTCAATAAAATATTTTTGTCGTTTTCTCAATCCGACAATAATTACATTAGGGGGTCCACCAATGATTGAGCCGTTGTCTGAATATTCCTGCTAAACCGAATATTCCCCACCAATCGAATATAATATAACCACTTGCATACTTTGCAAAATTTATAAATACTACCCACAACTATAATATTATCTCAAATTCATACCATAATATTAAAAATTATTTCGACAAAATTTAAATCTTTATTGATAAAATCTGTGGTCTCACAATCATGCTCTACTTGACTCTTCTAATGGATTGCTTGTTCCGCTGCAGTTAAACTTGTTATCTATTATATTCTATCAGTTTAACATTGTTGAAGGCTAATGATAACTTTTTCTGCATTATTTTAGTCATAATATTTCTTACGGGGCTAGTTGAGCTCACCCTTTTACTTCCATTGTTCTCTTCAAGAAATGAGAACGTAGTCGGAACTAGTCGGGGAACGGAGTGATGGCCCGAGATGGTGTTATAGTAGTCCTCACTATTCTATAAAATAATGTGCCAATAAATGTAATGAGGACTCTATTTGAGTTTGGATATTGTCTAGATGACAATATTCGTGTAAAAACTCTCAGCTCATGTTGTATAATTAAGTTTGTATTTGTATTCAGTACCATGTATTTGGCGACCCAAAATGGGTGATGTATACCTATTTTGGGGGCGTCGCGATTAATATCAAAGCTTAGGGATATGATCCCAGGTGAGATGTGAGACAAGAACTAGGAGGGGAGAGACGGGGAATTTCTTCGCTAGTATGACCTACCTAAGTTTCTTTGGTATTTAATTGGTCGGTCAGAGTATAGGGATAATATGTGGAATGTCAATTAACCCTTATTTTGTGGCAGTATTTGAAAATGACATCTGAAAATGTCGAGATAAGCAATGAAGCACATGAGACCGTTGAGTCACCAACGATCAATACCCAGGATAATGTGCAACAGGAAGACAATAATCCTCACGTAAACAACAACACCGATCAAATGATGAACGATGGGATGTTTAGAGGCTTCATGCAATTCATGCAACATCAGGTGAGAGCGGCTCCTGTTCAAAATGCAGGTGGACACACTGGCAACTCACAGATGGTCATCGCTAAACAATTCAAGGAGCTGGGACCATCGGAGTTTTGGGGAGAGCCAAAACCACTTAAGGCAGAGACGGGGATAAAGCAGATCACCAAGATATTTGATGTCTTGGGATGCTCCGAGGAGCAAAAGGTTCCATTTGCCACCTTCATGTTGAGAGGAGAAGTAGATTACTGGTGGGAATCAGTAAAACGTACCCAGCCTACCGTACTCAAGATGTCTTGGGAGAAGTTCCAAGAGCTGTTCAATGACAAGTACTTTCCCGAAAGTATTCGTCACATGAAGGAGGTGGAGTTTATCAAGTTGGAGCAAAACAATATGACCGTGTCGCAGTACGAGGCTAAGTTTGCCGAGTTGTCCCAGTTCGCATCCCATTTGGTTGATAATGAGAAGAGAATAACGCGAATGTTTCTATGAGGTTTGAGACCCGAAATACGTCAATATCTCATTTCTCATAAACTGTGTTTGTATTCAGATGTTGTAAATAGGGCTCAGTTATTGGAGCGCGATAATGAGTCAACCCAACCAAGAGAGAGCAGCCAGCAAGTCGATAATACCAGTGGTAGCAGTCATCAATGCGGTGACAACAAACGTGGAGGGAAACAACAGGAAAGAAATGGTAACCACTCCGGTGGTAATCATGGCCAAGATAATAGAAGTGAAAATTTCAAAAAGAGGAGATTCAATAATGATGGAAAGACGTCGGCACCAAAGACTTGTTGTTAAGGAAGGAGAACGACCACCTAGGTCAGTATGTTACAAATCGAGGAGAGGAACACATCACCCAAACTATGCGCACCGATCAAAAGCATGTTACAATTGTGGAAGAGAAGGTCACCTAGCCCGATTTTATTGCGTGCACCAAAGTCAAGTCCAAATTGGGATGGGGCATCAAAGGCCGTCCCAGACAAGACAAAACCGGTTGTTCAAGGGAGAGCGTTTGTCGTAACCTCCCAAAAAGCGAGGAATCCGAACGAGGTGATCACGGGTAAGCTAATCATAAAGTCTTGCGAAGCTTATACCTTATTCGATACCGGTTCTACCCATTCTTTTATTTCTCCTACTTGCGCTTAACGTTTAAATTTTGACTCCGGAGAAATTAGACTTTGATTTATCTGTTGAAACTCCGTTGGGAGAAACCTTCATAACATCCACTGTTTATAAGTCTTGTTTGGTTCAAATCGATAATCGCACGTTACCTGTCGATCTTATTTCTTTAAAAATACTTGTATTCGATGTGATTTTAGGAATTGATTGGTTGACTACTCATCATGATAAAATTGATTGTTTTCGTAAGGTTGTTAGCTTTCATATTCCTAACCAACCTATTATACGAATTCAAGCAACCAAACCATTAAGGTTAATTACTGTCATCTCAAGTCATAAAGCTATTCGTTTATTGAAAAACGAATGTCAAGCTTTCTTAGCCCATGTCACAGATTTAAACAAAAATACGTCAGATTTGAATGATATTTCCATTGTTAATAAATTTCCTGACGTATTCCCTGAAGAACTTCTTGGCCTACCCCCAGAGCGTGAAATTGAATTTTGTATCGACCTTGAACCTGGTACAAAACCCATTTCCAAAGCCCTATATCAAATGGCTCATGTTGAACTTCAGGAGTTAAAGACTCAATTGCAGGAATTGTTAGACATCGATTTCATTCGTCCTAGTACATCTCCTTGGGGTGCTCCTGTTCTCTTCGTAAAGAAGAAAGAGGAAAGTATGCGACTTTGTATTGATTATCGGGAGTTGAATCATGTCACCATGAAAAAAAAAATAGTTCTCGTTGCCACGCATTGATGACCTGTTTGACCAGTTGCAAGGCGCCAAATTCTTTTCAAAGATCGATCTTCGTTCCAGATATCATCAGTTAAAGATTAAAACCGATGACATCCCAAAGACTGCTTTCAGAACTCGGTACGGGCATTATGAATTCCTAGTCTTGTCTTTTGGATTGACTAATGCTTCTGCTGCCTTCATGGATGTGATGAACCGAGTATTCAAGGAATATTTGGATCATTTTGTAGTCGTCTTTATTGATGACATCCTCATATATTCCAAAATCCATGAAGATCATGAGCAACACTTGAGGTTGATACTTCAAAAGCTTCGCGAAAACAAGCTTTATGCCAAGTTAAAGAAGTGCGAGATTTGGCTTGAGGAAGTAGCATTCCTTGGGCACGTGATATCAAATCATGAAATATCTGTTGACCCAGCAAAGATTGAAGCAATTCAAAGCTGGGAGCAACCCAAGTCAGTGACCGAAGTACGTAGCTTTCTCGGCTTAGCTAGTTATTATCGGAGATTCGTAGAAGGGTTTTCTCGAATCGCTACTCCATTAACTCAGTTGACTTGAAAAGATACAAAATTTGGTTGGAGCGAAGAATGTGAGAAGAGTTTTCAAGAACTCAAGAGGAGACTCATTTCAAAGACTTTGTTACGACAATACCATCTGGTTCGGAGGGATTTGTCATCTACAGTGATGCTTCAGGCAAAGGTTTAGGATGTGTTCTCATGCAACATGGGAAAGTCATATAGCCCCTCACGACAACTCAAAGAATATGAGAGAAATTATCCTACTTATGATCTAGAGTTGGCAGCTGTCGTTTTTGCGCTTATTGGAGGCATTAACTATATGGAGAGAAGGTTGAGATTTATACGGATCATAAAAGCCTCAAATATTTCTTCACTCAAAAGGAACTCAACATGAGACAAAGACGATGGCTTGAGCTGTTGAAAGATTATGATCATACCATTTAATACCATCCTGAAAAAGCGAACGTAGTAGCTGATGCATTGAGTAGAGGATCATATGCGGGTACGAGTGCGATATTGTCAACGTAAAAGCCCATTTTGTATGACTTACAAAGGATAGAGATAGAGTTAAAGACTCTAGGGACCCATGTGATGATGACGAATATACGAGTAGAACCGACTTTAATCGATAAAGTTAAAGATGCTCAAGCTACAGACCTGGAGCTAATGCGTATGAAGAAGAAAGTGCAAGAAGGTGCTATTCCGGAAGCAAGAATCGATGAAGAAGGAATACTTCGAGTCAACTCCAGACTTTATGTTCCTAACGATTCTGATTTGAAGTATAAAATTATGATGGAGGCGCACAACACACCGTTTGCAATCCATCCTGGGAGTACCAAAATGTATCGTGATCTTCGACATATATTTTAGTGGAGCAATATGAAGAGAGAGATAGTGGGGTTTATCTCAAGGTGTCTAACTTGTCAACGAGTTAAGGCGGAGCATCAAGTGCCAAAAGGTCCATTGCAACCACTTGAAATTCCAGAATGGAAGTGAGAGCACATTAGCATGGATTTCGTTACTGGTCTTCCCAAGGTTTCTCAAGGCATAGATGCAATTTGGGTCATTGTTGATAGATTGACCAAGTCTGCTCATTTCTTACCGATTCGAGAAACTTATACATTTGAACGTCTTGCTCGTATGTACATAAACGAGATTGTAAGATTGCATGGTATGCCAGTATCTATAGTTTCTGATCGAGACCCAAGATTCACTTCAAGATTTTGGGTTAGTTTGTAAAAAGCTATGGGCACGGATTTACGATTTAGTTCGGTGTATCATCCTCAAATGGACGGACAATCAGAGAGGACTATTCAAACTCTTGAAGATTTATTAAGACTCTGTGTCCTTGACTTCAAAGGAAGTTGAGACAAGTTCTTACCATTGGTGGAGTTTTCTTATAACAACAGTTATCAAGCAAGTATTGGCATGGCTCCATTTGAGGCGTTGTATGAAAGAAAGTGTCGTTCTCTGGTATGTTGGGATGAGGTAGGTGAAGCAACGTTGTTGAGACCAGAGTTGGTACGTATGACTACGAAAAAGATTCAAAAGATCCGACGTATAAAAACCTCACAAGATTGACAAAAGAGTTATGCTGATCTTCATCGAAAGGACATGGAATTCAATATTGGAGATCATGTGTTGTTACGTGTTGCTCCATGAAAAGGAGTTACGAGATTTGGAAAGAGAAGAAAGCTCAATCCTCGATTCATTGGCCCATTTGTAATCCTTGATCGAGTAGGAACTGTGGCCTATAAACTCGCCTTACCGCCAAATATGTCTCGTGTTCATAACGTTTTTCACATATCTATGTTACGTAAATATGTGAAAGACCCAAGCCACATTATTGAATTAGAACTAGACGAGATAGAGGAAAATTTAACGTATGAAGAGGTAGCTGTTAAAATCTTGGATAAGAAGGATCCTATTCCACGCTCCAAGGTTATACCTCAAGCCAAAGTTTTGTGGAGAAACCACGATGTGGAGGAAATGACCTGGGAGTTAGAATCTGAAATGAAATCAAGGTATCCTCACCTCTTCGACATATCAGGTACATACCCTAGTTTCGAGGACGAAATTTCATAAGAAGGGGAGGTTGTAAGACCCCAACTTTTTTGAATAAAGAATAAATTTTTCTCGAAATATATTTTTGAATATTATGGTGTGGATATGATATGTTATAGTTGTGGATAATATTTGGAAAATTTTGCAAAGTAAGCAAGTTGATATAAAATATTCGTTGTGTCAGTGAATATTCGATTAGTCGGGGAATATTCGTTTTAATAGGGAATATTCGTACGACGGCACAATCATTGGTGGACCCCACAACGGAAGTATTGTCGTAGTTGAAAAACAACAAAAATATCTTTTTATAAAAATAACGGCGGAAGTTTTACCGTTAAACTGTTGAACTACCCAGTGGTAAAAGTATAATAATACACGTGGTTGCATAGTAGCACATGGTATTGATTATTGATGCTTATGTGAGAAGTCACTCAGTTATACTCAATTATTGTTACAGTAATTGTTGCATAGTATCTCACGTTATTTGATTCAATTATTGTCACATTATCATCTGCATAATATTTTATATTATTAAATCAATAATTGAGACAACAAAGTTATTTATATTATTATTTGCAATATTGAGAATGTCTAGAAAGTTTTATCGAGGAGAGGTTTGGTCACATAATTGCGCGTCAATAGGGAGAAATCCTTATTGGAAAGCCCCTTCTTTCCTGGGAACGATCTGGTTGTTAAATATTGTGAGTTATAATATTAATGATGAATAATTATTGAAGTATTAAGAATGTGTTTATTGAAAATAAGTGAATTACAAAAGTTAGAGGGGAATAATGCAAACTTGGAAAACTTTAGGGTACTAAAGTGTAATAATTTAAATCAATTTGGACCATTGGTGGTGGTTTTAATATTAAATCAATCTGGACCATTAATGGTGGTTTTAATAGTAAATCAATCTGGACCATTGATGGTGTTTTAAAAGTAAATCAATCTGGACCGTCGGTGGTGGTTTTAAAAGTAAATCAATTTGGACCATCGGTGGTGGTTTTAAAAGTAAATCAATCTAGACCGTTAGTTGTGGTTTTAATAGTAATCAATATGGATCGTCCGTTCTAATAGTGAATCAATCTGGACCGTTCGTGAATTAGTTACTATTTAGTCCATTCTCCTATAAATAGAAGCTTAATTCTTCTTTCATTCTCACCAATTCACTGAGATTCACAAGAGACACTATAGAGAAAGAAACTATAAAGAGCAAGAAGAAGAGTATTCTGCTACTTCACTTTTGCAGTATCCAGCTTTCTACTAAGGTAAGGGGTATTATTTCTTTCGTATTCATAAGAAATACTATTTTTCGTATTCATCCGTTAGTATGTCGGAATAACCTGTCTATGTGGATTACGTACCGTATGACAGGTGAAAATCCATTTGCAGTTTTCGAATGTTAATTCTTTTCATATTCTTAAATCTAAACTTACTATGGCAAGTATTGCTTCTATAATCCTTGAAATTAGTGAAATATCCGTGAGTTTTGCGCTTCATCCAGTATCATTTTATTAGAATATTGATATGAACTTTCTTATTAAATATCAATATTTTCACCCAAAGTACTATTCACGAGTTACTATTCCTGGGTTACTATTCACCCGATTACTATTCACTATAATATTATTCACTCGAGTATTCGGGACACTTTTCATGTCGGGGTACTATTCACGAGTTACTATTCACGGGTTACTATTCACCTGATTACTATTCACTCAAATATTGTACACTCGGGTATTTGGGGCAATTTTCATGTCAGCGTACTATTCACGGGGTACTATTCCCGAAGTACTATTCACATGATACTATTCATGGGGTACTATTCACCGAAAAATTTATTTCTTTTCTGTCCAAATTATTTTTGATACATAGATATTATTCTTGAATTTTACTCCACAAAGCAGTATCATGTTGAAAATTTGGACATTGTTGAATTCTGGATAAATTAAATTATAAATCTTTAAAAATTTATCCATTACTTTCTTTTAATTGAATTCTTATATCATTGTCATCGTCCTCATGCTTATATTGTGATGAAAGTCATCTTTGGCTTACGTGCATAGATGGACTGTTGAAGGGTATGATTATGACCAGGGATAATTCGGTATAGTCATGACCATTGATGATTACACGAATAATTCTCGGCCCGTAGTGCAAGAATAATTTATGGACGTGATACTAATGAATATCCTTGGCTCGTAGTGCAGGGATGATTCGATGATGTGATCTATTTATTAAGTTGAGTCCCAGGAATAAAGTTAATGATAAACTTTTTAAATCATAGAAGATAGTAAATATCATGCTCTACTTGACTCTTCTAATGGATTGCTTGTTCCACTGCAGTTAAACTTGTTGTCTATTATATTCTATCAGTTTAACATTGTTGAAGGCTAATTATAACTTATTCTGCATAATTTTAGTCATAATATTTCTTACTGAGCTAGTTAAGCTCACCCTTTTACTTCCATTGTTCTCTTCAGAAAATGAGAACGTAGCCAAAACTAATCGGGGAACGGAGTGATGGCCCGAGATGGTGTTATAGTAGTCCACACTATTCTATAAAATAGTGTGCCAATAAATGTAATGAGGACTCTATTTGAGTTTGGATATTGTCTAGATGACAATATTCGTGTAAAAACTCTCAGCTCATGTTGTATAATTAAGTTTGTATTTGTATTCAGTACCATGTATTTGGCGACCCAAGATGGGTGATGTATACCTATTTTGGGGGCGTCACACTAGTGCCTTTTGCCAGGCAAATATGATATTTGGCATGTCTTCTTTGTCAAGTGTGTTGATCAAGGAGGCCAAAGTTGCTAATGCATCTGCAAAGTCATTCTTATTCCGAGGAATGTGGAGGAAGGATATTTCTTCAAACTTCGAAGCCATCTGTACAACCTGCCGATGGTAAGGCAGTAAATGTAGCTCTTTGGTGTGATAGATCCTAGTGGTTTGTCTGATTACCAATTCGAAATCTCCAAAGACAATTAACCTTCTGATGCCCATGGATTGGGCTAGTTTTAACCCCATGATACAACCTTCATATTCAGCTGTGTTGTTGGTGCTGGCAAACTGCAATTTGACGGCAACGGGATACTGCTCCCCCGAAATGGATACCAGAACTGCTCCAGCTCCAGAACCTTCTATGTTTACAGCTCCATCAAAATACATCTTATATGGTTGGTTCGTATTGCACTGATGGTGTTGCTGAACTGTCATTACCCCTTCATCGGGGAAGTATGTTTCCAAGGGTTTGAAATTCCGTGACGGTGCGGAGGCCAGTTGATCCGCAATTCCTTGACCTTTGACAGACTTTCGAGTCACGTAGATGACGTCAAATTGCTCTAGGATCAACTGCCATTTGGACAGTCGACAATTCAACATGGGTTTGTTGAACACGTACTTGAGGGGATCCACGCGGGATATGAGATGGGTTGTGTGACCATGGAGATAATGTTGTAATCTCATGGAAGCCTATGCTAAAGCACAACAAATTTTCTCAATCAGAGTCTACTTATGTTCACTGCTGCTGAATCTTTTGTTGAGGTAATAGATAGCTCTTTCTTGGCCTCTATCATCTTTATGTCCCATCATACAGCCCATGATATTGTCATTGATTGAAAGGTACATAAAAAGGGGAACACCATCCCTGGGAGGTACCAAAACAGGAGCTTTGATTAGCTGCTCTTTGATGAGAAGGAAGGCTTTCTGACACTCATTATTCCATTTCATGGAGGATTTCTTCCTTAGCAACTTGAAGATAGGCTCACAGGTTGCTGTGAGTTGGGAGATGAATCGGCTGATGAAGTTGATTCTTCCCAAAAATCCCCGTATTTCCCTCTCTGTCTGGGGTATGGGCATTTTTGGATGGCCTGGATTTTTGCAGGATCCAGCTCAATCCCTTTGTGGCTCACTAAAAATCCTAGCAACTTGCCTGATTTAACGCCAAATGCGCATTTGGCTGGATTCAGCTTCAATTTGTACTTACGCAACCGGCTAAAGAGCTTTTTGAAGTCATCTAGGTGATCTTCCTCCCTTTGGAATTTGACAATGAAATCATTTACATAGATTTCTATCTATTTGTGTATTAGATCATGGAAAAGAGCCATCATGGCTCGCTAATAGGTAGCTCCGGCATTGATGAGGCCGAATGACAACCGTCTGTAGCTAAAGGTTCTCCAAGGAGTGATGAATGCAGTTTTCTCAAGATCCTCTTCAGCAACCATGATTTGATGGTACCCAACAAAGCAGTCAACAAAGGAGTATATGTCATACTGAGTTGTATTGTCAATGAGTATGTGGATGAATGGTACGGGAAAGCTATCTTTGAGACAAGCTTTGTTCAGATCCCTTTAATCCACGCAAACTCGAACCTTCCCTCCGGGTTTAGGCACGATAACTATGTTGGATATCCCTTCAGGGTATGTTGATACCATGATGATGCTGGTCTAAAATTATTTCACAATTTCTTATTTGACTTTCAAACTCCACTCAGTTTTTAATTTCCTGAGTTTCTGCCTGACTGGCTTGAATCCCTCTTTGATGGGAAGGCGATTAATGACGATGTCAATTGACAAACCGACCATGTCTTCATGAGACCATGCAAACACATCCTAGAATTGGGTCAATAGAGTAACCATGTCATTCCTTTGGCTTGGAGTAAGGTCCGTACCAATCTGGATTTGTTGGGGGTTTTTTGAGGTTCCAAGGTAAAAAAGAGGTGGTTTGATCAAGATTTGGCCTGGGTTTGTCTTCGACCCATTCTTTAATCTCCTGAGGTATCTCATAGTCCTCTTGTTCAATCTCCATCAATTCTGAGTCCAACTTTACATCAAAGTTACAGTCCTTGTGAAGAATAGGCACCTCATCAGCAAGTTTAGGCACATCTAACTGTAGAGTCCTGAAACAAAATGCTTTCACTTAATATATGAAACTGTTTAATCATACAAAGTGTTAGTGTGAAATGAAAAAAGCAATTGCTAATACTATGCAACAAAAGTAAGCAGTTATTGCTATCTATAGGGCAGAGGGAGTTTCTGCCCTTTTTACCCTTGTCGGCAAATGCAAGGAGTGTTGCTCCAATTGCCAAGGGTTAAGTCCTGGTGGACAGCTGTGATAAAGGGGATGTTGTCTTCCTCCTTCTCTTGAATGATGACCATGATGTCAGGACAATCATCATCTGGGATGTCTCTGTTCATACCCTCCGTATGGATCAGGACACACATGTTTGATAAATATTTCTTTATCTCTTATTTGTGCTTTTGATTCCTTTCTTCTGCTTCTTAGTCTGGAATCAAGACTTCCTTTCCTTTAACCGGTATCGGCTTAGAAAACAGCATAGCTACCACAGGGGCAAGAACTTTCCATAGAAACTGTACAGGATTAGCACCTATAGGTTTAGGCAACCGCCTTATAGATGAAGGAACCGATTTATGCTTGTGTGGGTTCCTGTGAGTGGACCCAGAGGAGTAGCCTAGTTCGGTTGTCCTTGTCTGGTTGGGAACTTGAATTGGGCATTGAATTCCCTGATGCTCCTTTCCTAATCCTTGTCCAGGTTGAAAACCCAAGGATATCATCTCCTGACTTGACGACATTACCTCGACAGAAACTCTGAGTTTCAGAGGTAGCTCCCTAATGGGTTGATAGTGATAGCTGCTCACCTCAAGGGCTTGGAAGCTGACAGGCTCAACTTCTTCATTGATACTGATAAGTGGTATATCACTTTGTCCAGGTTGAACAACTTTTTTTTTCATTGTCTGTCCATTCTTCTTTGACCTTGATCTGTATTCTGTTTGGGTCGTCTGGTGTTGGTGCAATCTTTGTAAGAACGTAGGACCCATTCTGAACAGTTTCAAATAGATCTTCATCTATTGAATCCATGTATGCTTGCATCCGAACTTTCCAGTTGGCGAATTTGTCTTTATTGCACATAGGTGGCTTTCTGCCTCCTCCACTCTTTGATTCGCTTATTAGATGTGTCATTGGATCTACTTAAGCTTTGTAGGCTATTTGATAGAACCTGCTCTGATACCAATTGTTAGTTCCCGGAGGCACAATAGTTTTCTAGAAGGGAGGGTTGAATAGATATTTAAAATTCTTCTCGAAATACTTTGTTAGTTTTGTTAATGATTCAAACACAGCAGAATTAAGATTAGTTTGAACTCCCTCTTAGATATGGTGAGTTAATGAGAGTGAGGTAGTTATAACAGTTATAGCAGTTATGGCAAGAATGTAAGAGACACAACAGTTTTAAGTGGTTCAGAGCACTTAAAGCTCCTAATCCACTTTTCTACTCCTCGAGTAGAAAATCCACTAAGGATATCTTTTACACTTTCTGAATCTCACAGATTCCTTCTAGACCAGCAGTCTAGGCACTTCTTAGTTCACTTTTGAACTCTTCAAGTCCAACAGACTTGGTTCTTCACAGTTCACTTAGAACTCTTCAAGTAATTTTGACTTGGAACTTCTTACTTCACTTGGTTGGTAGTTGATGAGTTCTTGATTGGTGCTACTCAGTTGTCGTTAAGCTCTTGTTCGAAAGAACTGAGTAGCTGAGCAAGCTTTCTCTTTTTCAGATCGTAAAGTTAAGAGTTGAGCGTTGAGTGTTCTTCAGCGTTTTGTTTAATGTTTGTTTACTTCTTTTTTTCATCTGCAAAATGTTTTGCATATATGTGATCCTTGAAATATATCCGTTGAAGATATCCATTGAAGCATTAAATGCGTTTGACATTTCTGAACTTTGATGGAGACTTTTTTGCACATCTTCTGATTAGTATTCTGGCCCACTGACACAGCAGACTGTCATATCATGGTATCACCTAACACCTGAAAAGGTGTTTTCCTCTAACCCATAGTACTTTCCTTAGCTTCTTCAATACGTTTCTTTCTTGTATACTAAGGATATCTTTTGTGTCACTGGGATTGGTGAGGACTTCAACGTTTATAACCCATTCCACATTTGTTGGGATTTGCCACCTTAATGCTTGATCCGATACTTAGCAAACAAGAGCACTACATTTCTCTTAAGGACTTGGCACACTACGATCTTCACTTGCTTGTCTTGCAAATTCTACGTTTTCGAGAGCACACTACGATCTTTATTTGCTTGTCTTGCAGACTACGTTTTCGAGAGCACGCTACGATCTCTGAGTTTGATCGGTAAACGTTTAGACCATTCAACGATTTTCGGAGAGGCCCTTCAAGGCAGACACACTACGATCCTCGATGCTCTACGATTCTGCCTTGGCATCTGCAAACTCTCGATCAACTCAATAGACTACGATTTTGTTGAAGCCTGTCTATTACATCTCAAGACATAGATCAACCTAACATCTTTGATCTCCTCATAAATACATTCATTTACAGAATGATAAACATTAAAAGCTTAGATCAACCTAACAAATTTGATCTATCACTAAGTCCTTGTACATATATTCCTTTAAGGACTTTACATAAAATCATGAGCATTTACTTTAAACATCAAATCAAAATATACAGTTTCCCAACAAACCATATTCATTCATTCTAGGTCATAGAATGACCTTTAGCTTCCTTAATCAGAAATAATAAACATATTTCTTATTTTGTTCAATATAATCAAATAAAATTAATTTACATTATAATTCAATTTTCTCGTTCGTTACTTTCATTACACAAGGTCAAATGAAACATTTCTCCTGTAATAGGATTGTATAATTAATTAATTTTCATTGTGCGGTTTGGTTTTGATTTTATGTGTGCGATCTTGGCTAGTAACCAAATCGAAATCGTAAATTTAGTTTTTCAACCCACCGAAAATCGCTACATCTGCATAGTGCTACCATGATCATCTATAAATGCACTCATATCTGCAATAATGCTAGCTGTGTAGGACCTAAGTGCATTACTATCAGCAATGGAAGCATCCCGAGCTGCTCGAGCATCATCTCGCTCAACAAAAGCAACGTCCCGAGTAGCTCGAGCATCATCCCGCTCAACAAAAGCGGCATCCCGACTAGCTCGAGCATCATCTCTCTCAATAAAAGTAGCATCTTGGCCAGAAAAGTCTATCAACATCAGGACCCTAGCCTGATCCATCTCAAATGTCATAAGATGTAGCCTATGCTCTAAATACTCTACATGAGGTCCAGCAGGAGGGCTAAGGGTGTCACTGACCAGAGCTGTTGTCAAACCAGAAAATAGCTCGTCCTCGGTGGGAGAATCAAGATCCTCCATAGGCTCCTCCTCATCAGAATCAATACTGGACTCTGAGTTAACAACCATAGCCAATACAATATCTGCCTCCAACCATGCAGAATACTCTAAAGATCGACCCGGATGACTAGTCAAAAAATCAGCCCTCTCGCGACGAGTCCAACAATCATAAATCCTAGTCAACTCATCTGCTGACAAAAACGGAGCTGTTAATCGCTGACCCAAGGTGTAACAACCCGAACCCAATATAGGCCCGAAGTGCTACACGCCACAAGCCCAAAGGCCCGCAAGGTAACAATATCGATAACGTACAGCCCAAACAAAACAACTCAACAATAATCTTAACTTAAAACCAACAATAAATATATTTTAAATCAATCCAAATAAAATACCAATAATATCACATTCAAATAACGGAGACGCAGCTCCTCGAAACTAAGAGTTTTATCAAAATCCATCAACAAAAAAATAATATCTAAAACTAAACTCCAGTTATTCCAAGCGTATCAAATAAGTGCTCAGCTTTCAACGATGAAACTTGTAAAAATATGTAAGGGGGTGAGCGATGAAGCCCAGCAAGTAGCAATCCTCCCTATCTAGGCGAATCAAATACAATTTGCAAAACACTTTTTCAAAATAACTTTTTGTTTAATAACAATAGTACATAAGCTTTCAAAACTAAAACAATTCAAAAATGTTTCAATGAATATCATATATCCTTTAATCCATAGCCTTAGCGACTAATGTTACAATAGCCCTGTAACACGGATCAAAAGTTCGATAACGTTATGATACGCAACCTACTAAGGTATCTACAAAAAATGCATGCTCCTCGAATGACATCTAAAAGGTGTCTCAGTAGGTCCTATATTAGCTCCGGAACTAAACGGATTCAATACAGTCAGACTGAGGATTTCAATATCTTTTCTCAATATTATCGATATTCTAAACGATAATTTTTCACAATTCAAAATCATATAATCTCATTTCACATTTCAAAAATAAATACTTGATCCGATTTTTGAATAAACGAACATAGCATTTTAATTTAAATGGAAGCTTTAAATAAAACATAACGAATTTTAAAATTGTACATTTAGGCATCCTAATAATTAATAAGACACATAAATAACGATAATTTTAAAATCACTAAATAGTTCAGAAAGCCACTTACCTCGATATTGCGAAACACGAAATTAAAAGCGAACAAGTCCTAAATATAACATTAGAACAAATAAAAGTCATTAGGATACAATATCCCAACTCAAATGTATTTTAATTTTATATCTAACACACTAATATTTAATAATTATTTATTTATAATACAAGTCTATTTAATTAATATATCCGAAATTATAATAACTTAGATACTATAACTCTAAAATTAAAAATAAGTCCCGATATATATATATATATAACCTCTTCGAATGCAAAGTAAAAATACATATATGCACATAACTATCAACAAGAATATGGTTGTCATTCCAGAACATATATTATCTATATTTATATATATACATAACTTTTTAGATTACCTATTTACACCATGTAATCACACACATATATAATAGACATCAAATATCTCCTACCCACAAGTACCCATGTATATACTTAGAGGCATATAAGTTAGCTTATAAAAATACAACGCACACCAATAAAGTTACAAAATTTGAAATCCTACCTATTTGAAAATTTACGCATGAAAGTCACCAAAAATTATATACATATACGGGTATATCTGTTATTAATATTTCACTCCACAAAATATATACATATATATGATTTTTTTTAAAAATCCAATCATACATATAAATCAACTTATAATTGAAAATGAAGAATTTAGGTTTACCTCTGAGTTTTCCTTTTTTCTTCTCTGTTCTACAGTAATCCAAAGCCAAATCTTTTCTTTCTTTCTAGTTGTTTAAATATATGTAATTCTTTTGCAAAATAGGTTACCGAGTAAAAGAGTCCTTTTAAAATTAAAAGTTTGTTACAACTTAAATAACTTATTTTCTCCTTATAGGTTTTAAATAAGTATAATTAATTATTAGTTACACTTCTATTATCTAATTATATTATTTTATTATCTTTTATCTTTTTTTTAAGGGGTATCTTCTCCTTATTTTACAATCAATTATTATTTCTTTGAAAAATAATTGCATTAAATAGTAAAAAAATTCTAAAAAATTCACGGTATTACATTTTCATGTATACATACTGTTAGAAAATATTTAGTCAATTTTGAGCAACATAGAATATTTTTTCACATTTATTGTTGCATATTTATGTGTAAATATTATGTTTATTGCACATATTTGTTGCGTTTGTCCCCTTAGGACTTGACCAAATACATCTGGTTCTTAGTGGGAGCTGTGGTGGGTCCATTCATGCACATACTATAAGACCCCAAATTTTATGAATAAAAATTTAATTTTTCAAAATATTTTTTTTTAATATTATGGTGTAGATTTGATATAATGTTATAGTTGTGGATAATATTTATAAATTTTACAAAGTACGCAAGTTGTTATAAAATATTCGATTGGTAAGAGAATATTCGTTTTAACAGAAAATATTCGTACGACGGCACAATCATTGGTGGACTCCATAATAAAATTATTGCCGAAATGAAAAAATGACAAAAATATCTTTTTATAAAATTAACAGCTAAAGTTTTACCGTTAAACCGTTGAAATACCCGGTGATAAAACTATAGTAATACGCGTGATTGCATAGTAGCACACGGTATTGATTATTGATTCTTACGTGAGAAGTCACTCGATTTTATTCAATTATTGCTACAGTAATTGATGCATAGTATCTCACGTTATTTGATTCAATTATTGTTAAAATATTTTATACTATTAAATCAATAATTGAGATGACAAGTTATTCATATTATTATTTGCATAATTAACAATGTCAAGAAAGTTCTATCGAGGAAAGGGGTTTGGTCACTTAATTGCGCGCCAATAAGGAGAAATTCTTATCGAAAAACCCCCTCTTTCCTGGGAATGATCTGGTTGTTAATATTGCGAGTTATAATAATAATGAATAAATATTATTAAAAATATTAAATTTATTTTTATGAAGTATTTGTTGTAAGTTTGGCGTATTATTTGGACCCCTATTTACCCATTTTTTAAAATAATCGGTAGAAAATTATTCGGTATATATATATAATAATAATATATGGGGGCCACATGTGGGTCCCACATGTTGAAAATGAATGTGGGAGGGGGGAGTCTGATGAAAGTCACGGGTGTTACTATATATATATATATGTATATATATATTATAAGTTTTATTTTTTTATGAAAAATAGAATATATTAGATTTTATTATGCATAGTGTTTGCATAGTGCCTGCATAGTAAAAAATCAAAATTTTCAGACGAATTCAGAATCGCCCGTGAATATGGTACTGTTGGTCCGTGATTTTCTTTTTCAAATAGTATCCTTTCCATTCTCCTATAAATAGGATGCTCAGTTTAAAAAAAATCACACCAAAATCAGAGAATTCTTCTTCTATAATATTGTGTATTTCTTTCGAGTTTTAGGAAGCTTTGAGTGTAAAAATAGTGAAAATTTTCTTCAAGATTATATCCGCTATACCAATTGAAATTGCTCTTTTTAAGGTAAGGGATATTATTTATTTCATATTCGCTTACGATATTATTTTTCATATTCGTAAGAAATTTTATTTCATTCAATATTCGCAAGAAATATTATCTTCATTTAATATTCATAAGGAATATTATCTTCGTTTAATATTCGTAATGAATATTATTTTCGTTCAACAGTCGTAAAAGATATTATTTTTGTTCAGTATTCGTAAGAAATAATATTTTCTTCCATACTCTGTAGTATGTAAGTAATATTATTTCATTTCAGATTTCAAATTCTATTTGTTAAATTTTTGGCTTTTATACTCCATGAAATTAGTAGAATATCCTTAAAATTTGCGTTCCATCCATTATCTTTTCATGAAAATAATATTCTGAACATTCTTGATAAGTTTTAATTTTTTTTCATGCCAGAGTACTATTCACGGGGTATTATTCCTGAAATACTATTCACTCAGTTACTATTCACCCGGGATACTATTTATGACAAAAATTAATTTCATTTCGGTCCAAATTATTTTTGATATTATATTATTCTTGAATTTTACTCCACAAAACAGTTTAATGTTGACAATTTGGACGTTTTGAATTCTTGATAAATTAAATTATAAATCTTTAAAATTTATCATTTGCTTTCATTTAATTGAATTCTTATATCATTGTCATCATCATCATGCTTATATTGTGATGAAAGTCATCTTTGGCATGTAGTGCATAGATGAAATGTTGATTGGTATGATTATAACCAGAGATTATTCGGTATAATCATGACTGTAATGCTACAAGTGATGTGGATTATTTATTGAGCCGAGTCTCAGCGACAATTGTTGGTATGATCATGACCATGAGTTCTCTTCGGTCAAGGGTGCAAAGATGAATTTTTGTTTGGCATGTTCATGACCATTGGTGAAAACACGAATATCCTTGGCTCGTAGTGCATGGATAATTCATGGTCATGATACTAATGAATATTCTTGGCCGTAGTGCAGGGATGATTCGATGATGTGGATTATTTATTAAGCTGAGTCTCAGCGATAAAATTGATGATAAACTTTTTAAATCATAAAAGATAGTAGATATCATGCTCTACTTGACTTTTCTAAGGAATTGTTTGTTCCGCTGCAGTTAAACTTGATGTTTATTATTTTTTATCAGTTTAACATTGTTAAAAGCTAACGATAATTTATTCTACATTATCTTAGTCATAATATTTCTTACTGGGCTAGTTGAGCTCACCCTTTTCTTTCATTGTTCTCTTCAGAAAATGAGAATATAGCTGGAACTAGTCAAGGAATGAATTAACAGTCCAGATAGTTATTTTAGTAGTCCTCACTATTCTGTAAAATAGTGTGATAATAAATGTAATGAGATTGAATTTGAGTTTGAATATTGTCTATGAGACAATATTTGTATTAAAACTTATTGCTTATGTTTTGTCGTTTTCTGCACGACACTAAATAGTTGTATAAGTTAAGTTTGTATTTGTATTTTGTACCATGCATTTGACTACTCAGAATGGGTGATGTATACCTATTTCAGGGACATCGCACATACCCCTTATTTGTTATTCCATGGTATTTTGGATGGACCAAAAAGGGTTGATATTTAATTATTTTTGGAGACGGACTCACTTTGTGATAGAGACCTGAGATAAAATAATTATGAGAAGGCAAGTGCAACATTCTCAAATTTATTAATAGATTGATATAGTACGAATCTTTGATATAAAGTTTTTGGTATTGTTGTATTTATATCGAAACCTTTTAAAGGAGTGTAATTTTGCACTTGTTCTTCAATTAATTGATTTTATCTCCCAAAGTACAATTAAATTATCAATAGGAATTTTTGTTTCATAAATCTCGTCCTTATTTTTGTCGTAATGGGCTATTTGGATTTTTGTCATATAAAATAAAATTAATCATAATTATTTAGTTTATGGCATGGAATGATGATTATGAGCTTAGCTATTTTTTGATTTCTATCCATAGACTAAATAATTGTGATTAATTAGGATTTAATGACAAAATTATTATGTGTTAATATTCATATTTCGTGCAACCTTATTTTAGTGAAATGGCCTCTGAAAATATGATTGATGACCTTAACAAAAGATGAAAAATTGGATGATAAAAATTATTACCTTTGGTCGAAAAAAATCCAATATCTGCTTAATGAGTTAGATGTGCTTGAAACTTTAACTACCACTATGCAACCGCTTGAGGAGGGCACCACTGTGAAGCACTATCGAGACAAACCAACCTACGATGAGTGGGTCAAGAAGGATCGTTGTGCGCGCTTTACATGTTAAACAGCATGCACAACGACCTTATTTGTGAGACCCCGAATTTTATGAAATGAAAGTATTCAATTTTCTTATAATTATTCTATTTAGTAAATGGTTAAATTGATAAAAGGTTAAAGTTAAGGGTGATATGTAAAAAAATTTCAAAGTAAACAAGTTGTCATAAAATAATCGGTGATAAAAGTATAGTAATACGCGTGATTGCATAGTAGCATACGGTATTGATTATTGATGCTTATGTGAAAAGTCACTCAGTTATACTCAATTATTACTACAGTAATTGATGCATCATATCTCTCATATTATTGATTCAATTATTGTCACGGTATCATCTGCATAATATGTTATATTATTAAATCAATAATTGAGATGACAAAGTTATTCATATTATTATTTGCAATATTAACAATGTCTAAAAGTTCTGTCAAGGATAGGTTAGATAATCTAATTGCGCGCCAATATGGAGAAATTCTTATTGAAAAGCCTCCTCTTTCCTGGGAATGACCTGATTGTTAAATATTGTGAGTTATAATATTAATGATGAATAAATTCGTGTTGATTAAAGATCAAATTGATAATTCCATTGTGTGAAAATTATTAGTGTTAGTAAAAATTGACATTTATTTCGATGATAATTAATGTCTGAAAGTTATATTGACCAATCGGGTAATTAATTGGATAAATGAATAATTAATTGTTATTAATTCACATGCTTATAACTATGTGTTCACATGTGTGTACTATTGATTCACATGATTTACTATTAGGGGAGTTGGTGCAAGATTGATAATACTTGCATGACTAAATTAAAAATGGAGGTATAGATGAAGGTATTATACTATAATTAATTTTTTTTCACATGTTTAGAACTATTGAGTCACATGATTTACTATTGATTCACATGATTTACTATTAAGGGAGGTGGTGCAAGTTTGATAATACTTGCAGGACTAAATTAAAAATGAAGAAAAAGAGGAAGGTATTATACTGTAATATTTCAAGCCCCAAAATGTGCAATTATTAAAACTATATTTTTCTATAAATAGAAGCTCATTCTTCCTTCATTTCTCACCAATTCACTAAATCTCACAAGAGCAATTATTATAGAAAAATTATAAAGAGAATGAAGAAGAGAAGTCTGCTACCTCACTATTCCAGTATCCAATTTTTTTCTAAGCTAAGGGGTATTATTTATTTCATATTCTGAAGATATATTATTTTTCGTATCCGTATAAATATTATTTTCGTTCAATATTCGTAAGGAATATCATCTTCGTTCAATATTCGTAGGAATATTATTTTTGTTCAACAGTCGTAAAGGATATTATTTATTTCATATTCTGAAGAGATTATTTTTCGTATTCGTATGAAAATTATTTTCGTTCAACAGTCATAAAGGGTATTATTTCTTCGTAAAAGATATTATTTCTTTCAATATCATTATGCTGGAATATTGGTACGAATTTAATGGTGGAATTTCTACCTTTTGTGTCGGAATTACTATTCACTCTATTATTATTCACTCGGGTATTCGGAACACTGTGTTGAAGTACTATTCACGAGTTACTATTCTCTAGTATTATTCACTCGGGTATTCGAGGCACTTTTCGTGCTGGATTACTATTCACGAGTTACTATTCACGGGTTACTATTCACTCGGTTACTATTTACTCTAATATTATTCACTCGGGTATTTGGGACACTTTTCATGCCGAGGTACTATTCACAAGATATTATTCCCGAAGTACTATTCACATGGTACTTATTCACTTGGTCTTATTCAATTCAAAAATATATTTCTTTTCTCATCCAAATTATTTTTGGTACATGAATATTATTCTTGAATTTTACTCCATTAAAGCAATGATCGTGTTGATAATTTAAATATTT
Organism: Panax quinquefolius; assembly: GCA_020205615.1. Classification (NCBI taxonomy): domain Eukaryota; kingdom Viridiplantae; phylum Streptophyta; class Magnoliopsida; order Apiales; family Araliaceae; genus Panax; species Panax quinquefolius. Next base: position 102,774,123 of record CM035158.1, on the reverse strand, counting down.
TTAAACTCTGGATAAATTTAAATTTTTAATATTTATCCTTGATTTTGTTTAATTAATTCTTATATCATTGTCATCATCCTCATGCTTATATTGTGATGAAAGTCATCTTTGACTTGCGTGCGTGTATGATGGATCGTTGATTATTGATTTTACAATTGTATATTTTTTTGACTTACGCAAAAGATGATCGATTATTGATTTTATAGTTGTATATCATCGGCTTACGTGCAAAAGATGGACAAGTGTATGACATGATCATAACCATTGTGATAATAACGAATATCCTCGCCGTAGTAGTGCATGGATAATTCGATGATGTTATTAAGCGGGATCATGACCATTAGTTAACAAATTGAATGTCTTTTCTTGGTAGTGCAATCGACAGAATTAATTGATTGGTATGATCATGACCATTGATTTTATAGTTGAATATCTTTGGCAGTAGTCAGCTGGTAGACAACCCATTGGTAGTATGATCATTGTTATTACATTTGAATATCTTTAGCCTTTGGGGTAAGGATATTGAGTAAACATTCTAATAAGCCTTTGTGGCAAGGAAAAACTGTTGAGTTATATGATTATAAATATGAATTGTGAAATTAACTAACATCTTTGGTGGTTCAGGTGAAGATAGGTGATGAAAGTTATATTTGTCTTTGGTGGTTCAGGTGAAGACAAGTGATTAAATTGCTTTAGACGTTTCGTTGCTGAATTTGAGAATCAAGGGATAGATCCATAAAGGTTCTTAGGATCGATCATGGACGCGAATATTTATCTGAGCAATTTAAAGGACTCATTGAAGAAAAAGGTATCATCAGGCAACTAACGATTCCTGGTACTTCGCAACAAAATGGTGTTGCAAAAAGAAGGAATCGTACGTTATTAGACATGGTTAGGTCGATGCGCAAGCTGATCTTCCAATTAATTTTTGGAGAGATGCACTTATGACTGTTGCCTACATCCTTAATCGCGTGCCTAGTAAGTCAGTTACTTCTACACCATATGAGTCTTGGGAAAGCAGAAAACCAACCCTAGATCATTTAAGACCATGGGGGTCGGCAGGATATCTTCACATTCCTTCCCAACAACTTGGGAAGTTAGATTAGAGGAAGGAAGTGTATCTTTATAAGATATCCTAAACACTCAAAAGGGTTATGTGATGATATGTGAACAACCTAATGGAGTAATGACTAAGATTGAATCACGAGATGTGGAATTCATAGAAAATGAGTTTCCAAGCAGGGGTGACACAGGAAAAGATTTTGAGCTTTATGAAATGGTCGATTCAATGCGAGACATTTCACCATCCCTTAGCGAAGGAAGAGAGTTTGTTTCTCATCATTTTGTCGCTAAGGATGGTGGGAGCAATCTATCGCCTAATGGGGCACCTGATTTAAAAAATCTAGAGCCACGCCGAAGTAAACGTGCAGAAGTACCTTGAAATTTTTTTAAATTGAAAAGGAATCCCTTTTTCGTGCTTGAAGGAAAGGCCCTTATGTGCACTCTAAAAGATGATAATGAGTCTGCTACATATAAGGGAACTCTCACTTCACCTACTCATAATGAATGGATAGATGCTATGAAGGATGAAATTAGTTCTATGGGAAAAAATAGGTTTGAGAGTTAGTTGATTTACCGCCTATTCATAAGGCCGTTGAAAACAAATGAGTTTTCAAAATTAAACGAAAGGTAAATTGATCAATCGACAAGTATAAGGCTCATCTTGTGGCGAAAGGATTCACCCAAAAGGAGGGTGTGGACTATGATGGGACATTCTAACCAGTTGTGAGAATTGGCTCCAATCGCCTTATTCTAGCTATTGTCACATGTTTAGATTTTGAGCTTTATCAGATGGACGTTAAAATTGCATTTCTATATGGAGAACTAGATGAGGAGATTTACATGAATCAACCAGTTGGCTTTGAGGTTAAGAGACGAGCAAAAAGTGTGCAAGCTCAAACGTTCCATTTATGGCTTAAAGCAAGCATCTAGACAATGGTACTTTAGATTTCATCGAGCCATCATTTTTTATGGGTTTACAATGATCGAGGAAGATCATTTTATGTATGTTAAATGGGTCGACAAAAGCTTCATAATCTTGTGTTTGTACGTTGATAAAGATTTTTGGGTTTAAATCAAGAGGCTTATATAAAATCTATTTTAAAGCATTTTAGTATGCATAATTCTAAACCTGTTGACACTCCCATTGAGAAGGGTCATAAACTAAGCCAGGATTTTTGCCCCAAGACTGATTAAGAAAAAAGAAACAGATGGCTCGTGTTCCTTATGTTAGTGCATTTGGTAAGTTGATGTATGCAATGATGTGTACACGTCCCGACATAAGTTTTGTAGTGGGGATATTTAGTCGGTTTCAAAGCAATCTTGGATTTTCTCATTGGTTAGCAGTTAAGAGGATACTTAGATACTTGAGAGGCACCATGGACTATATGTTGTGTTATCAAGGTGGTGAGCTACGCTTACAAGGGTACATTGACGTAGATTTGGGCTAGCGACTTGGATGAGCGCAAGTCTACCACTGGGTATAACTTCTTGCTTTGTGGTGGAGCCATTAGCTTGTTAAGCAAGAAATAACCATGTGTTGCTTTATCCACTATGGAGTTGGAATACATTGCATGTTGCTTTGCATTACAAGAGGCAGTATGGTTACGAAGATTCTTCAAGCGCCTGCATGTTGGATCACATACGAGTGACCCTGTCACTATTCATTGTGACAATACGGCTGCTTTGTCTTATATTACGGATCCCAAGTACAATGGAAAGGCCAAGCAAATATTGAGACTAAATTTCACTACATTAGGGATATTGTGGCACGGAAGAAGGCGATCCTTAAACATATCTCTACGAGCGATATGTTTGTTGATCCCTTGACTAAGCCCATTCCTAGGGATGTTTTTCGAGCTCATGTTAGGAGCTTGGGACTTCGTAGGCCTTGATATGTTTTATGTTTGATAATGGACATCTTTTGGATATTATTTACAATATTTTATGCAATAAAGGTTATTACATAATGTTGATTTCTTTTCAGTTCTATGTTTTAACTTCTTGTATATATATACAAGCACACATAAAATGTCACAAGGCAAAAAGGTTGATCTACTCACACGGATAACCTGCCTCGGCGCTTGTAATAGAGAGCGAGATGAGACTATTTTGTGGCGGTCTAAATGGTTGGACACCATTTTTGACACTATGATTTAGTCGCCTTGTCTGGGTCCAAGAAGAGGTATCATTATATACCGAACACTTGTAATAGGTGTAACCTTATTTTTTTAAGGTTGTCGGACATTAGATTTATACTAGATACTATATAAAGTAGCTAGAGATGTTTTCTAAGGTTAAGCACTAGAGAGCGATTAACTACTGTTCGTACGATGTTATTTTAGCTAGAGCAACATTTTTTGCAGCTCTGCCGTAACATGAGAATTGTACCTCATGTGCAAAATAAGCGACATACAGAAGAGTGATGTGGTGGATCCCTATCCAATCACTGTATGGGCCCTGTACATTAACTATTCTCTTTATTAACTTGAACATATGTCATGAAACAAAGACTTTGTGTTGCTACTCTAGTTTGTATTCCTAAGTTCACATAATGAGATTCCATGGGTACTTGTCTAGGAAAATAACAAAGTTAATGAAGATTGACATGGGAGTTTATGGAAGACATTTGTCTGGCATCACATTCAGCTGTTGGTTACGCTATGCGCGTGCAACTATTTTAAACTTTATGTATTATACTATATGTATATATTTTTTAAAGGTTAGCTTACCAAGGCAAATGGGGCTGAGTGTATTTCTGAAATGTAATCAATGAGAGATTCGAAATACTCAACAGAATGTAACCGTCTGGTCTAGGACATGACAAATTTTTTTTTAGAGATGCTTCATATTCATTATGATGGAGACTTAGTATGTGAGCTCTCGCCCTTGATATCATTTATTTCTCGTCAGTCGCACGTCAATACACTTGTATGAAAAAATCTAGAGATTATTGATTTGAGACGAGTATGTACCTTTATAACCCAAGTGTCTGAGTAGGAGATGTTAGTAATTGATCTGGGTCGGACCCGTGGATCATGGACATCCACTTGGGTATGGATATTAGATAACCCAACTGGGATTGGAAGAGTCTCATATCACTTGGAAGTATTTTAAATAATACTTGATATGGTTAAGACTATTTGAGATAATTCTCATTATTTAGTCAGTTGTAGACTTATCCCATATGAATTGAGTTTTATGTTAAATACTAAAGCCTACAGTGTGTAGGTCCAAGGAAAAACAACGTATTATTTTTCCCAGACAGTTTCTCTCTTAATACTCTCTCTAGTATTTCTAAGCTTCCATCAATAGGCTAAGGTGTACTTGGTGTGAACACTTTAGTTCGTTCGCATTGATAGCTTGCAATAATTTTATATTGACGAAAAATACAAAGGACCGTAGTAGCTGTGTTCGTGATGTCATTTGTAGATTTGGCATTCCGTTGCAACCGCTTCCGCTTTGTGGATACTAACCGATTCATATGTAAATATTATTTACATGTTAATTTCCATTTAATTATAAAATTTGAAATATGAGTTAAAACTATATTTGACTTATAACTATATGTTCCAACCCACACAACTTATATTAAAAATAGTTAATGTGATTTTAGTTCTTAAATAGAATTATAGCCTAATTTTATAAACCAAAACCAACCCATAATCATATTTTGTATGACCTAGCTGTAACAGAGGCACACACCCACGCACTCACACACTCACACAATAGGGAAAGAGATCGACTGTCAGATGTAAAGGAAACAGACTGGATAACAAAAGGAGAACATCAATACATACATACAGAGAGAGAGAGAGAGATGTTACAAGCTCTATATCTTACAAGTGATAAGCAGGCTTCTTACTTAACTTTGGGAACATGATATGCTTGTTAACAAGTGCAACAAACTCAACTACCTAACATATTTACACCATCTACAAACAAAAAAGCACTCAAAACACCTACTACATTCCATTTGAATCAAAGACTCGGAAACTAACACAACCAGCAAAACACCTACAGTTCTAACCAAGAACCAAAGTGCTGAAAAGTAAGTAACCCGAGTCTCAAAGCTCACAGGTCATCAGAAGGACGAGTGCGCCTGAATCCAATCCCACTTGCCTTTTCGTAAGCGTCTGATGTAGACCTTCTACGAAACCTAAAGGACCCTCCCCCTAGAAAAACATTCACAAATAATGTTGCTATTTGTTGGCATTTAGCAGCGTACACAATTTAACAATACTGAGAGCATAAATAAGCGTATGCATGGGTCACACTCATTAATGTTGTATACTGTCATGCAGAATTGATAAATATGTTATTACAAGAATCCTTAAAATTTAATCCGACTATATAACGGTGTAAAATAGTAAAGATTAGACTTTGAATGATAACCAATGAGTCCTCGCAAACTTGAGTCAAAAACAAATCTCATTTTTGGAGATAAGGAGTACTCTAGATCCAATATTTTCTGCTAGTAAAACCATTTGGATATAGGGATTACTTTAAATCCAATTTTAACTAGTTAAAACCTGAGTATCAACCCAACGGTCCAACAACAATGTATTTATTTTCTTGAATGCTTCGTTCTCAAGGGGTCAAAAGTTGAACTTGACTTTTAGGAGCTTAGTCTCGACTGTCATGTAAAATCCCAACAGTATAACATTGATCAATCAATATATAGACATATAAATATATACAAATATATATATACACACACAATATAAATATAAATATATGCATGTACAGTAAATTATTGAACTAAATATAATTAGTAATATTAACCCACAATTTAACTAAAGACCACTCTACTAAAACTAGTTACAATAACTTGGCCAAGATATGAATTAGTCCACCAAACATTAATTGTGCCCCACAACCAAAAAACAATCTTCATACTTCAAAACTCAAAAAGTCTAACATGTATATCATCTAGCTGATGAGTAGAGGACACAATTATGAATTATCCTCTTACCAATTCAGCTACAATCTACTCCACTTTATATCTACTACACTAACAGTAATATAGTAATCAAATATAAAGGTAAATGTCATTTTCTAATGGTGCACACAAATAATAGCAGCCATGACCCACCGGTCCCACCTACCATTTCCCCATTGCATTATTCATTTAGTCACTCACAATATGACAACACATTGAAATGACCATATTACCCTCGTTACCACACTCGGACTCTTCTATCCTCTAGACTCCATTATATTTGGAAACGGCCGTACAGCAAATTAACAACTTATGGGGAAATCGGGCATCACAGAATAAGAACAATCTAGCTTACCGGAAAGAGGAGATACCGGAGGTGTAGACCCAGCGGGTGATGCCGGTGGCGTTCCGATCTGATCTCCCTGAGTTGGTGGTTTCATTATCATTATACTCCTTGTAACTCGAACTGGCTCATCTGTCGTATCACCAATAGATCTAACATTTCCATCGCTCGATTCTGTTTATAAAATCAACCAAACAATTAAGAACAAAACAAAATCTTGAAGCAATAAACAAAACAAGGAATTGGAATTCCGATTAATTTTAGACAAAGAAATAAGCTAAATTATTACTACTATTAACTTTTCAATATTAAATCTAAAAGATAAACTCTAGCTAGCTTCATGCTTATCATCCGAACCTTATGAATTATGATTTATATGATATAATGTTCAATCTTCTTCATTGCAGTTAATTGTAGTCCATAAGCACTTATCACGTAAGCATTTCAGTGTCATTATTATGATTATAGAGACTGATTCAGATTACTTAGTTGTATATATATTTGAAAGATGGGGTTAACAGCGCCAGTGGCGTAATAGCAACAAAGGCGTACCCTTGCCAGAGTTATTAGATCGGAAACCGAGGGTCGACTGTTTTCGTAGCTTTCCGAGGCCGGTTTCCGGTCGGGGACCGGCGATGGTGTCGTCCCAGAGCTGGTCGAGTATGCTCATGGCTCAAGATCGGAGGGATTTTAGATGGAAAGCTTAATGCCAACAATTTGGGGAGTGAGACTTCAGTTATAGAGAGCAGATATTTATGGACTAAAAATGGGTGTTAAATGTCGAGCAACTTTGTTGATGTTAGTTGAACAACAGCCGTTGATTTAGATCTGATGGATTTGAGATGACGTGTAGGGTTGATCCAATAAGGACGTAAAGATAAGATTATGGGTAGTTCGGGTAAGATCGCCACGTGGATATTAGAGAAAGGTGAGAGGGCAGCTCACGTGATGGCTAGCTGGCTGTCAGATTCAGAAAGTCATAAATACCCTTGATATTGAAAAAGTCTAAGGGTACCGATTTTGGCGACAGTGAGTAGGGATCGTTTTTTTTTTTTTTTAAATGTCTCTCAAATAGTAATTTATAAGATTTATTAGAACTAGAATTTTTTAAAAATAAAATAATTTGAATATCATTTGAATACATGTAAAAATATATGCATACCGATCTGCGATATTTTTTTATACGTGTATTCAAACGACATCCAAATCACTTTATTCTTTAAAAATTTCGATTCAAATAAATCTTATAAATTATTGGGAAACGTTAAAAAAAAATCGCCCGTAGTAGGGGTGATTATTCGGTTATAACCGAACAGAAATGACTATTCGTTTATAACCGAAAATCGAATTATCGATAATTTCAATATCCGAACTACTAACCAAAATTTGAAACTAATCGAATTATCGAATCTTAGAATTACCGAATGTACAATTCGATAATTCGGGTAATAATAACGAACCTCTGAAATTCTCAATCTTTCTCTACCTTAAATACGAAATTTCCAATCTTTCTCTACCTTAAATGTTGATAACTAATGATTCCTTCCCAAAGAGCACACAAAAACAAAACTTTCGGTAGCGAGAGGTTAGAGAGAAAAAACAGATCTGGCAATACAAACCACCCATGAAGGGCGACAAGATGGTTTGAGACAGAGAAACAGAGGAGAGTTTTTGAACGAGAAGCATCAAGCATGAAGCATCAAGGATGGGAAGCATGATAGGCGCTTATTTAACCATGGTCTAGTTGAAGAAAGTTTTTGAACGAGAAGCATCAAGCGAAGAAGAATAAGTGAATACTCGGATCCGGAAGTTTTTATTTGAGATCTGGGGAAGACGAGGTGAGCTTTTGATTTGAGAAGCATCGAAGCCAAAAATGACTGAATAAGAATAAAGTTATTATAATCATAGTATAAAGTTATTATTTTTTAAATATTAATATTAGGTTATTCGAATTTTAATTATACATTTTAAAATCAAAACCAAAACCGAATAATGAGCAATAAATCGGATATAACCGAAATAAGAAAAAAAACCGAAAAATCGAAATAATTCGGTTAAAAAAGTTCGGTTCGGTTCGGTAGTTCGGTTTTATCCGTTTTTTGCTCACTCCTACCCAAAAGGACTTCTTGATATTATCCAAAACAAAAGGGACAAGGATAATTTACGAGATTGCCCCGCAGGTTTGGACCCGTAGTCACGGTCTGATACGCGTGTCTGACACTCACGATGATTATCAAATTATACGAGACTGAAATACCTTTACCTTCTTAATATATTTTAGAAGGTTAATATTAAAATTTTATATATAATTTAATCGAACAAATAAAATATAAATTATATTTTTTTAATTTATGTATGAAATATAAGATTATATAAATTTTTTTAAAATCTACAAAGCAATAAAAAAATCGAGTAATATAATTTATATGTCGATAAAATTATATTGAAATTAATATAAAATTTTAAATAATAAAATAGAATAAATTTATCTTTAATCAACACGAACTTATTCATCATTAATATTATAATTCACAATATTTAACAACCAGTCATTCCTGTGGAAAGAGGGGCTTTCAGATAAGGATTTCTCTCTTATTGGCGCAATGATTAGGTGACCAAACCTCTCCTTGACAGAACTTCTAGACATTATAAATATTATAATTTAATAATATGAATAACTTTTTCGTCTCAATTATTGATTTAATAATATATCATATATTATGTAGATGACACTGTGACAATAATTGAATCAATAATATGAGAGATATGATGCATCAATTATTATAGCAATAATTGAGTATAACTGAGTGACTTCTCACATAAGCATCAATAAGCAATACCGTGTACTACTATGCAACCACGCTTATTTTACCGCCAATTATTTTATAACAACTTGCTTACTTTGCAAAATTTTCAAATATCACCCTTAACTTTAACCTTTATCAATTTAACCGTTTACTAAATAGAATAATTATAAGAAAATTGAATACTTTCATTTCATAAAATTCGGGGGCTCACAATCTCCTCCTTATGAAATTTAAGCCCTCGAAATTTACGTGCACAGTAGTTCAAGAGATGAGAATACCTTGCTTTCTTTTCTGATTGTACCTTCGATTTATATCCTCGTATCATGATTTTTCCATTGCTTTCATCTCTCTGTATTTGGATATCATTCTAGAATATATCTTCAAAACAAAGGTTAATTGACATATCACAATTTGTCAACTTATCAAGTAAACAATTTCAGCTTAGGTAAGTCACACACTAGCGAAGTATATAACGCGTCTCTCCCCTCCTAGTTATAGACTCTTATCTCCACCAGCGACCATATCCCTAAGCTCTGATATCATTTGTGACACCCCCAAAATAGGTCCACACGACCCATTCTGAGTCGCCAGATATCAGTCTTTAAAAATCAAATACAAACTTCATTTATACAACTGTTGAACTGTGCGATGCAGTACGACAACCAATGATAAGATAAGTATGAGTTTGATACAAAATCTATGTAACTCTCGTGGTGCCTCGACCACAACACCTTACAAAGGTACTTTACATAAAAAATGCAATCGATAAGCTTGTTTTAGAAATTAAAATCTTTGGGAAGTGCTCAAGAAATCTTCGTACATGTTAGGTCAAATGCGTCAGGTTATGATAGATACCATATGTCCACAGAATTATCCTTGGTTGACCCAATAGACCCCAAAGAAAAACAAAAAGATTGTTATCATCTTTTTTCCAATGGTGAGTCTTCTCTTGACATATAATTATCTCCGTTGTCTCCAGTGAGAATTATATTTCAAATATACTCGAAGATCATATATAGGTAGTGCTTTCGTAGATATACTCAAAGAATTGGATGTGCACAACCACTGTCTTGTGATAACACGAGGTTGTATGTCATTAGATATCTTATATGATAGTGGCAAAACACCCTTCAAAATTGGGTTCACCTCACCTATTTCGGTTCACCAAAATTAAATATCAAATGACGTATATAATACGACACGTTATCTAAAATTCTCGATAAAATTATTTTCATACTATTTAAGGAGAACCTCAACGACTATAGACAACCGTTTCTATTCTCTTGTTACCCCTTTTTCGACCCTACTACTCTTATTACACGAAAAGAATTGTGAAGCAAAAAGGGTGAAACCTGAACCAAATTCAAGATAAAGAATATCATGACTAAAGATAATTAAATTATCAATAGCCTTCATCGATAATAAATCGAGATTTAGAACATATAGTAGATGATAAAACTTTTCAACCATAGTTGCGTGGACGAAGCGATCCATTAGAAGAGTCAAATAGACCATCAGATCTATTATCTTCTCCACACTAAAAGTCCACCAATAATTTTTTATCCCTATAACATCAATCAACAATTCCTGTCCACAATCATATGAATAACTCATAATCATAATTGTGATTCTAAATTCCTCTTCGCACCTAGGATGAAGATAATTTTCATCACCTATCTTCACCTGAAACATCAAAAATCATGGTTATACCAAATCACAATTCCTGCTCATAATCATACTAATAAATTCATCTTTGCTACTACCAAAGATATTCATTAACAATTCATCTTTGCACTATAGGCCAAAGACATACAACTGTATAACCAATAACCAATGACAGTTCATCTTTGCATTACAGGCCAAAGATATATACAATAAAAACCAATAATGCTAAGACTTCGACTTAATAGTATCACGACCACGAATTATCCATCCATACTTTCACGGGCGAGGATATTCGTGTTTTAATTACTGATCACGATTATCTTTGAATAATCCCTAGTGCATAATCATACCAAGTCCATATATATACACTACGGGCCAAAGATGACTTTTACCACATTACTATCATGATTATACTTAGAATAATCCTCGGTCATAATCATACCAAGTCCATCTATGCACGTAAATCATGGATGACTTTCAACCTGAATATAAGCATGAGGATCATGACAATGATATAAAGAATCAATCAAATGAGATAAAGGATAAATATTAAACATTTATAATATAATTTATCCGGGGTTCAAGAATATCCCAATGTTATCAATCACTTAATAATCTCATAATCTAATATCATTAATATTATAACAATATTTTAATTTTTTTCTTAAACTTATAAACAATTTATTTTAATTGTTTACACTTTACCAAATAATGCATTTAATCATTCAAAATGCCATACTCATAAGATATCATCACCAATGATCAAATCCTCATAAAAAATCAGTATATATACCTTATATAGGATTTTCAAACCATAAAATCATATTTACCAATTTTTCAACTTCACATAACATATTTAACTCATATGTTCGTAACTAAACAATTTTCATGAAAAATTACCAAATCAACTTATTATTTTTCTATCCTTTATCCAAACATATATACATATATTTCATACACAACAAGTATTTTTTTATAATTTTTCAACTCCCTTAAGTATTTTTCAAAAATCAATTTCTAATTAATTCCTTAAGAAATTAGCTACCTCAAGGTTAACTCCAGAAATTCCCAAATCTTGACAGGATCTTACACATGTTAACGTGAGCTTCCAGTTTAAATTTCATGGTCATCGGAGTTATAAAACTCCGGTTATAGCATTTTTCATCGAAAAAACCTAAATATTGAAATAGTCATAACTTGCTCATTTTAAGTCGGAATGAGCTCATTTTTGGACAGTAGGTACTTTATACCATATATTTTCATGTCCCAAAAGGCCGGAATTTATTTCATAAACTAAGTGGCCGAAAATGCCCTTTTAAATTTCTGGGCAGTAGCTTTTTGGTACTTTGCAGTTTTTGACTCCTTTGCTAAAATCAGTCCATACGAAAATCTACAACACCTTTTCCAGTTATTCCACTTGGATAAGTTAGAAAACTCATAGATCTAACTTTATAACTTAACCACACTCAAAAATTCGAATTATAATAGAAGATATGGTCAATTGAATTTCATGTTCCATTTTTACCTAAATCTAATTTTCAACCCTTTGTGATTTCTAAGAAACTTTCATGTTTTCACATAATAACCAACATAACTCATCATAACACTTACTAATACTACATATACCCTTGATTTTCATCAGACGAATGCTTTTATTATGACTTTCATCATAATCAACAGTCCAAAGCTTATATTATGACTTTCATCATAATCCACGTAAACAGATCATTTCCACAATTTAATAATAAATGAATATAAAGGATCATTCACCATGCATGTGGTAATCCACATAGACAGGTTATTCCAACAGAATAATAAAGAATGGAATAAAAGAAGAATTCACCATGCATGCGATAGATCGCACAGACAGATTATTCCTAATAGAATAATAAATAATGGAACGGTCAATGCGTATGCATGCACGAGACGAGGATATTCGAAAATAAAAATAATAAAGAATGGAATAATAGAAGAATTTCACCATGTATGTGGTATCGTACTTGGCATACGGAGTTATTCCAATATAATAATAAAGAATGGAATAACGAGAATAATTTCACCATGTATGCGATACTTGGCATGGAATAGAGTTATTCAAACATAATAATAAAGAATGGAATAACGAAGAGAATTTCACCATGTATACGGTAGATCGCGTATCTGATTATTCCAACGAATAATAAGGAATGAATAACAATAGCTCTCTTCATGAATACGAAAGAAATAATACCCCTTTACTATAATAATAATATCCCTTACCTTAGAAAAAACCGGATCTTGGAATAGTGAGGTAGTAGACTTCTCTTCTTCTTTCTCTCTATAACTTCTCTATAATTTCTCTCTCTAGAGTTTCAAATGAATTAAGTAAGAAATAATAAAGGAATGAGCTTCTATTTATAGGAGAATGGACTGAATAGTAACTAATTCATGAACGGTCCAGTTGATTTACTTTTAAGCGGACGGTCCATATTGATTTACTATTAAAACTTAAAGCAATTATTCCATACCGATTCACTATTAAAACTTAAAACCAAATGATCCATCTTGATTCACTATTAAAACTTTAAACCAGCGATCCATATTGATATACTATTAAAACTTTAAACCAACGATCCATATTGATTTACTATTATAATTTCAACCAATGGTTTGAAAAATTAGCACATATCCTCATGGAATAATATTGTACCCAAAAATGATTAGGACCGAAAAGAAATATATTTTTCGGGTGAATAGTACCCCGTGAATAGTACTTCGAGAATAGTATCCCGTGAAAAGTACCCCGACACGAAAAGTGTCCCAAATACCTGAGTGAACAATACTAGAGTGAATAGTAATCGAGTGAATAGTAACCCGTGAATAGTAACGCGTGAATAGTAACTCGGGAATAGTATTCCGACACAAAAAGTGCCCCGAATACCCTATTGAACAATATAACCTCAAGACATCAATTATTCTCGAAATAAATGTCGATTTCCACTAACACAAATAATTTCAACACAATGGAACTATCAAATTCATCTTTAATCAACACGAACTTATTCATCATTAATATTATAATTCACAATATTTAACAACCAGATCGTTCCCAGGAAAGTGGGGGCTTTCCGATAAGGATTTCTCCTTATTGGCGCGCAATTAGGTGACCAACCCTCTCCTTGACAAAACTTCTAGACATTGTAAATATTGCAATTTAATAATATGAATAACTTTGTCGTCTCAATTATTGATTTAATAATATATCATATATTATGTAGATGATATTGTGACAATAATTGAATCAATAATATGAGAGATATGATGCAACAATTATTATAGCAATAATTGAGTATAACTGAGTGACTTCTCACATAAGCATCAATAATCAATACCGTGTGCTACTATGCAACCACGCGTATTTTACCACCGATTATTTTATAACAACTTGCTTACTTTGCAAAATTTTCAAATATCACCCTTAACTTTAACCTTTATCAATTTAACCATTTACTAAATAGAATAATTATAAGAAAATTAAATACTTTCATTTCATAAAATTCGGATCTCATAGAAGATCGTAATATTTTGTTAGCAATAAAAAAAGGGTATATCTGTAAATCTCTATGTTTGTTTGCAAAGAATATACTTAGGACTATTAATACCAAGTGTCTTGTTTGTTTTCAAATTTAGACTTGAAAGTACCATTAGTCTAGAGATTATAAAATGACTTAATAGTCTTGACATTATAATTATAATCTCGGGATTATAATTCTAAGATTAATATTATAATCTCATAAATTATAATCCCAGAATTATAATCCTTGTAAACAAATATAACTTTAGTTTTAAGCCTAAAATATATAAAGAAGAATTTGGTTACATCCACCTAGGGGTGAGCATTCGGTTATAACCGAACAAAATAGCTTATTCGGTTATAACCGAAAATCGAAAATAACACACTTTTGATATCCGAACTGGTGACCGAAATAGTAGATAACCGAATTACCGAATAATCGAATTTATTATTTGGTTATTCAGTTAATAACTGAAATGAAGGTTTCTCCACATGCTTGACAGATTGAAAATTTCGATTGGATTTTATCGTGTTAGCCCAAAACAGAGCACCATTAAAGCAGAAAACTAAACTTAGGTGTGACGCCCTCAAAATAGGTACCACCCATTCTGAGTCGCAAAATACATGGTACAGAATTCAAATACAACTTAATTATACAACTGTCGTGTGAAGTACGACAAAACATAAACTGGGAGTTTCAACACGAATATTATCTTCTAGACAATATCCAAACTCAAATTTAATATTATTACAATTATTATCACACTATTTTATAGAATAGTGAGGACTACTAATGCACCATCTCGGACCATCACTAAGTTTTTCGACTAGTCCCGGCTATGTTCTCATGTCCTGAAGAGAACAATGAAAGTAAAGGGTCAGCTCAAATAGCCCAGTAAGAAATATTATGACTAAGATAATGCAGAATAAATTATCGTTAGCCTTCAACGGTGTTAAACTGATAAAATACAATAGACATCAAGTTTAACTGCAGCGGAATAAGCAATCCATTAGAAAAGTCAAGTAGAGCATGATATCTACTATCTTCTATGATTTAAAAATTTATCATCAATTTTATCGCTGAGACTCAGCATAATAAATAATCCACATCATCGAATCATCCTTGCACTACGACCAAGGATATTCATTAGTATCATGACCACGAATTATCCATGCACTACAGGCCAAGGGTATTCGTGTTTTCACCAATGGTTATAATCATACCAACAACTATCCATCAATGCACTACGGGTCAATGAGGACTTTTGTCACATCATTTGTAACATCACGATCATGATTATACCGAATAATCTCTGGTCATAATCATACCAATCAACAGTCCATCTATACACGTAAGTCAAAGATGACTTTCATCACAATATAAGTATGAAGATGATGATAATGATATAAGAATTTAATTAAAAGAAAGTAAAGGATAGATTTTTAAAGATTTATAATTTAATTTATCCAGAATTCAATAATGTCCAAATTGTCAACATGATACTGCTTTGTGGAGTAAAATTCAAGAATAATATTGTATCAAAAATGATTTGGACCGAAAAAAAATCAATATTTGTCATGAATAGTGCCCCGGGTGAATAGTACCCGAGTGAATAGTACCCCATAAATAGTAATTCAGGAATAGTACCCCGTGAATAGTACTCCGGCATGAAAAAGTTAAAACTTATCAAGAATGCTCAAAATAATATTTTTATGAAAAGATATTGGATGAAGCACAAATATCAATGATATTCTACTAATTTCATGGAGTATAGAAGCCAAAACTTAACAAAAAGAGTGTAGAATTCGAAATCTGCAACGAAATAATATTTACTTTCATACTACAGATTATGGAAGAAAATATTATTTCTTACGAGTATTGAACAAAAATAATATCTCTTACCTTAAAAAGAAGAGTATTCCAACTGGTATAGCGGGGATATTCTTGAAGAAAACTTGAACTGTTTTCTACGTTCAAAGCTTCTTAAAACTCTAAAGAAATATGCTCAATATTATAGAAGAAGAATTCTCTGATTCTGGTGTGATTTTCAATTCTAAACTAAGCATCCTATTTTTAGGAGAATGAAAAGGGTACTGTTAAGAATTTTTTTCACGGACGAATAATTTGCAGATTCACGGACGGAGAAAAAAAAATCTTCAGACGTCTGATTTTTTAAAATATTAATATAATAATCAAGTAAAACAAATAACTTTATATATAATATAATATATTCTATTTTTCATAAAAGCCAAAACTTATTATAATATATACATATATATATAACCAACTTTTTCCACCCACTCGTGACAAACATATTCCCCCCACCCCTGGCAACTTTTTAAATATACGTGGGCCCCACCTTTATATTTATATATACTAAAAAACTTTCTATCGATTATTTTAAAAGAAATGGGTAAATGAGGGTCCATAAAATAAGCAAAATTTACATCAAATACTTCATAAAAATTCCCTCAATATTTTTAACAACATTTATTCATCATTATTATATTCGCAATATTTAACAACCAGATCATTCTCAGGAAAGAAGGGGCTTTTCGATAAGGATTTCTCTCTATTGGCGCGCAATTAGGTGACCAAACCCTTTTCCTCGACAGAACTTTTTAGACATCGTCAATAATGCAAATAATAATATGAATAACTGTATCATCTCAATTATTGATTTAATAATATATAAAATATTAAAAATAATTGAATCAAATAACGTGAGATCTTATCACATTAATTCTTTGTAGCAATAATTGAACAAAACTGAGTGACTTTTCACGTAAGCATCAATAATCAATACCGTGTGCTAGTATGCAACCCCGCGTATTATTGTACTTTTCATCACCAGGTATTTCAACAGTTAACGGTAAAACATTCGCCATTATTTTTATAAAAAGATATTTATGTTGTCTTCTCACTCTAACAATAATTTTGTTATGGGGTCCACCAATGATTGTGCCGTCGTATGAATATTCCCTGTTAAAATGAATATTTCCTGACCAATCGAATATTTTATAACAACTTGCATACTTTGCAAACTTTATAAATGTTACCCATAACTATGACATAATATCAAATTCACACCATAATATTCAAAAATATATTTCAAGAAAAATTTAATCTTTATTCATAAAAGTTGGGGTCTTACAACCTCCCCTTCTTATGAAATTTTGCCCTCGAAATTAGGGTATGTACCTGGTATGTCTAAGAGGTGAGGATACCTTGATTTCATTTCAGATTCTAACTCCCAGGTCATTTCCTCAACATCGTGGTTTCTCCACAAAACTTTAACTTGAGGTATAACCTTGGAGCGTATAATATGTTCCTTCTTATCTAAGATTTTAACAGGTACCTCTTCATACGTTAAATCTTCCGCTATTTCATCCGGTTCTAACTCAATAATATGGTTTGGGTCTGCCACATATTTACGTAACATAGATATATGAAAAACGTTATGAACACGAGACATACTTGGCGTTAACACGAGTCTATAGGCCACAGTTCCTACTCGGTCAAGGATTTCATATGGGTCAATGAATCGAGGATTGAGATTTCCTCTCTTTCCAAATCTTGGAACTCCTTTCCATGGAGCAACACATAACAACACATGATCTCCAACATTGAATTCCACGTCCTTTCGATGAAGATCAGTATAACTCTTTTGTCGAACAACGTTGCCGGATCATTTGAATCTTTTCCGTAGTCATGCGTACCAATTTCGATCCTTTCGATGAATTCCACGTCCTTTAGATGAATTCCACTCTTGTGAGGTTTTTATATGTTGTCGGGTCATTTAAATCTTTTCCGCAGTCATGCGTACCAATTTTGGTCCTAACAACGTTGCTTCACCCACCTCGTCCCAGCATACTAGAGAACGACACTTTCTTCCATACAACGCCTCAAATGGAGCCATGCTGATACTTACTTGATAACTATTGTAGTAAGAAAATTCCACTAATGGTAAGAACTTGCCCCAACTTCCTTTGAAGTCAAGGACACAGAGTCTTAATAGATCCTCCAGAGTTTGAATAGTCCTCTCCGACTGCCCGTCCATCTGAAGATGATACGTCGAACTGAATCGCAAATCTGTTCCAATAGCTTTCTACAAACTGACCCAAAACTGTGAAGTGAATCTTGGGTCTCGATCAGAAACTATGGATACTAGCATACCATGCAGTCTTACAATCTCATTTATGTACATACGAGCAAGACGCTCAAGTGAATAAGTTTCTCGTATAGGTAAGAAATGAGCAGACTTGGTCAATCTATCGACAATAACCCAAATCGCATCTATGCCTTGAGAAACCTTGGGAAGACTAGTAACGAAATCCATGGTAATGTGCTCCCATTTTCATTCTGGAATTTCAAGTGTTTACAATGGACCTTTTGGCACTTGATGCTCCGCCTTGACTCGTTGACAAGTTAAACACCTTGAGATAAACTCTACTATCTCTCTCCTCATATTACTCCACCAAAATGTATGTCGAAGATCACGATACATTTTGGTACTCCTTGGATGGATTGCAAACGGTGTGTTGTGCACCTCCATCATGATTTTATACTTTAAATCAGGGTCGTTAGGAACACAAAGTCTAGAATTGACTCGTAGTATTCCTTCTTCGTCGATTCTTGTTTCCGGAATAGCACCTTCTTGCACTTTCTTCCTCATACACATCAGCTCCATGTCTTTAGCTTGAGAAGCTTTAAATTTATCGATTAATGTGAGACCCCAAAGTTTATGAATAAAGATTTAAATTTCTCGAAATATTTTTTTTAATATTATGGTGTGGATTTGATATAATGGTTGTGGGTAATATTTATAAATTTTGCAAAGTACGCAAGTTGTTATATAATATTCGATTGGTCGGAGAATATTCGTTTTAACAGGGAATATTCGTACGACGGCACAATCATTGGTGGACCCCACAACGGAATTATTGTCGGATTGAGAAAACGACAAAAATATTTTATGAAAATAATGGCGGAAGTTTTACCGTTAATTTTGAAACACCCAAAGTTAAAGTAATGCGAGAATACTGGCGTGGTTGCATAAGTAGCACACTACCAGTATTGATTATTGATGCTTACGTGAGAAGTTACTCGGTTTTATTCAATTATTGCTACAGTAATTGCTGCATAGTATCTCACGTTATTTGATTCAATTATTGTCGATATTTTATATATTATTAAATCAATAATTGAGATAACAAAGTTGTTAATATTATTATTTGCATTATTAACGATGTCTAGAAGTTACGCGAGGAGAGGTTTGGTCACCTAATTGCGGCACCAATAAGGAGAAATCCTTATTAGAAAGCCCCTCTTTCTCGGAACGACACAGGTCGATTAATAGTATATGAATTATGATAATGATGATGAAATTTTGTTTTATTAGTATTATTAATGTAATAAAATAGAAAAGCTTTTAATATAAAACAAAATACTTTTATAAAGTTATTCGTTTTATTAAATTAATAGTAAAATCTTTTTATATAAAATGCGAATACTTTTATAAAGTTATACATTTTATTGTATATAATTAGAATATATTATATTTTATTATGCATAGTATTTGCATAGTGCCTACATAGTATTTGCATAGTAAAATCTTTCTATATAAAATAGAATACTTTTATAAAGTTATTCTTTTTATTAGATTATAAATAGAATATATTATATTTTATTGTAAGCCAAACTGGACCGTCCGTTTAAAAGTAAATCAATCTGGACCGTTCATGGATTGGTTACTATTCAGTCTATTCTTCTATAAATAGAAGCTCATTCCTTCATTATTTCTTACGAATTCACTTGAAACTCTAGAGAGAAACCGTAGAGAATTCTTCTTCTATAATCTTGAAAGCGTATTTCTTTAGCGTTTAAGAAAGCTTTGAGCGTAGTCTGAGTTTCTTCAAGTATATCCCCGCCCTACCGTCGGAGTACTCTTCTTTATAAGGTAAGGGGTATTATTTATTTATTTATTTATTTCATATTCATGAAGAGAACTTCAGTTATTCCGGTCTTTATTATTGTATTGGAATAACTCAGATAATGCTGCCAGCTACCTATACTTGGTGAAATTCTTACATTATTCCATTATTTTTTATTCTTTGGAATAACTTTTGTCATCTGGTGCACGCATACATGGTGAAATTACATTGTTATTCCATTCTTTATTATTCATTGGGATATCCTGTCACAGCATTTCTGTGGGACTGGTTCCGCCTTTTTATTATTCTCATTGGAATATCCTGTTTGTCGCGTTTTACTGGGGACTGGTTCCGTTATTTATTATTCTATTGGAATAACCTATCTATCTAAGTACTGCATGCATGGGTGATTTCTATTGTTATTCTATTCATTATTATTACATTGGAATATCCCATCCGGTGCGTATTACGTCGACTGGTTCCGTTATTTATTGTTACATTGGAATAACTCCATACATTCAAGTCTTTGCATGCATGGTGATTTCTTTTGTTATTCCATTCTTTATTATACTCGGTTAAGTTAAAGTTTTGACTTCTATACTCCATGAAATTAGTGGAATATCCTTAATATTTGCGCTTCATCCAAAGATCTTTCATGGAAATATTCTTACGAGCATTCTTAAATTTTACTCTACAAAGAAATATCATGTTGACAATTTGGGCGTTATTAGTTCTGGATAAATTAATTCTTGCACTTGTTTTATTGAATTCTTATATCATTGTCATCATCCTCATGTTTATATTTTGTTGAAAGTCATCTGCATGTGGCACATAGTGCATAGATGGACTTGGTATGATTATGACCGAGGATTATTCGGTGTAATCATGGCCGTAATGTTACAAATGATGTGGTAAAAGTCCTCAATGGCACAGTGGTGCATTGATGGGCATGATTGTTAACATAATCATGGCCATAGTTGATGAATACGAATATCCTTGGCCGTAATGCATGGATAATTTTGGTTGTGATCTTAATGAATATCATTGGTAGTAGTCTTGGGGATGATGTGGATTATATATTAAGTTGTGTCCCAGCGATAAAAGTAATGAAAAACCTTTTAAATCATAAAAGATAGTAGATTTTATTCTCTACTTGACTCTTTTAATGGATTGCTTATTCCGTTGCAGTTAAACTTGATGTTTGTTATATTGTATCAGTTTAACACTGTTGAAGGCTAACGATAATTTATTCTGTATTATCTTAGTCATAATATTTCTTACTGGGCTAGTTGAGCTCACCCTTTTACGTTTATTGTTCTCTTTGGGAAATGAAAACGTAGCAGAGACTAGTCGGGAAACGGATTGACAGTCCAGATAATAGCATTAGTAGTCCTCACTATTCTGTTAAATAGTGTGATAATAAATGTAATGAGGACTCAATTGAGTGTGGATATTGTCTAGAAGATAATATTTGTATTAAAACTCACAGCATATGTTTTGTCGTATTTTACACGACTGTTGTATAATTAAGTTGTATTTGAATTTTGTACCATATATTTGGCGACTCAAGATGGGTAATGTATACCTATTTTGGGGGCGTCACAATTAAAGTTGGTTCTAATCGTATATTTGACATCATCATGTGGGTCCCTAGAGTCTTTATCTCTATCTTCATCATTTTTTAGTCATACAAAATGGGCCTTTGTGTTGACAATATCGCACTCGTACCCGCATATGATCTTCTACTCAATGTGTTAGCTACTACGTTCGCTTTTCTAAGATGGTATTGAATGGTATAATCGTAATCTTTTAACAGCTTGAGCCAACGCCGTTGTCGCATGTTGAGTTCCTTTTGGGTGAAGAAATATTTGAGGCTTTTATGATCGGTATAGATCTCCACTTTCTCTCCATACAGGTAATCCCTCTAGATTTTAAGCGCAAAAACAACGGCTGCCAACTCTAGATCATGAGTAGGATAATTCCTCTCATATTCTTTGAGTTATCGTGAGGCATAGGCTATGACTTTCCCATGTTGCATGAGAACACATCCTAACCCTCTTCCTGAGGAATCACTGTAGATGACAAATCCCTCTGAACCAGATGAGTCTCCTCTTGAGTTCTTAAAAAATATTCTCACATTCCTCGCTCCAACCGAACTTTGTATCTTTCCGAGTCAGCTGAGTTAATGGAGTAGCGATTCGAGAAAACCCTTCTACGAATCTCCGATAATAACCAGCTAAGCCGAGAAAAGCTACGTACTTGGCCATCGACTTAGGTTGCTTCCAACTTTAGATTGATTCAATCTTTGTTCTATTCATGGATATTCCGTGATTTGATATCACGTGCCCAAGGAATGCTACTTCCTCAAGCCAGAACTCGCATTTCTTCAACTTGGTATAAAGCTTGTTTTCACGAAGCTTTTGGAGTATCAGCCTCAAGTAATGCTCATGATCTTCATGGCTTTTGGAGTAAATGAGGATGTCATCAATAAAGACAACCACAAAATGATCCAAATATTCCTTGAATACTCGGTTCATCATATCAATGAAGGCAGCAGGAGCATTAGTCAATCCAAAAGACATAACTAGGAATTCGTAATGCCCGTACCGAGTTCTGAAAGCAGTCTTTAGAATGTCATCAGTTTTAATCTTTAACTGATGATATCTGGAACGAAGATCGATCTTTGAAAAGAATTTGGCGCCTTGCAACTAGTCAAACAGGTCATCAATGCATGGCAACGGGAACTATTTTTTTTTATGGTGACATGATTCAACTCCCGATAATCAATACAAAGTCGCATACTCCCATCTTTCTTCTTTATGAATAGAACAGGAGCACCCCAAAGAGATATACTAGGACGAATGAAACCGATGTCTAACAACTCCTGCAGTTGGGTTTTTAACTCCTGAATTTCAATAGGAGCCATTCGATATGGGGCTTTGAAAATGGATTTTGTATCGGGTTCAAGGTCGATACAAAATTCAATTTCACGCTCTAGGGGTAGGCTAAGAAGTTCTTCAGGGAATACGTTAGGAAATTTATTAACAATAGAAATATCATTCAAATATGACGTATTTTAGTTTAAATTCGTGATAT
Organism: Panax quinquefolius; assembly: GCA_020205615.1. Taxonomy (NCBI): domain Eukaryota; kingdom Viridiplantae; phylum Streptophyta; class Magnoliopsida; order Apiales; family Araliaceae; genus Panax; species Panax quinquefolius. The sequence continues at coordinate 102,750,724 of CM035158.1, read as the reverse complement.
GGGCTAAGAAAGCTTGACATCCATTTTTCAATAAACGAATAGCTTTATGTCTTGATATGAAAATGATTGACTTTAGTGGTTTGGTTGCTTGAATTCGCATAATAGGTTGGTTATGAATATGAAAGCTAACAACCTTACGAAAATAATCAATTTTTGCATGATGAGTATTTAACCAATCAATCCCTAAATTCACATCAAATGCAAGTATTTTCAAAGAGATAAGGTCGACAGGTAAAGCGCAGGTGCCGATTTAAATCAAATAAAACTTATAAATAGTGGATCTAATGAAGGTTTCTCCCAACGGAGTTTCAATAGATAAGTCAAAGTCTAATTTCTCCAGAGTCAAATTTAAACGTTGAGAGCAAGTAGGAGAAATAAAAGAATGGGTAGAACCGGTATCAAATAAGGTATTGACTTCGCAAGAGTTTATGATTAGCTTACCCGTGATGACCTCGTTCGGGTTCCTTGCTTTCTGGGATGTCACGACAAATGCTCTCCCTTGAACTACTGGTTTTGACTTATCTAGGGCGGCATTTGGTGTCACCGTCCCAAATGGACTTGGCTTCACTGCACGACAAAATCGAGCTAGGTGCCCTTCTCTTCCACAATTGTAAAACATTTTGGACTGCTGCATGTAATTTGGACTGATGTGTCCCTCCCCTCCGCATTTGAAGCATATGATAGGTGGTTGTTCTCCTTCCTTAACAACGGGTGATGGTACTGACATTTTTCCATCATTATTGAATCTTCTTTTCTTGAAATTTCCACTTTTACTGTCTTGGCCATGCTTACTACCGAAGTGGTTACCATTTCTGGCATGTTGATTCCCTCCACGTTTGTTGTCACCGCTTCGATGACTGCTACCACTGGTATTATCATTTTGTTGGCTACTCTCTCTTGGTTGGGTTGACTCATTATCGCGCTCCAATAACTGAGCCCTATTCACAACATCTGAATAAAAGAAAAGTTTGTGAGAAATGAGGTATGGACGTATCTCGAGTTTCAAACCTCTTAGAAACATCCGCATCATTCTCTCCTCATTATCAACCAAGTGGGACGCAAACCGGGACAACTCGACAAACTTAGCTTCGTACTGTGACACGGTCATATTATTTTGCTCCACCTTGATGAACTCTGCCTCCTTCATGTGACGAATACTTTCAGAAAAGTACTTGTCGTTGAACAATTCTTGGAACTTCTCCCAAGACATCTTTAGTGAGGCAGGTTGGGTATATTTTACAGATTCCCACCAATGATCTGCCTCTCCTCGCAGCATGAAGGTGGTAAATGGAACCTTTTGCTCCTCGGAGCATCCCAAAATATCAAATATCTTGGTGATCTGCTTTATCCACGTCTCTGCATTAAGTGGTTCTGGCTTTCCTAAAAATTCTGGTGGTCCCAACTCCTTGAATTGTTTAGCGGTGACCGTCCGAGAGTTATCAGTGTTTCCACCTGCATTTTAAACAGGAGTCTCTCTTACCTGATGTTTCACGAATTGCAGAAAGCTCCTAAACATTTCGGCGTTCATCATTTGGTTGATGTTGTTGTTTGCATGAGGATTGTTGCCTTCCTGATGCACATTATTCTGGTTATTGATCGTTGGTGATTCGGAGGTCTCATGTGCTCCATTGTTATTCTCAACATTCTCGGATGTCATTTTCAAATACTTACACAAAACAAGGGTTAATTGGCATGCAACATATTATCCATATATTCTGACCGATCAATTAAATAACAAATAAACTTAGGTAGGTCATACTAGCGAAGGAATTACCCGTCTCTCCCCTCCTAGTTCTAGTCTCACATCTCAGCCAGGGATCATATCCCTAAGCTTTGATACCAACTGTAACGCCCCCAAAATAGGTATATATCACCCATTCTGAGTTGCCAAATATATGGTATAGAATTCAAATACAATTTAATTATACAACTGTCATGTAAAGTACGACAAAACATAAGCTGGGAGTTTCAACACGAATATTGTCTTCTAGACAATATCCAAACTCAAATACAATATTATTACAATTATTATCACACTATTTCACAGAATAGTGAGGACTACTAATGCACCATCTCGAACCATCACTCCATTCCCCGACTGGTCCCGGCTATGTTCTCATTTTCTGAAGAGAACAATGGGTGAGCTCAACTAGCCCAGTAAGAAATATTATGACTAAGATAATGTAGAAAAAATTATCGTTAGCCTTCAACAGTGTTAAACTGATAAAATACAATAGACATCAAGTTTAACTGCAGCGGAACAAGCAATCCATTAGAAAAGTCAAGTAGAGCATGATATCTACTATCTTCTATGATTTAAAAATTTATCATCAATTTTATCATTTGAGACTCAAACAATAAATAATCCACATCATCGAATCATCCCTGCACTACGGCCAAGGATATTCATTAGTATCACGACCACGAATTATCCATGCACTACGGGCTAAGGATATTCGTGTTTTCACCAATGGTCATGATCACGCCAACAGTTCATCAATGCACTACAGGCCAATGAGGAATTTTACCACATCATTTGTAACATTACGGTCATGATTATACCGAATAATCTCTGGTCATAATCATACCAATCAACAGTCCATCTATGAACGTAAGCCAAAGATGACTTTCATCACAATATAAGCATGGGGATGATGAGAATGATATAAGAATTCAATTAAAAGAAAGCAAATGATAGGTTTTTAAAGATTTAAAATTTAATTTATCCAGAATTCAATAATGTCCAAATTGTCAACATAATACTGCTTTGTGGAGTAAAATTCAAGAATAATATTGTATCAAAAATGATTTGGACCGAAAAGAAATCAATTTTTGTCATGAATAGTGCCCCGGGTGAATAGTACTCTATGAATAGTAATTCGCGAATAGTACCCCATGAATAGTAATCCGGCATGAAAAAGTTAAAACATATCAAGAATGCTAAAAATAATATTTTCATGAAAAGATACTGGATGAAGCACAAATATCAAGGATATTCTACTAATTTCATGGAGTATAGAAGCTAAAACTTAACAAAAAGAGTGTAGAATTCGAAATCTACAACGAAATAATATTACTTACATACTACAGAGTATGGAAGAAAATATTATTTCTTACGAGTATTGAACAAAAATAATATCACTTACCTTAAAAAGAAGAGTATTCTAACTGGTATAACGGGGATATTCTTGAAAAAACTTGAACTGTTTTCTAAGCTCAAAGCTTCTTAAAACTCTAAAAAAATACGCTCAATATTATAAAAGAAGAATTCTCTGATTCTGGTGTGATTTTCAATTCTAAACTAAGCATCCTATTTATAGGAGAATGAAAAGGGTACTGTTAAGAATTTTTTTTCACGGACGAATAATTTGCAAATTCACGGACGGAGAAAAAAAAATCTTCAGACATCTGATTTTTCAAAATATTAATATAATAATCAAGTAAAACAAATAATTTTATATATAATATAATATATTCTATTTTTCATAAAAAATAAAACTTATTATTATATATATATATAACCAAATTTTTCCACCCACCCATGACAAACATATTCCCCCGACCCTGGCAACTTTTTTAATATACGTGGGACCCACCTTTATATTTATATATACTAAATAAATTTCTATCGATTATTTTGAAAAAAATGGGTAAATGGGTGTCCATAAAATAAACAAAATTTACATCAAATACTTCATAAAAATCTCCTCAATATTTTTAACAACATTTATTCATCATTATTATTATTTGCAATATTTAACAACTAGATCATTCTCAGGAAAGAGGGGGCTTTCCGATAAGGATTTCTCTCTATTGGTGCGCAATTAGGTGACCAAACCCCTTTCCTCGACAGAACTTTCTAGACATCGTCAATAATGTAAATAATAATATGAATAATTGTATTGTCTCAATTATTGATTTAATAATATATAAAATATTGACAATAATTGAATCAAATAACGTGAGATACTATGTAGCAATTATTGTAGCAATAATTGAACAAAACTGAGTGACTTCTGACGTAATCATCAATAACTAATACCGGTAATGCTACTATTAACCCAGATATTATTCTTGTTTTTCATCACCGGGTATTTCAACAGTTAACGGTAAAACTTTCGCCGTTATTTTTATAAAAAGATATTTCTGTCATTTTATAACTCCCACAATAATTCCATTATGGGGTCCACCAATGATTGTGCCGGCGTACGAATATTCTCTATTAAAACGAATATTTCCCGACCATTCGAATATTTTATAACAACTTGCATACTTTGCAAACTTTATAAATGTTACCCACAACTATGACATAATATCAAATTTACACCATAATATTCAAAAATATATTTTGAGAAAAATTTAATCTTTATTCATAAAAGTTGGGGTCTTACAACCTCCCCTTCTTATGAAATTTTGCCCTCGAAATTAGGGTACGTGCCTGGTATGTCTAAGAGGTGAGGATACCTTGATTTTATTTCATATTCTAACTCCCAGGTCATTTCCTCAACATCATGGTTTTTCCACAAAACTTTAATTTGAGGTATAACCTTGGAGCGTAGAATATGTTCCTTCTTATCTGAGATTCTAACAGGTACCTCTTCATACGTTAAATCTTCCGCTATTTAGTCCGGTTCTAACTCAATATATGATTCAGGTCTGCCACATATTTACGTAACATAGATATATAAAAAAATGTTATGAACACGAGACAGACTTGGCAGTAACGCGAGTCTATAGGCCACAGTTCCTACTCGGTCAAGGATTTCATATGGGTCAATGAATCGAGGATTAAGATTTCCTCTCTTTCCAAATCTTGGAACTCCTTTCCATGGAGCAACACGTAACAACACATGATCTACAACATTGAATTCCACGTCCTTTCGATGAAGATCAGCTTTGTTGGGTTAATTAATCATAAATTCTTACGAAATCTATACCTTATTAGATATCGGTTCTACCTATTCTTTTATCTCTCCTACTTGTGCTCAACGTTTGAACTTGACTCCTGAGAAATTAGAATTTGAATTATCTATTAAAACTTCGTTAGGAGAAACTTTCGTTACATCCACTATTTATAAATTTTGCTTGATTCAGGTTGGCATTACCTGTTGATCTCATTTCTTTGAAAATACTTGCATTTGATGTGATTTTTGGGATTGATTGGTTAACCACTTATCATGCTAAAATTGATTGTTTTCGTAAAGTTGTTAGTTTTCATATTGCTAACCAACCTGTTGTAAGAATTCAAGCAACTAAACCATTAAAGTCAATCACTGTCATATCAAGCCATAAAGCCATTCGTTTATTGAAAAACAGATGTCAAGCTTTCTTATCCCATTTCATGGATTTAAATAAAAATACGTCAGATTTAAATGATATTTCTGTTATTTCCTGACGTATTTCCTGAAGAACTTCCTGGCCTACCCCCAGAGCGTGATATTGAATTTTATATCGACTTTGAACCCGGTAAAAAACCCATTTCCAAAACCCCATATCGAATGTCTCCTATTGAACTTCAGGAGTTAAAAACCTAACTACAGGAGTTGGTACCCCTAGCCTTTATCTGTTGAATTCCTTTGTGGAATGCACCGAAGCCAGACTCTCTGTAGGGGACGTCATATTCGTGTGGTGGTAAACTGATAGGTGCCATTGTGATGTGTTATCCAAGATTGGGATATGAGTCACAGTTGAGAGCAACCTAAGTTAGTAATCGAAATACGTAGCTTTCTAGACTTAGCTGGTTATTATCGAAGATTCGTGAAATGATTTTCTCGAATCACTACTCCATTAACTCAGATGACTCGAAAAGATACAAAATTCTAATGGAGCGAGAAATGTGAGAAAGGCTTCCAAGAACTCAAGAGGAAACTCATTTCGGCACCTGTTCTGACCATACCATCCTGGAAAAGCGAACGTGGTAGCTGACGTGTTGAGTAGAAGATCGTAAGCGGGTACGAGTGCGCCATTGTCGAACAAAAAGACCCATTTTGTATGACTTACAAATGATAGAGATAGAGTTAAAGACTCTAGGGACCCACGTGATGATATACGAGTAAAATCGACTTTAATTGATAAAGTTAAAACTGCTCAAACTACACACCGGAGCTAATTCATATAAAAAGAAGGTGCAAGAAGGCGTTATTCTAGAAGTAAGATTCGGTGAAGAGAAGAAATCTCAACCATCGATTTGTTGGTCCATTTGAAATTCTCGATTGAGTAGAAAATGTGGCCTATAGACTCGCTTGACCGCCAAGTATGTCTCTTGTTTATAACGTTTTTCGCATATCCACGCTACGTAAATATGTGAAAGACCTGAACCACATTATTGAGTTAGAACCAGACGAGATAGCCTAAGATTTAACGTACGAGGAGGTACCTATCAAGATCTTGGATAGGAAGGAGCATGTCCTACGCACAAAGGTTATACCAGAAGTCAAAGTTTTGTGGAGGAACCATGCTATTGAAGAAATGACTTAGGAGTTGGAAACGGAAATGAAAGCGAAGTATCCTCACTTTTTCAAAACACCAGGTACGTACGTCAATTTCGAGGACGAAATTTCATAAGGAGGGGAGGTTGTAAGACCCCAACTTTTTATAAATGAAATTGAACTTCTTCTATTTATTTTAAAATAGTAAGGGTTGATTTGATTAATATGGTTAGTTATGGGTAAAATGCGCAAATATCTTAAATAAGCAAGTGGTTATAAAATATTCATTGTTGTCGGGGAATATTCGTTTGATCGTGGAATATTCTTAGTGTCGGGAAATATTCGTACGACGGCGCAGCCTTTTGTGGGCCCCATAACGGAAAGCAATTGGATAAAGAAAATGACAAGTATGAGTTTTTTATAAATAACGCAGTGTAGTTATCATCAATTAACACCTTGTTGGAATACCCAGATGGTTAAAATACGATGTCTGCTGGTTGTTGCACTACTTAGCACATGGTATTGCACCAATTATTGATTCTTACATAAGAAGTCATTACTCAATAATTATTACAGTAATTACTGTTTAATATTTTATTTTATTGATTCAATAATTGTTATGTTGATATTTTATATTACTGTTGTTTTAATAACTGTCACTGCACAGTATTTTCCATTATTAGATCAATAATTCATATTATTTGAATAATATTATTAGATAACATTATTGGCAATGTCTAAGAAAGTTCTGTCTAGAAAAGGGGTTTGGTCACCTAATTGCGCGCCAGCAAGGAAAAAATCTTATCGAAAAGCCCCCTTTTTTCTTGGAACGACCTGGTTGTCATTATTGTGATTCTGTAATATTAATTGTGAATAATTAATTATTGATTTATATGATAAGGAAAATATTTATTTATGTGGATATAAATGGAGAAATTTTTAGAAAAGTGACAATTGTTGAAAATTGATATTTTATCTTTTCTGATAAAATAATTCATTCAAATATATTATTATATTACATTATGAATGTATAATGCGACAATATAATAATATAATAACGGTGATATTTTTACAATGAATATGTGATATATGAATAATTAAGGAGGAAGAGTATTTTTGTTACAATAAATGCTAAAAACATGTTAAACATGCTGGTGGGCCCCATTTTTGGTTTGAAATTTGATTATAATGCACTGCAAAATCGATGTATGTGGATTTGATTGATTTCATTTAGAATTTGGAAAAAATTAAATCTACAAAGTTGTAGAGAATTGAATTTCCTATGGAATGGACATAAGATTTGAATTTTTCTGATAAAAGAGCTATTTATTATGAATTATTGAAGTTCTGGAATAATTGATTTTTGGAGTTTTAAATATTTTTTTTAAGAAAAATGTTTTTGGTGAGTTGGGCCCCATTTGTGTGGTAAATGTGCTGAAATCAGAATACAAATTATGCGTAAGATTTTTAATAAATAATATCATTTTATTAAATGTTCTGCTTTGGTGTTCTAATTATTTTTCTATAAATAGGGTGTTTAGGTTAGAATTGAAAATCACACCAAAAACTGAAGTTTTTTCTCTCTATAATATCGAGCGTATTTTTTATGAGTATTTTGATACTTTGAGTGTTGCTATACGGTGCAAGTTTCCTTCAACGTTATATTTGATATTCCAACCAGAAGTACTATTCTTTTGAGGTAAGGGATGTTATTTTCTTCGTAAATGATATTATTTCTTTCAATATCATTATACCGGAATATTAGTATGAATTTTATTATGAAATTTTTATCTTTTCATGTCGGAGTTACTATTCATAAGTTACTATTCACGAGTTACTATTCATGAGTTACTATTCACGAGTTACTATTCATAAGTACTATTCACGAAGTATGATGATTTTTCTTGTAGAATTTCTACCTTTTAGTGTCGGGGTTACTATTCACGTATACGGCACTATTCATGAATACGACACTATTCACAGAAAAAAAAATTCTTTCTTTGTCCAAGTTGTCTATTGTGGTTACTATCTTTGATTGTATCCATGTTCTGATCTTTATTTTTGAATTCTGCTCCACAATTGATTATTATGGAGTATTTTTGAACTTGGTTAAACCGAAGTACGAATCTTTAATCTTTGTCTTTTGATCTCTCTGGATTCGTTTTCTTGAAAATATTTTTATCATCATCAGTCCTAAAGGGTGATATAACTGAATATCTTTGGCCTATAGTGCAAAGATGAATGATTATTTGATCAATATCTTTAGCCCGTAGTGCAAAGATGAACAGGTGTTGAGATGAACATGACCAACTGGTGATACAAATTAATATCTTTGGCCTGTAGTGCAAAGATGAATATTTGATTCAAGATGTATATTGATTGATATTACAGGGATAAAATATTGATGATGGACTTTTAAATCTTAGAAGATAGTAGAATTCATTCTCTACTTGACTCTTCTAATGGATTGTTGTTTCCGTTGCAGTTGTTGATCTAAAACTTGTTGTCAATTGTATTCTATCAAATGTTTCCCTGTTGAGGACTAAGGATAATTTGTTCTATATTATCTTAGTCATAATATTCTTTACTGGACTAGTTGAGCTCACCCTTTTCCTTTTTGTTCCATTTTTATTCTCAGGAGGCGAGAATATAGTGGGAACTAATCAGGATGTGGAGTGATGGTTCAAGACAGTTGTTTTAGTAGTCTTCACTGTTTTGTAAAATAGTGTATCAATAATTGTAATGAGGATTTATTTGAGTGTGGATATTATCTAGAAGACAATATTTATATTTAAACTCACAGTATATGTGTTGTCATATTTTGCACGACAATTGTAATATTGAAGTTGTAGTTATTTTCTATACCATGTATTTGGTGACTCAGAATGGGTTGTGTGGACCTATTTTGGGGGCGTCAAAGTTGGTATCAGAGCTTAGGGATATGGTCTCTGGCGGAGATCGAAGAATAGAACTAGGAGGGGAGAGACGAGTAAATCCTTCGCTAGTGTGTCCTACCTAAGCTTATTTGTTATTTAATTGGTCAGTCATAATATAGGGATAATATGTGGCATGTTAATTTGTTTAATTAACCCTTGTTTTGTGATAGTATTTGAGAATGGCAACTGAAAATGTTAACAATGGAGTGAATGAGATCGTTGAGACACCTCTAATCACCAACCAGGATAATGTGATGTCAAGCGAAGAAGAAATTAGAGATATCTATGCGAGGGAATAATTAATAGTTGCACCCGAGCTAGTCGCAGAGGTAGCAGCTGAGAGTGAGGAAGAAGAGGTTCCTGAGGAGAATTTATTAGAAGAAATTTTTGATCGAAATGTAGAACTGCAAGATTGTATTCATGAGTTAGAAGAGCAGGCTGAAGAACGGCAAGCGGTCATGGAGCAAAGGGATGCAATAATTCAAAATTGTGTTACCCGATGTGCGATGCTTGAACAGAAGCACTCTTTGGCAGAGTATAAGATATTAGAGCTGGAATCTTAGAATGCTATGATCAAAGTTCTGATGAAAGAAGAAACAACTGAACGAATGAGAATGGAGGATACATGGGTAAAAGTCGCACGACGCATTGATATTGTAGAAAAACACGTCCGATCCAATAAGGCCAAAATAGATGAAATGGATTTCACTTTTTGGACAGCAATTGGGAGAATCCAACATCGAGTTCGGAATTACCCTGTGCAGAGCGGTCAACCCTAATTCGATATGGATCGAAAAGTAATAAATCAAATCATGGATCAGGAATGCGAAGAAGCAATTAAGGGTGGAATGTACTCTATAGCAAAGTTAAGTCCATTTGGGACGATGACACCAAAGGCTGTCCCAGACAAGTCAAAGTCAGTAGTTCAAGGGAGAGCGTTTATCGAGACTTTCCAAAATACGGGGAACCCGAATGAAGTTATCACGGGTTAGTTAATCATATTTTCTTATGAAATCTATACCTTATTAGATATCGGTTCTACCCATTCTTTTATCTCTCCTACTTGTGCTCAACGTTTGAACTTGACTCCTGAGAAATTAGAATTTGAATTATCTATTGAAACTTCGTTAGGAGAAACTTTCGTTACATCCACTATTTATAAATTTTGCTTGATTCAGGTTGGCATTACCTGTTGATCTCATTTCTTTGAAAATACTTGCATTTGATGTGATTTTAGGGATTGATAGGTTAACCACTCATCATGCTAAAATTGATTATTTTCGTAAGGTTGTTAATTTTTATATTCCTAACCAACCTATTGTACGAATTCAAGCAACCAAACCATTAAAGTCAATCACTATCATATCAAGCCATAAAGCCATTCGTTTATTGAAAAAAAGATGTCAAGCTTTCTTAGCCCATTTCATGGATTTAAACAAAAATACGTCAGATTTGAATGATATTTCTGTTATTTCTTGACGTATTTCCTGAAGAACTTCCTGGCCTACCCCCAGAGCGTGATATTGAATTTTGTATCGACTTTGAACCCGGTACAAAACCCATTTCCAAAACCCCATATCGAATGGCTCCTATTGAATTTCAGGAGTTAAAAACCTAACTGTAGGAGTTGGTACCCTAGCCTCTATCTGGTGACTTCCTTTGTGGAATGCACCGAAGCCAGACTCTTTGTAGGAGACGTCATATCCGTGCGGTGGTAAACTGATAGGTGCCATTGTGACGTGCTATCCAAGATTGGGATATGAGTCACAGTTGAGAACAACCTAAGTCGATGTCGAAATCGTAGCTTTAAAGCTTAGTTTGGTTATTATTGGAGATTCGTGAAAGGATTTTCTCGAATCACTACTCCATTAACTCAGCTGACTCGAAAAGATACAAAATTTGAATGGAGCGAGGAATGTGAGAAAGGTTTCCAAGAACTCAAGAGGAGACTCATTTCGGCACCTGTTCTGACCATACCATCCTGGAAAAGCGAACGTGGTAGCTGACGTATTGAGTAGAAGATCTTATGAGGGTACGAGTGCGACATTGTCGAATACAAAGACCCATTTTGTATGACTTACAAATGATAAAGATAGAGTTAAAGACTCTAGGGACCCACGTGATGATATACGAGTAGAATCGACTTTAATCGATAAAGTTAAAACCGCTCAAACTACACACCGGAGCTGATGAATATAAAGAAGAAGGTACAAGAAGGCGTTATTCTAGAAGTAAGAGTCGATGAAGAAAAGAAATATCAACCCTCGATTTGTTGGTCCATTTGAAATTCTCGATCGAGTAGGAAATGTGGCCTATAGACTCGTTTGACCGCCAAGTATGTCTCGTGTTTATAACGTTTTTCGCATATCCACGCTACGTAAATATGTGAAAGACCCGAACCACATTATTGAGTTAGAACCAGACGAGATAGCTGAAGACTTAACATACGAATTGGTACCTGTCAAGATCTTGGATAGGAAGGAGCATGTCCTACGCACAAAGGTTATACCATAAGTCAAAGTTTTGTGGAGGAACCATGCTATTGAAGAAATGACTTGGGAGTTGGAAACGGAAATGAAAGAGAGGTATCCTCACCTTTTTGAAACACCAGGTACGTTTGTCAATTTCGAGGACGAAATTTCATAAGGAGATGAGGTTGTAAGACCCTAACTTTTTATAAATGAAATTGAATTTCTTCTATTTATTTTGAAATAGTAAGGGTTGATTTGATTAATGTGATTAGTTATGGGTAAAATGCGCAAATATATTAAATAAACAATTGGTTATAAAATATTCATTGTTGTCGGAGAATATTCGTACAATGACGCAGCCTTTTGTGGGCCCCATAACGGAAAGCGATTGGATGAAGAAAACGACAAGTATGAGTTTTTTTAAATAATCTGTGTAATTATTCACAGCTAACACCGTTGAAATACTTTCGATGGTTAAAACACGAAGAATACGCTGGCGGTGTTGCACCTTTAGCACGCAGTATTGCACGATTATTGATTCTTACGTAAGAAGTCACTACTCAATAATTGTTACAATAATTACTGTTCAATATTTTATTTTATTGATTCAATAATTGTTATGTTGATATTTTATATTACTGTTGTTTCAATAACTATCACTGCACAGTATTTTCTATTATCAGATCAATAATTCATATTATTTGAATAATGTTATTAGATAGCATTATTGACAATGTCAAAGGAAGTTCTTTCTAGGAAAGGGGTTTGGTCACTTAATTGCGCGCCAGTAAGGAGAAAACCTTATCGGAAAGCCCCATCTTTCCTTGGAACGACCTGGTTGTTATTATTGTGATTCTGTAATATTATTTGTGAATAATTAATTATTGATTTATGTGATAAGAAAAATATTTATTTATGTGGATATAAATGGACGAATTTTTTGAAAAGTGACAATTGTTGAAAATTGATAATTTATCTTTTCTGATAAAATAATTCATTCAAATATATTATTATATTACATTATGAATGTATAATGCGATAATATAATAATATAATAACGATGATATTTTTACAATGAATGTGTGATATATGAATAAATAAGGAGGAAGAGGATTTTTGTTACAATAAATGCTAAAAATATGTTAAACATGTTGGTGGGCCCCATTTTGACTAAAATTTGATTATAGCCTGCAAAATCGTCTGTATGTGGATTTCGGTCAATTTCTGTTTAGAATTTGGAAAAACTTAAATCTACAAAGTTGTAGAGAATTGAATTTCCTATAAAAATGACATAAAATTTGAATTTTCTGATAAAATGGCTATTTATTATGAATTATTGAAGTTCCGAAATAATTGATTTTTGGAGTTTTAAATGTTTTTTTAAGAAAAACATTTTTGGTGAGTTGGTGGGCCCCACTTGTGTGGTAAATGTGCTGAAATCAGAATTTAAATTATGTGTATTATTTTTAATAAATAATATTATTTTATTAAATTTTCTGCTTTGGTGTTCTAAGCATTTTTCTATAAATAGGGTTCTTAGGTTTGAATTGAAAATCACACCAGAAACTGAAGTTTTCTCTCTCTATAATATCGAGCGTATTTTTTGTAAGTATTTTGATACTTTGAGTGTTGCTATACGGTGCAAGTTTTCTTCTGTGTTATATCTGATATTCTAGCCAGAAGAACTATTCTTTTTGAGGTAAGAGATGTTATTTTCTTCGTAAATGATATTATTTTTTTCAATATCATTATACCGGAATATTGGTATGAATTTTATTATGAAATTTTTACCTTTCATGTTGGGGTTATTATTCATGAGTTACTATTCACGAGTTACTATTCATGAGTTACTATTTACAAGTACTATTCACGAAGTATAATGATTTTTCTTGTGGAATTTTTACCTTTTAGTATCGGGGTTACTATTCACGTATACGGCACTATTCACGAATATGTTCACAGAAAAATAAAAAAATTTCTTTCTTTGTCCAAGTTGTCTATTATGGTTACTATCTTTGATTGTATCCATATTTTGATCTTTATTTTTGAATTCTGCTCCACAATTGATTATTATGGAGTATTTTTGAACTTGGTTAAACCGAAGTACAAATCTCTAATCTTTGTCTTTTTATCTCTCTAGATTCATTTTCTTGAATATATTTTTATCATCCTCAGTCCTAAATGGTGATATAACTGAATATCTTTGACCTATAATGTAAAGATGAATGATTATTTGATGAATATCTTTAGCCCATAGTGCAAAGATGAACATGTGTTGAGATGAACAGGACCAACTAGTGATTCAAATGAATATCTTTGGCCTGTAGTGCAAAGATGAATATTTGATTCAAGATGTATATTGATTGATGTTACAGGGATAAAATATTGATGATGAACTTTTAAATCTTAGAAGATAGTAGAATTCATTCTCTACTTGACTCTTCTAATAGATTGTTGTTTCCGTTGCAGTTGTTGATCTAAAACTTGTTGTCTATTGTATTCTATCAAATTTTTCCCTGTTGAGGACTAAGGATAATTTTTTCTATATTATCTTAGTCATAATATTCTTTACTTGGCTAGTTGAGTTCACCCTTTTCCTTTTTGTTCCACTTTTCTTCTCAGGACGCGAGAATATAGCAGGAACTAGTCAGGGTGTGGAGTGATGGTTCAAGATAGTTGTTTTAGTAGTCTTCACTGTTTTGTAAAATAGTGTATCAATAATTGTAATGAGGACTTATTTGAGTGTGGATATTGTCTAGAAGATAATATTTGTATTTAAACTCACAGTATATGCGTTGTCTTATTTTGCACGACAATTGTAATAATGAAGTTGTAGTTATTTTCTGTACCATGTATTTGACGACTTAGAATGGGTTGTGTGGACCTATTTTGGGGGGTGTCACAAAGCACAAATATCAAGGATATTCTACTAATTTCATGGAGTATAGAAGCCAAAACTTAACAAAAAGAGTGTAGAATTCGAAATCTGCAACGAAATAATATTACTTACATACTACAGAGTATGGAAAAAATATTATTTCTTACGAGTATTGAACAAAAATAATATACCTTACCTTAAAAAGAAGAGTATTCTAACTGGTATAGCGGGGATATTCTTGAAGAAAACTTGAACTGTTTTCTACGCTCAAAGCTTCTTAGAACTCTAAAAAAATACGCTCAATATTATAGAAGAAGAATTATCTGATTCTGGTGTGATTTTTAATTCTAAACTAAGCATCCTATTTATAGAAGAATGGAAAGGGTACTATTAAGAATTTTTTTCACGGACGAATAATTTGCAGATTTACGGACGAAGAAAAAAAAATCTTCAGACGTCCGATTTTTCAAAATATTAATATAATAATCAAATAAAACAAATAACTTTATATATAATATAATATATTCTATTTTCATAAAAAATAAAATTTATAATATATATATATATATAACCAACTTTTTCCACCCACCCGTGACAAACATATTTCCCCCACCCCTGGCAACTTTTTCAATATACGTGGGCCCCACCTTTATATTTATATATACTAAATAACTTTCTACCAATTATTTTGAAAAAAAATTGGTAAATGGGGGTCCATAAAATAAGCAGAATTTATATCAAATACTTCATAAAAATCTCCTCAATATTTTTAACAATATTTATTCATCATTATTATTATTCGCAATATTTAACAACCAGATCATTCCCAAGAAAGAGGGGGTTTTCCAATAAGGATTTCTCCCTATTGGCACACAATTAGGTGACCAAACCCCTTTCCTCGACAGAACTTTCTAGACATCGTCAATAATGCAAATAATAATATGAATAACTGTATCGTCTTAATTATTGATTTAATAATATATAAAATATTGATAATAATTGAATCAAATAACGTGAGATACTATGCAGCAATTGTTGTAGCAATAATTAAACAAAACTGAGTGACTTCTCACGTAAGCATCAATAATCAATACCGCGTGCTACTATGCAACCCTGCGTATTACTGTATTTTTCATCACCGGGTATTTCAACAGTTAACGGTAAAACTTTCGCCGTTATTTTTATAAAAAGATATTTATGTCGTTTTCTAACTCCGACAATAATTTCGTTGTGGGATCCACCAATGATTGTGTCGTCGTACGAATATTCCCTGTTAAAATGGCTATTCCCCGACCAATCGAATATTTTATAACAACTTGCAAACTTTTCAAACTTTATAAATGTTACCCACAACTATGACATAATATCAAATTCACATCATAATATTCAAAAATATATTTCGAGAAAAATTTAATCTTTATTCATGAAAGTTGGGGTTTTACATAGGCATCCATTGAACAAAATACATCTCTGTTAACTACCAACTCCAAAAAATGGATAAAAAGAAGAAAAAAAGTACATAAATTTTACTAGATCTCAGTGTATGTGATAGGTTGTAGCATCAGGGATTATATTTTTCATCTTCCAGTCTTCCACCGCCTTACTGCTCTATGCCTCTATTTACCAAAATCCATTAAATCCTCTAGGCAAAGGCACCACACCTTTCAGATCAAGATGTAAAAATACAATCTCACCTCCAGCTTCGTACCCACACCATCTTGCCGTCGTAACCAAATCTAGACCCTCCCCAAACTTTCGATGGCGACTGATGATACATTGGATGTTCTCCTTCAATACCGTTGGGATGAGATGCGATAGGCTGAGAAGTGAGAGGCGGAGAAGCTGAGATTTGGGATGAGAGAGGCGGAGAGGCTGAGATGAGAATTTGGGATTTGAGATTTGGGATTTGGGATTTGGGATGAGAGAGACGGGAGAGGCTGAGATTAGAATTTGAGAAATGAAAAGGGTTTAGTGCAGACTTGAGTGAATAGAATAGATATAAGTATAAAATTATTATTTTTAATTAATAAATTCGGTTATTCGGAATTTCGGATTTCCAAATAGCTTGATTTTTACTAGCGAACCTGAAACCGAATACTGAACAAAAAATTGAATATAACCGAAATTAGAAAGAAAAAAAACGAATAATCGAAATAATTCGGTTAAAAAAATTCGGTTATGTTCGGTAATTCGATTTTACTCGCTTTTTGCTCACTCCTACATTCACTAGCTTTTTAAGCCAACTTGACACAATAACATACTTCAAAAAATATTTTAATATTAATAAATATGAATACGACGAATTAAATTGATATTGATTTTTTTTTTAGTTTTTAAAAACTATAATTATTTAAATTGACCAAAAAAGACAAAAAGAGTAATTATAATGGATTAGAGAATTTAATTAAATTCCTTGAAAATGAAGTGCAAGTTACTATCACATCCATTCTTTTTTATGTCTTTTTATAAAATATAATTTTTTCTTTTTTATTTGTCGTTTATACTTTTTTTAAAAAATATTAATGATTTATTTTTTTATTAAATACTAATTTATTTCTCTTTTATTTTTTGATAATTTTTTTAAAAAATAATATCAATATTATATATCTAATTTAATCAATCAAATAAAATATTAAATATATTTTTTATTTTTGATGTTTTCATCTAGAAGGTCAATTAAAAAAAAGAAGGGAGAGAATACACACTCGTTGCTGTTCACTCCGATAAACTCTTACGGATAAATAGAATTTGTGTGAGGGAACTGAGAAGACGAGGGCCAGTGACAGGTGACATACATTGAGCGAGAGATTAACTTGCTATTTTCAATAATTACAGTAGAACCTTTATAAATTATCTATTTTTTAAATTATATTTATATTTTATTTTAAAAATAAATATATTCGCATTAAGTTTAATTAATTTGTATATATAAGTTTATTGTACTAAAATTTAATACATTTCATATATGATGAAAAAGAAAACTACTATATAAATATCAATAAAAATTCTTCAAATCATACTCAACAATGACTTCTCATCTAAAAGATGTCCATAATCCACCATGACAGATCAAATACGCAAGAAATTATGCGAATATAGGAGAGATCACCCTACATGTACTCAGAAAGATTTACAATAGTGGACGCAATGAGAAAATTAAGGATGAAATTCAATTTCAAGACAAAACAACGAGAATAGAATTATATTTTACAAGATTATCCTAGATATATTTGTAATTTAAAAGAATTATTAATTTATGATTTTAATGGGACCATATATTTATATTAAGGGTCATTTTAAAATTTATTATTTTATTTTTTTATCGAAATTATTAATTTATCCCATTTGCCCAAGTCGGGATGAGAAAAAAATATTATTTCAGAGAGAATATTAATTTATCGAGTATTAATTTATAAAGGTTCTACTGTATCATGCTAATATTTAACACTTGACCTCGATATTAATAGAAGTCTATTTAAAACACCACCGCTTGCATCTTAATACATCTTAACAGTTCACCTCTTAATGCATCTTAATAGCTCATATTTTTGTATTAAGAGGTCCTTTAAATAGTTAAGATACAAATATAAGTCTAAATTATTCAGATGACCTCTTAATATAAAGACTCTAGTTTTTAAGATGTATTAAGAGGTGAGTAGTTGTTAAGATGCAATCAAACACCTCTCTTTTTTTTATCTTTGAATTGAGTAATTTAAGTCAATTAATTTTGGTAAAAGTTGAAAGGGTAAAATGGGAATTTTAAATTCAGAATTTTAGAACCCAAAATCTTTTTAATTTTAATTTTAATTTTAATTTTTATAAACAATCTTTCAACTTGTTTTCTTTTACCATTTTAAATTAGGAAAACCTAGCATCATTTATCATTATTATTACAATAATTCGTATAAATTGCTCTGTAAAATTGCACAAGTGAACTTTATTATTGTCAAAACTCTTGCACAAGTTAAATCTATATTAATGTAAAATAATCATATTTAGTATAGAATTACTGTTATTAATATTCTTAGAATATAGTGAAAATCAATCATCATAAATTTATATTTTAATGTTCAAGCTTAACTTTCTTAATTGCATAAAATTACCAGTCAAATTATTATTTTTCCAGCTGCTATGTAAGCTTTTCAATACTAATAAATAGAATAATTAAAAGGGAGTTTTCATTTATGGAAACTGATATTTTCACATGAAAACCGTCGCTATATCCTATAGCGACAATTTAAAAATCGTCGCTATAAGATCTATAGCGATACTTTTCATGTGAAAATATAAAAAAGTCGTGGAATTTCCTTGGTTTATCTTTGTTGAACTACTCAAATTTTATGTCTTAATGTAAAATTAATTTTGTAGCTTTTACAAGCTATTGTTTTCTGCTGAATGACTGACCAATTCAACTATTAAGTATGTTTATTTTTTGAAAAAATTATCTGAATGGGTGAACCGGTCAAGTCATTCAGACGATTTGGGCTGAATAGTTTAGTCCTATTTTTTGGTTGAATGGACTGAATAAGTGGTTGAATATTTTATTTTTTTATAATATTAACTATTATATTAAATGATATTAAATAAATTTATAACAAATTTTTAAATTTTTTAGAGGGGTAAAATAATAAAAATTTATTATTCAAATATTTCAGAAATGTCAATTATTAAATAAATTTTTTTATTCAAATTCAAATTCAGCTCATTCAGATTAAAATTAATTTAATTTTTATCAAACAACTCATAAGTAGTCTATTAAAATTTTGTCACTTTCCTTGCCCCTCTATGGCCCACCTTAGCTATGAAGTAACGGCCTCTTTTTCTACTTTTAATAAAGAGTTTACCAACTTATCGGTCTCAATGAAAAGTATAAGGACAATAATAATAATTAATAAGAAAGGAATAATAGTTCATTATTATTATTATAATACATAAAACTTGGTTCACTGGTATGATTATGATTTATTCACGGGCAGATTTACACTGGGGGCAGTGGGGTTCGCGCCCCCAGGATATTTTTTTGAATTTTTTTATTTATTTATATTAGGGTATCTATTTGCATTTAAAAAAATATACCTTCATAATAATTAATATTTTATTTATCTTACTAAATGAGTTTCATTTTGACTTTTTAAAGTTAATTTTTAAAATTTAAAAATTTAAAACTATGGGAATTAATTTAATTTAGACAATACAATCAGAAATATTAGTCTCTATTCTACAAAAAGATTTTTCTTTGCAAATTTTTTAATTTAAAGATCTATTTTTGTTTAATCATTATTCTTAAATTAGTGAGTGTTTAATTTTATACTGATGGTATAAATTATTACGATGAATTTAAGAATATAATATCATTTTATATTACCAATAAAATGTGCAATTCTTTTTAATAAATTAATAATATCTCTGTATTTCATTTTTAATATACTTCAATTAAATTTATTAGACATTAGTACTTGATCACATATATTATTTTCTTTTCAAAAGAAAATTATTAAAAATTAACACTATTAAAAACATTATTTACTTAGAATTTTCTCTTTCTACATATGGGAAAAAATCTATTTAAAATGTTCTATTAATATAAAATTAATACAATACAAATTGGATGATATTTTAGGTTATGATGCATTATTTAGTGCATGCACAATTGTTCTTTTATAATTTGAAAATGCACACAATTTTACAAAATTTAAGAAAATGTAACTATATATAAGAAGAAAAATTCACAAAATAAAAATGAACAATATATTTTGTAGGATTACGAAGCTCCAGTAGACCCAATTTCTTTTTATTAGATGTTAAGGATCAAGATTATACCCCTTTTTCATTCTAAAGTAATATATCCAAAATTTTATACCAAGTGTGACAGTTCAATAATATTGATATCAAACACTGCCACTGCAAAAACTATAAACGCTAGTAATCAAACAACCCCTAAACTAAACACTCGTATTTAGAGATAAATATGAAAAATATATATATTCTTAAAATTTGTAAATTTTGCAAATGGGAATTGTGGAGCCGAAGGAGTATCGTGAAGGTTCAACCTACTCTGTCTTGGTCGAGAGCAGATTCTTTGTCCCCAAATTTCCTGTCTCTTTGTGTCCCCCACTTAAATTTTGACACATGTCCTTTTATTTAATTTTAGAATTAATTAGTGTTAAGTAAGAGACTAGGTGTCAATATTTAAGTAGAGGGACACAAAGGGACAAGGAAATTGCTCTCGTCTTGGCCTAATCATGCCCTAGCCTAGCATCGCCCATTCCTATCACAAGCACAGCTATCGCTAACCCCAACCACCATACTACTGCTACTAGTGTAAAATTGGAACAACAAGAACACAATCACTTCTATCAACTTTCTTTGCCCTGTAAATCTGTTAGACTTGATGTTAGCCAGAAGAAAATCCTAATATAACTATTATGCTATTGTTTTTGTTATGTAAATCAACAGTGAGAATATAAATACATAACAAACACAAAGAATCAACCTTTAAAGAGAATAATCAAAGTATGATCACAATGATATTAGCATGAAAGCAAGAAGAACACACATCCATTCTTTCAATCGACTTCAACACACTAAATTGACCCAGATAAACTCGATGCAAGTTGATACGTAATTTAACCATAAGCAAACAGAAGTGCATGTCTATTCGTTTCAAACCAGTTTGACACCTGCTTCTTTTAAAGAATCAATCACTGCTTTCACCTTACCATGGTATCTCTGATCTCTCTTATAAAAAACAGAGACTGCGGGAATATCCTTGAGCATCAAACGCTCTCCCAAGATCTTCCCTATCTTTGCAGCAGCGGCAACATCCCGAGTACTTTCCATGCTTGGCCGAAGGCCTTTCTCTTGTGAGCTTGCAGCAGAGGCCACTGTTGTTGTTGGTGTCTGGACTACTTGGGCACTTACATACTTGTTCGAGAAGTGCATTCTCAGGACATAGGGCTTAAGAAAATTTGTGATTCTGTCGGGTCTGACTGGCGGAGGAATAACCATTTCTGTCAACAAAAACGAATCATAAATAGAACATTAGCATGTACTATATGTAATTTATAGTTCAAAGGAACCCATGTGAATATATCATAAAAGAGAAGCCGCAATTGGAGTTTTTCTCAATGAACATTTCTATGAAGATTGAAATGCACAGAATATTTCCAATCAATAGAAAAGACGGACTATTATTTACCATACGATACATTGTGCCACATTTGGAGATGCCATTATCTACAGAAGAGGGTTCATCGAGGTGCAGATCCAGTGACTATAAAGCTCAGTGGGCACCATGACATGTAAAAACTTTGCAGACATACTGATGAACTTAAAGAAAAAGATGAAATGAAACTAAGTGTAAACAAAGAGTAGGTGGCTTGGTAAATAAAGATTAAAGCCACGGGAGCTAATAGATATTCATTATGTTCCTCCAACTCAATGAATTGCCCAATAACAGATAATTTTGTTGACTTATGAACTCCTAAAATGTAAAATAAGATCACAATGATTTTTATATCTTACTATGTATCTCAATCACGTTATCCTAAAGATAGTAGTATTTAATCATATCTCTAACATATACAATGCTTTTGATTTGTTGAATGAAATCAAAGTCAGCGAGTTGTAAAGCTCAGCCAATCAAATTCATCCGCTGCAAATACACTCCAGGGCCAATGCAATTTTTATCACAAAGAGTTATGGCCCATATCTAAAGCCAGTATCCATACTGTTTTGCAGTTCAATATTTAAAAAAAATATAAAAGTACTTGATAAAAAGTCAGAAGATAAAGGCCTCTTTCGTTTGAAAAACCTCATGTGACCCTTCTTATTTATTACAAACAATGGAACCGCCCATTACGATACATAAAAAATAATAAATTTGAAAGGACTGCTAAAAATGAAATATCAATATAGTTTATACATACATACCAAAGTGATTGAAAATTAAAGATATAAAAAAAAACATATCTTTTACTTATCCACCTAGCTTGTCAACTTTAACTTTCATACATGATTCTTATCAATTTTTCAAGAGACACAGAAGCAGCATTAGAACATGGAGTACATTAATTAAACACAATATTCAAAAATAAATATGATGCTTATAAAATGGGTTTGAAACTTCAAGCTGTGTACTCAGCCTGCTGTAAAGTACTCAAAAGCAAAATTTCCGTAATCCCTGCACAAGATGCAGGTCATATATATCCAGAAGGTTTCAAAATATTATTTTTATGTCTTCAAGTGTTTAATATATTACAATATTAACTTTTCCCCATCCTTTATTTACTTATGCAGGTCATATATGCATACAGTAGGTTTTCTAATTAACCTTTTCCACTCCATTAATTCCTCATATTGATTACAAAATGCATGTGCTGTACCACGAGTATCCCAGTCGAAAAATCTCCATCTATGAGATACGAGGAAGCAATCAAGCCCATAATAGAAAAACACTAGATCAGGTTATTAATAAGAAATAAGTGTTTTCAGTCGATTATGCTCCTTAATTTAGTGTTCTTGTTATGAAAAACTTTTGACGCTAATGTTATTATTTGCCAATATCAGTTTTGTTTTCCCCTTTTCTTTTATTCTTTTTCTTTGCCTTAATACGATTATGTATATAATCTCTTTTTCAATTCAACCATGTATAGTACGCATCTCTTCACTACATTTATTTGGTGGGAGATATATTTTAGCTTTATACAGTTTCCTTTTTCTTGTCCTTTCCTTTCCCTCACGTTCCCAAGTTCTAAACATAGTCTCTAAAGGTCTATATCTAACTATAGAAATATCCATTCCATTTTAAAATGGTACCACTAATTTCAATCAATGTAACTTATCTATGGCCTCCGTTGATCAAACTTGGTTAGTTTTGAATATGCTCATGAATATCACAAATCCCAACATCAAGCTTTAATCTCCAATTCTTCATTTCTAAATAACACGAAGCACTGCATCTTTGTCTTCCTAACCTACCTAAGGTAGTCTTCTAGCCAATATTGATATGTTTTATGACTCAGAGTTGCTGGATAATTGAACCCTCGTGATATTGAACTATGTGACATTAAAGCTGTAACTTTGCACCAACAATGACAAAAGATCAATTTAGGCATTGTTAACATAAACCTAAAGTTAAGAGAAAGATTTCTCACCAAATCATTGTAACATACATAAATGAAAAGGCTTGAAATCGAATTATGCAGAAACGCAGATGCAGAAAACTTTACTGAGTGAGAATACTTATTTTCAGCTCATTAAATAAAAGCAGTATATGAAATTCCATAAATACTACTTAGAACTCCAAAAATCCATTGTGTTTTCTTTCATAAATTTCATCAAACAGTTGGCAGGACATACACAAAACATCCTTACAAGAACTACAAACTCTAATGAAAGATAAAATCTGCACTAGCACCAAATTCAAACGAATACACATCTATATTTTGTGTACATATATATAGATATAGATATGCATTGGAAGAAAACCAACCTGAATCTCTTCTTCTGTTCCTCGGCGTCTTCAATTCAGTTCCCAACTAGAGAAGGCCAAACACGAATGACGAAACAAAAGCTTCCAGCCTCAGGAATTATTGGGCCCAACTAGAAGACAACATTGGTCGGGCTTTTCAAGAAAGCCCAATATCTATCAATATAACTTAGTCATTTATTTGAATAAGTATGAATTATCTAAAAATTACTCTAAATTACAATATTTACTTTTCCAAACCTCAATATTGATAGTCAAATTGTAATAATTTTGTTTTTGTTTTTGGAAAACAGTTAATACTACTCTCTAATTTACAAAAGGAGTTATCATATGTAAATTTTATAAATTTTAAGATGCTCTCTTATTGTGAAATAAGGGAGAGAGTATAAAATAATGATACGTTCGGATTGGAAGAATGAAATGACTTATTTTTATGGAATGAAAAAAATTGTGTTTTGTTGTTTCATTGGAATGAAATGAACTATTTGTATTCCTCCAAAATTTATGAATTTTATTCGTTAGCGGAGGAGGGTATGAAATGATTCATTTCAACTGGAAGCCTGGAATCGGATGAATCATTTCACTCTCAATTTCATTCGTTCACCCATTTCATTCTTTCAAATTTCAATTCAAGCATAGCATAAGTTCTTAATGTGTTATCCAACCTAATATCTAAACAAACTTTAAAATGGTCAATATGAGTTTACATTTAGATTGAAGGAATAGAATATATGAATAAATAGAATAGAAGAGTGAATGCTGGAATGAGTCATTAGAATGAATCATTTTATGCCCTCTCAAAGAATAAAATTCATAAATTTAAGAGAAATGAGAATAGTTCATTCTATTCCAAAAATAGAACAATCAAACATAATTTTTCTTATTATATAGAAATGAATCATTCTATTCTCACCAACAAATTTATTGTATCACTCCATATGTACACATCCTATTTTAAGACCTTTTTTTTCTCTTGAACGCTTTATTTTAAAACTACACAAAATTCCAAAATTAGGAATCTCGTTTGCTCAAAAAAAGAAGTTTAAAACAAATATATATTCTTCCTTGTATTTTCAGTTATTTTGGGAAGGAAAAACAAAAAAGCATTACCAAAAAATAAAATAAAAAATCTCCAATTTTGGCAAACATAAGAAGTCGTTCCAACTCTTAACAAAGTTCAACCATCAAATCTTGTAAACAAAAAATTTCATAAAATAAAAATAAGAAACATTTAAATATATTTAATTTTTATCAAACAACATTGTCATATTTTGATTTTCACTGGTAAAAACAAAACATATGAAAACCAAAATAGAAATCAAAAACATGAAAATAAAAACAGTTAAAAGTTTTCATGTAACATTTATAATATCACCAAAACTGCTTACAAAATGATGTGCTATATTATTATTTATTGATAATCCACTATACATAAGTAAGCCCAATCATAATAACATAAGAAAACATACAATAATATATATTTGAAAGAAAAGAACTCTTCAAGCTTATTATTAAGATAAATAGCAAAATCATTTTTCGATCAGAGAAAATGTAATATTATTGGGACCTCTGATCTTAACCTAAAAAAACCCATCAGAATCTGAAGTTTGGTAATTAAGTTTGAATACCACAGAAATTGTTAAGCACAAGACATGCAACATCAAAGAGTTGTAAATTTCTTTTATAAGCAAAAGAGATGCACTTAATGTGAACAGGATACTTAAATCATCATTGCCGATAAAGTAATTAGGGATGCCTACTGTCAGATTCTACAATTCCAAATGTAACAACAATGTAAAATCCCTGATTCCACAGATGAAACGTAAACAAAAACTACAGAATGAGGCCAGTAAATAAATGTATAGGCTGATTTGCATTATCAATCCTCCTCCTCACCCTCGTTCTCGGCAATGTTGAAGTACCTCAATTCATATATATTTCGGTCCTTGTTGGACGCTATCACCCTGAGCCAATCGCGCACATTGTTTTTCTTCAAGTACTTCTTTGTTAAGTACTTCAAATACCTATATATCACAACCACACATCAGCAACAACATCAATGATCAAACCAAACCAATTGTCAAATGTGGTTTGACAAGCTCACACACTGTTTTAAATTAACCTGATTACTTACTTCAGATGTCCATTTGTACTGCAGAAACTACATTATACCAAGTAGAAATAGGGAGAGACCCATCCGCTAACACTGGCAAATAAACTATAAAACACTTACTATGACAGGGTGGAAGCATAAATTAAATGCAGACACTAAACAACATGCATGTGATTCTCATCATCTAGTGGTATTTGAGCGTTATCCATAGATCACCTTTACATAAGCAATCCACTACAGAATAAATCCCACATGACAGACATGAACCCAGTTATTAATTTAATTGTTGTAAAAGATATTTAAATCCATTTGCCTATAAAAAAATTAACCAGGGACCTAAGATTGGAAGGAATTTGAGTGGTTTTTGATGACATAAACACTAACCTATGCTGCTTTGCTACTTGACAAGTGGGTGGATCGAGGAGATGGTTTTGTTGCGAGGGGGATCTACTATTTCAGTTTAGTTCAAATCAGATAACATGTTCAAGAATAAGAAATGATTGTACTTTTCAATCTGCTCTACAGTTTGCTATATTTCCTTGACAAATATATATCCCCAATAATCTATATCAAGTAAACAATAATACAAAGTATTCCACAATAAGTTGGCAAACGAATGAAACGATTGTGACAACAATCCTTTCATATTCAACAAGTATCCAATTTTTTCTTTATTTTGTTTTTCACCTAACTTACACTATACAAATAGACAGATTTTGGTCAAGTCATCATGTTATATGTGAATCAAGAAACTTATGTGCTTTATCAATAAAAAATTTCAAGATCACGTGGGGATATATCTTAAAACAATAGAGACCTTTCCATCTAATTAATTACAGGAGCTCAAAGACACTTTTTTTACAGGTTTACAATGCTTTTTATGTCGGAACATCTGAATGCACTAGCCTATAAAAGCAAGAAGCAAATGCCAGAATATCAGTTCCATTTCTTATCGGCAACGTACAGCACTAAAGCACTATGGAAAGAATGCATCAGAGACTCTAAATTGTTTGCCTCAAAAGGAACCCAAGGCTTTTTGGGTAATGCAAATGGTGCTACAGCTGATAATACATATGAAAATGAAGAGACCACCAAGCAACAAAGAAACTTGGTCCTTGGCAGAGCTGCCCTGGGCATGGGCAAACCGCCAGGGCCCAAAAATTGAAAGGGCCCA
This sequence comes from Panax quinquefolius, assembly GCA_020205615.1. Classification (NCBI taxonomy): domain Eukaryota; kingdom Viridiplantae; phylum Streptophyta; class Magnoliopsida; order Apiales; family Araliaceae; genus Panax; species Panax quinquefolius. The sequence goes on along the minus strand of CM035158.1, from coordinate 102,723,234 downwards.
ATTTTTTTTTTATAAATTTATGTATTTATGTGTATAAAAAAAATAAATAATAAAAAGATTAGTGATATTATGCATTGAAAATGATATGTTAAAAAACATTAAATATGATAGTATAATTGATGATTTTGCATCTAAAAGTGTAACAAGAAGACATTTTAAATGATGTTTTGTGGTTTAGATTTCATTGGGCAAAACTAAAGAATTATCCACTTGTAGTTGGTAAGTTTTACTGATTACACCATTGAACTTTTAATTTTTAAATTACCCCATCAAACTAATTAAAAATAATTATTTTAAATATTTTTAAAATAATTATTATTTTAAGTAAAAATATTAGAAACTTTTTACTTCATAAAATTAGTAGAGTTTCATAAAATATAGATTCAAAAAAAAATTAAAGTGATTTTAAATTAAATTAATGTCTACTTAATTTTTAAAAGAATGACTCATTCTTAATATTATAATTTTTTTAAAAAAAACTAAAAATATAAATTAAATAAAAAAAATAGTAAAAGATAAATAAAAAATTGATTCAATTTTTTCAAAAAGAAATTAATAATTTTTATAAATAAATATTATTTTCAAGAAAAAATTGGAAAATTCTTCATATTTTAAAAAAAATGAGTAAAATTTTATAAAATATAGATTCAAAAAAATAAACTTTATTTTCGAAAGAAAACAAAAGATTTTTTTTTAAAAATCAATGAAGGTTTCATAAAACTTAAATTTTTTAAATCTATATTTTATGAAATTTTACTCATTTTATGGAAAAATTAAAGTTTCTAATATTTTTACTGAAAATAATAACTATTTTTAAAAATATTTAAAATAATCATTTTTTTAATTAATTTAATAGGGTAAAAAGAAAAATTAAAAGTTCAATGATATAATCAGTAAAACGTGTCAACTACAATGAGTAATTCATTAGTTTTGTAGATAAAAAATTAACGTCCGTTTATTTTTTATAATGGAATAACCCAATTTCAAAATAATAATTGGTTTAGTGGGATAATTTGAAAAATTAAAAGTTCAATTGTGTAATCAGTAAAACTTGTCAACTACAGTGTGTATTTTATTAGTTTTACCGATTTCATTGATATTTTTATTTTGTAGGAACATGTGATTTGTCTTTGCTTCATGACATTTTAAAGTGTTCTTCCATATCTTTTGTAAATTCTTATAATTTTAATAAAATTAATTATTTTATAATTTATTTATTTTTTTATTTATTTTGTATAAAGGGGCACACTTAGAAAATTTTGCCCTGGGCCTTCAAAAACGGCTCTGGTCCTTGGATAACTTTTATTTCTTACTTATTCCTTTCCTAAGATACTCTTTAAACCAAAGCATTTGGCAGGATATTGCAGCTAATTACAGCATATCAGGTGAAGAGTAAATCACTAAATTCAAAACCAAATAGATAGTGGGACATTCAGGTCCATAGAAACATACTTATTAATTCATACTCTGAGTGCTCTATTTATCAATTTGTATGCTAAATTCTCCATAACCCCAATAAAATCTAATACAATTGAACGCCCAATGCTTCTTAAACCTTGAAATGAATCATTTTTAAGAGTATCTTTTACTAATCAAAAGAAGAAAGAAAATGAGTCATCCAAGCAAATACAATTTCAATGAAATGCCCATCTATTTATGTAACTCACTATACATCATCTCATACTCATACATCAAGAAGATAACATTACCTCTTGGAGAAGTTACTGTCAGAAGTGACAATAATTTTGCTTTTCTCGCGAATAACAGCGACGGCGTCGCCAAGAGCACCGGCCTTGCCGCCGACTTTGATCCGCTCCTGGAGAAACTTTTCCAGAGAAGCAATCTCCATAATCTTATCCTCCACCGGCTTTCCACAGTCGATCGTGAATGTAGCTCCTTTCTTCTTCCCACCCTTCGCCGCACTTATTCGACTCATCCTTCTTCTTCGGTAAACCTACGCTTCATTTTCACACTCATCCAAAAATTAAACAATAATTCCAAATATAATATATATGCATATATACAAACATATCTATATATACAGAGAGAGAGATTTACCAGGAGGAGACGATGCAGGAACTGGGAGCTTCTGTAGAGAAATTTCTTTTGGGAGGTTTATTATAAATCTGGCAAAACCCTAATCCGTTTCTAGTAACTTTGTGGACCGAAATGGCCAGGACTTGGGCTGACCAGCTTCAGGCTAACATATATTGTTCCAAACCAGCTTAATGCGGCCTAGCTAAGCACAGCCCACTACGACTTATGTCCAGTAAATGTAATACTATCAGTTATTAGTATTTTCAAATTGACATGTAAAAATTAAATACATTTTAAATTTCAAACCAATATTTAAAAGAAAATTAAGGAATAAATATTTAATAAATTAATATTATTACTTTTTAATTAGTTTACCACGATTATAATTATAATTTTATTATAAGTGTTAATAAACGTTGTTGAAAATAAAAAAGTAAACTTTATTTTAAAACCAACCGCATGATATAGTAAACTATATAAGTAGTAAGTTGTTTTAATACTATTATTCATTCACGTGAGAGGAGTGTTGTGGAACTATCAAAATTTTCTTGTAAAAATATATATTAATTTTCTTAAATGATCAATTTTTTATGTGAGATAACATTGTTTTGTGTATAATTTGTGCACATAAAAACATGGTTGAATCATTGCTTTGGGAACATAGTATAACTATTTTTGTCGGAAGGTTCGGATTGGTGCCATTGACACACAGGAAGGCAACTGCAGGGTTGAAGCTTGAAGTGAAGGATTCCGGGTTACAAACAAGGGACCCTGCTGGGTTTACCCTTGTCGGCATCTTGGCTTGTGGGACTGTAGGTCACATAATTGGGGTTGGCCTCAAGAACACGAGTCCTTCTACGGCGACTGGGGCTAACGATCGGGGCTCTTTTCTTTTTTTTTCCTAAACCCTAAACTCTAAACCTTAAAACATTAAACTCTAAATCCTAAATTTTATTTTTTACATGTATTCAAATTACACCTAGTACAAAGTTGATCCAATTTTTTTTTTGACTCCCTAAACCCTATATTCAAATTAAAATAAATATTATAAAAAAAAATTGAAGTAAAAACAAAGAAGTCCAGTCGCTAGCACCGGTCACCCTACAATTATTCCAAGAACATTGGTGCACTCAAAACATTTGTACCAAATTGATCTGTTAATAGCAATCTCTTGTTATCTTCTCTTCCCTTCCCTCATCTGCCTATATTATTCAACTTCTTTTGTCAAACACTTGGTTTCCATTTCCCACATTTTTAATTTTATTTTAGTATTAGTTTCTGGGTTATACAAAAAATAAAAATATATTCTTAATATTAGCATTCTTAGAAACGAGACTCTCTTTTTTCTGTGGAAAAGGTGGAGTCTAATATAAGACTCTTTATGTTTCCATTGTTCAGTACTCCCTCTGTCCCAAATTGGATGTTCAGTTTGATGTTTTTGTCAAATTAATTAATTTTAACTATTTTTGACAAAATGTAAGTGAAACGGATTAAAATAATAAGAAGCTACTTATAATTTATTATTATACCCAATCAATACTTCAATCAATATATATATATATATATATATATATATATAAATAATGACATCATCAAATCAAATCAATTGAAAAATCTTGAGTCCACTCTTAATTAATTAAGAGAGTTAACTCACTTAATTTGATAACTCATCTATTCTTCTATTCTTATATATAAATACACATAAATGATGATACACATAAATAATTTTTATTTTTATTCTCTAACAAAAGAAGGTAAGTCTAAAATATTTTTTATTTTTCGCTTCTACCAAACTTATTATAATATTTTTATTAAAAAAAATTGTTTAAGAAAATATATCTTGACCAATTTTATGTAAGATAATCTAATTATTACAATTTTATTAAGATATTCAATTTTAGATATAGCCAATTAAAAATTTGAAAATATCATTATTAAATTAATTAATTGAAATATATAGTGTAGGTTTTCTTTCTCAAATATTACTATAATCAATTTAATTTAGCACAAAAAATTATTAGGAATTAGTATTCCAATTAAACTCAAATATCACTATTTGATTAGCGTTATTAGGTACTTACGAGTAAAAATAATTATTGAATTATGCATTGTTTTTTGACATGAATGTCTGATAAATTATTAAAACTATTATTCAAATCTAAATTCAATGATGCGTTCATACGTTTATCAACTAGTTTTATTAATTTCAAAAATGTATTTATATATGTTTAATTATTTATTCTAATAAAACACAGTTGATCTGACCCAAAAAAAAGACAAAATGGAACAATTATTTTGGAGACGAAAGGAGTAATTATCATGCATCACAAACAATTATATCAATATCAAGATATTGTTAAAACTTTAAAGAAACCCAAATTTTATTCAGAAATATTGATTAAAAATGGTAACAACTTAGAACTAAACATAGGAAAATACTGATTTTTCTCTAGCAGTTGAGATAATTATGCAACCATTAGAACCATAGTAATGATTGCGGTTATGGAGGCGGTTGCTCAGGTGGTGCCTGTGGTGGGCCTGGTGGCGGTGGCGGTGGCGGTGGCGGGGGCAAGTGTCCCGGTGGCCCACCATTATAATAGTTATAATAATAGTCATCATAACCATCCCGGTAGTTCCTGAAGTTCATCCTCAACTGGGTGGACTGCTGAAGTTCAACGTTTTTCAAGCGGCGAATTCGTGACAGCTGGTCCACTTGGGCTATGTAACCGCTATCCATATTAGGCCAAGCAAATCGCGGCGGTGCCGGTGGTCTTTGGTCAGCCTACACACATACACAAGTATAACTTTAAAATGTCAGATAAATAGCAATAAATAAAGCTAGGCCGGGGGCACAAGACAAAAACTCTGAAAAATAAAGAAACGAATACAATTTTTTTCTATACAGTCGGTATAACAAAAAACATAAATATTAAAAATAAAAAAAATTATATAATCATAATTTTTCTATTTACTGTGACATTTAAGTATAAGACTAATAAATTTTTATTTCACATAAAAGGCTGAAGGGCTAAGAATAGTAGATCTTCATGATGCTATATCAATCGGTATGATTTTCAAAATATATAAAAATCATACGTCTCTAACAATAACAAATGGAGTATTGTATATTGATAATCATAAATTATACAAATAAATCTCAGTATAAATAAAAAAAGGAGTAAAGAGACAAATGACAAGCAATTTAGGACAAAGTAAGGGTATATGCAGGCTACCATTGGAGAGTACTCTAATTACCCAAAAAGCCTACCATTGAGAGTACTCTAATTACCCAAAAAGCCTAAATGTGAATATATAAAGAGGATGTTCTTGATCCTTTCTCATATATATATATATATATATATATATATATATATATATATATATATATATATGATGGAAATCAAAGAGAATGATTTGTGTATCCCATGCACACATTATTTATGAATTAATTATTGTATCAAAATAAATAACAGAATAAATTATACAAGGATGACCTGTAATTAAATAATAATGTAATTCATTTCAAATTCCTTTATCTCCTCCTTGATTCTATACATGGCATGTTGTTATTAGATGATGTAAAGCATATATATATAGTTTTACAGGCCATCCTTAAATAATTAATTCTCAATAAATAAATCATACATAACAAAATCATATTTTTTTTGGAAGGTAAGTAAATATAAGCATTTAACAACTTTAAAAGTAATTGATTCCATTATAATTATGAGTGATAAAAATTTATGGCGGATTAACTGAATTCTGTTTTATAAACTTAATTAAAAGAAGGAAAAAAAATAGACAAACTCTAATTTTTGGTTTTTGGTCATCATTTATTTTTTTTTAAGTATAATATATAAAATGTAGTATAAAGATAAGATTTTAGTTATTCTAGATTCATTAATACAAATATAAAATTTTAAATTTTCTAGTAAGTCATGCCTACGTTGCTTTGCTATTGAGAAATTAGAAACTCTAAGATATTATAGTGATCAATATCCCCCATTTTTACGTATGTAATTTAATTTTATCATGCTCAAATTAATGTATGAATATTGATATATTTTGGCAATTAATTTTTCATTTATGGAGTAAATTAAAGTTGATGGCACCTCCCACTGCCGGGATAGTTGCCTTTTTCTTTTACTTAAATTAAAATAATCTACTAATTTATTACAAAAATACTTAGTTTTGAATCAATCCCAAAAATATCTAATTGAAAATTAATTGTTCATATATATATATATATATATATATATATATATATATATATATATACTTAGAGGATCTCCAACTTCAATTCGTGTTTTTTTGCTTTTCGATCCGATTCTTTTGGTCAGTTTATTTGGTCCGCTTTAATCTAAAAGCATATCAAGTATATATATATATATATATATATATATGACTGATCGATCATATATATATCAGATATCTTTATCTTTTATCACCCGTGTCTTTTTAATTTTTTTTTTTGGATCCGGCGATGATTTCGGTCATATATATATACGTTGCTATATACTTTTAGCGACGGACAACATATATCATCGCTAAAAGTATAGAGCGACGGTTGCCATGACCAAACCGTCGTTTTGATTCGTCGCTAAAGGGGTGAAAAACGAAAAACAATAAAAGATAATTTTATCTGGCTGATCCCTTCCGATATATATATATATATATATATATATATATATATATATATATATATTAGAGCATCTAAATGCTAAAGGAAAGCTTAAATCATGTTAGAAAATAGTGCCACTAATTGATTTGTTTGTTTAGTTTAGTTTTCAAAATTCAAAGGTTCTTTATTAATTTGATTGTTAGTTTTCAAACTATGAAATTGAAATCATTTTGTTTAGGCACCATTAAAGCAATAAGTTATGTTAATTTTATTTTTATTATATTTACACCACAACTACACCATATCTTGTTAGATACAATATAGATACTATCACATGTACAATCATACTCAATTTGATAAAATTATTTGATCTCAAATGAGTTTTTTTTATAATGAGTGATTATTTTCGGCGAACGAATGGATTGTACTGTTAAATTATTCGCTGAAATAAATTTCTTTTGTTCTTCCAATCTAATTATTCAATCTAATTTACCTGTCCGCATAGAAGGACTCTTTAAATTAACATCAAACTTTTCAGGTGGTGGCTTCACTGGCTAGGTGTGTCGTAATTTAGTCAAAATCTATTTCAACTAATTAAGCATCTAATTTTATTTTAGGGGAACACTATTTTCTACGTAAATTTTGTAATATTTTTATATAATTCTTTCTTACATAAAGTAGGACCCACTGTATGCTCGTGTGAAAGAGCATTATGTAAAAATATGAGTTCCCTTTAATTTAATTTTGGGTTAGAATTGAAGGGATAACCACCTTCCATTTAAAGGAATGAAAAATAATATTTTGTTGCAAATTTAATGAAATGGGCATTTCACTAAAAGCAGTTGAAGAACAGTAGAACACCATACAGACCGACAACAAGACCAAATATCACATAGGCCGCTATCACATAGGCCACAGATCTCTCTTTGATGGTTATAATAAAATGATCGCTTTGTTTTTGGTTACAGGAAAGGTAATGTTGGTAACCAATTTGTAATACTCTATAAAAATAATAATAATAAAAATTATATATTTTTAAAATATATTAATTGGACTTTGTTTTTTATTTAGGTCAAATTAATTATTTAATTTATGTGGGCTAATAAATATTAATAAGTGATGAATAAATTAATTTAGTAAATTTAGGCCTTAAAACTAATTGAGTTTAATTTATATGTGGGTAATATTAAATCATATTATAATTAAGAGAATTAACACGATATATTACTAATAAATAAATATCTAAAAGCTAATTTACTCAATATATATATATATATATATATAAATATATATATATATATAACCGGGAGTTTTTCAACCGCAGTCGGACTAATCTCTCTACTTAATCCTAAATGTTCTTTTCATACGGGCTTACATTTACCGTTCTCCCTGGGACCCATGAACTATTTCTGGTCTTTACAAATTGTTGTTGGTGGTATTCGATCTCAAGACGTCCGAATTTATGGCTCGTCTTGAGACGTCATTTGAACCACTACGCCAATTATTTGGATTAATTTACTCAGTTTTAAGCCCGATACGAGTTGAGGGATAAGAACGGAAAAGTGGCGGCATTGTGTGGAGAAGAAAGAAACTTGGAATCCAAAATATGCTAACAAGTTGTTTTTATAAATTAATTAAATTTTAGTGGTTTAGTATTTGAATAAAGACTAAAAGACAATTTGCACTCCAAACTTTACTTTCTATTTACGTTTGCACGCCAAATTTAAAAAGGTGTCTAAGTACACCCCAAACTTCATTATACGTAACAAAACACACACTTTCTTCACTTAACTTAATTCAAAAGTGACCTGGCTAAAAGCAGAAACACAAGTTTGGGGTGCAAATTATCTTTTAATCTTAAAAATTGACAAAAATAATTAATTTTAAATAAAATAAAATAATTTTAAATATAAGAATTTTTAAAAACAGAATTTTAAAATAGTTACCATACAATGACCATACAATTCAAAAACAAAATAGTATTTTGAGTAAATTCTGTTTTTAGAATTTTAAAATTTCAAAAACAGTTTTTACAAAAATAGATTTTTTTTAAAACATAATTTTTTTAAAACAAATTTTACAAAATATTTTGTTCCAAAACAGAATTTTAAAACAAATTTTTACAAACAGAATTATATTTTAAAAATAGAATTTTAAAATTTTAAAAACAGTTTATACAAAAATAGAATTTTTTACAAAAAACAGAATTTTTCAAAAACAAAATTTTATTTTACAAGTTAATTTTTTTTTGTAACAGTTTAAAAATTTGTAACAGTTTTAAAAATTTATTTTAAAATTTGTTACAACATTTATTTTAACTTATTTTTTTTAAAATTTATTAAAAACAGTTAAAAAATTTGTTTGGTGATGTCAATTTTCTAAAACAAATTTTTAAACTGTTAAATTTTTAAAAATTTAAATTTCAAAAACAGTTTAAATTTTCAAACAAAATTTTAAACTGTTTTTAATAAATTTTAAAAAATAAGTTAAAATAAATGTTGTAACAAATTTTAAAATAAATTTGTTTGGTGATGTCAACTTTCTAAAACAAATTTTTAAATTGTTAAATTTTTTAAAATTTTAAATTTCAAAAACAGTTTAAATTTTAAAACAAATTTTTAAACTGTTTTTAATAAATTTAAAAAAATAAGTTAAAATAAATGTTGTAACAAATTAAAAAAAAAAATTGTTTGGTGATGTCAACTTTCTAAAACAAATTTTTAAACTGTTAAATTTTAAAAATTTTAAATTTCAAAAATAGTTTAAATTTTAAAATTGTTTTTAATAAATTTTAAAAATAAGTTAAAATAAATGTTGTAACAAATTTTTAAATAAATTTTAAAAACTATTACAAAAAAATTTTAACTTGTAAAATAAAATTTTGTTTTTGAAAAATTTTGTTTTTGTAAAAAATTCTATTTTTGTATAAACTGCTTTTGAAATTTTAAAATTCTATTTTAAAATAGAATTGCTTTTTAAAATTGCTTTTGTAAAATTTGTTTTAAAATTACATTTGGAAATGAATATTTTGTAAAAATTTGTTTTAAAAAATTCTGCTTTAAAAAAATTCTATTTTTAAAAACTGCTTTTGAAATTTTAAAATTCTAAAAATGTAATTTACTCAAAATTCTATTTTCGCTTTTTGAATTGTATGGTCATTGTATGGTAACTATTTTAAAATTCTGTTTTTAAAAATTCTTATATTTAAAATTATTTTATTTTATTTAAAATTAATTATTTTTTGTCAATTTTTAAGATTAAAAGACATTTTGCTCCCCAAACTTGTGTTACCGCCTTAGTCGGTCACTTTTGACCGGTTAAGTGAAGAAAGTGTGCATTTTGTTACGTATAATGAAGTTTGGAAGACACCTTTTTAAGTTTGGGGTGCAAACGTAAATAGAAAATAAAGTTTGAAGTGCAAATTGTCTTTTAATCTTGAATAAATTAATTATATAAAATTTGGTAAGGCTTGGTACTTCCAGCGTGAATATAAGAAGGTGCAAATGAGTAAAATGATGATGATGATCTGATCTGTAAACATGTACAGGTATTTATAAGTAAAACCTCTATAAAACCTTAGAAGAATTCAACTCCATCTCAACTTCTAAAATTCCAGCAGATAGATTCAGTTTCCTTTTCAAGTTTGGACTTACTTCTTGTTAACGTCAAGATCTTTCCACGCGCCTTAATCACGTAAAAGTGCGTTCAATTTTGAACAGTAAACACGTCAATACCAGAAGCTTGACGACTTGGACCGTCGAGGGATAGCTCCAGCGTGAGAGTCAGTACAGGCAGATACAAGAATAACAATAGAGGTGATAAACTCTAGTGTTTCGATAAGAGAAAATATCAATTACCTCTATTGTCCTGTGTCGTGCCCTCATATACTCTGTTCTTTCATCTTGCATGCCGCCGACCTGCTATGACATTAGCCGACTGCATGCAACCCACCTGATAATCCCATCACTGTTTGCCACCCAGCCGGGTTCTGTCTAATCCCCATTAATTAAGAGCAGAGATAACAGTCAAAGCTTATCTCTCTGCTCATCACCGGTCAAAGCCCAAATAGAACCATATTCATCCATTGGTCCGGCCCAACAGCTCGGCCCAATACTCCAAAGTCCCTAAATGATGATAGCCCAATATATATAAAATGTCATGGCCCAACATTTTCCCCCAGTCTTTTATTAAACAGAATGTTTAATAAAAGAGTACAAAATATAAATGGCCCAAGATTTAAAGAAGTCCAGACGAATCCATATTAAGCCCAAATAAAATTAAGTCAAACCCAATTTTGTAAGATAAACCAAAATCGGAAGCCCAATGTGAGACTCCAGATTTTATAAATAAAGATTTAAATTTCTCGAAATATTATTTTTTTGAATATTATGGTGTGGATTTGATATAATGTTATAGTTGTGGGTAATATTTACAAATTTTTCAAAGTAAGCAAGTGGTTATATAATATTCGATTGGTCGGGTAATATTCGTTTTAACAGGGGAATATTCGCATTTACGAGACAATTATTAGTGGACCCCACAACGGAGTAGTATTGTCGTAGTAAAAAAACGGCATGAATTATCGTTTATGAAAAAATAATTCAGAAAGTGTTATCGTTAAAACCGCTTGAACTACCCGTTAGTAAAAGTAATAATGTCTACGCATAATGCTGCGTGGTTGCGTAAGTAGCACGATATTGGTTATTGATGCTTACGTGAGAAGTCACTCAGTTATACTCAATTATTGCTACAATAATTATTGCATCATATCTCTTATATTATTGATTCAATTATTGTCACAGTATCATCTGCATAATATGATATATTATTAAATCAATAATTGAGACGGCAAAGTTATTCATATTATTATTTGCAATATTGACAATGTCTATAAGTTCTGTCAAGGAGAGGTTTGGTCACCTAGTTGCGCGCCAATAAGGAGAAATCCTTATCGGAAAGCCCCCTCTTTTCTGGGAATGACCTGGTTGTTAAATATTGTGAATTATAATATTAATGATGAATAAGTTCGTGTTGATTAAAGATAAAATTGATAGTTCCATTGTGTTGGAATTATTAGTGTTAGTGAAAATCGATATTTATTTTGATATTAATTGATGTCTGGAAGTTATACTGACCAGTCGGGTAATTAACTGGATAAATGAGCAATTAATTGCTATTAGTTCACATGATTATAACTATTTGTTCACATGTGTATACTATTAATTCACATTCTTGTACTATTAGGGGAGTTGGTGCAAGATTGATAATACTTGCATGACTAAGTTAAAAATGGAGGTATAGATGGAGGTACTATATTGTAATTCGTATTTTCACATGATTATAACTATTGATTCACATGATTGAACTATTGATTCACATTATTTACTATTAGGGGAGGTGGTGCAAGTTTGATAATACTTGCAGGACTAAATTAAAATGAAGAAAAAGAGGAAGATATTATATTATAATATTTTGAGCCCAAAAACGTGCAATTATCGAAACTATATTTTCCTATAAATAGAAGCTCATTCTTCCTTCATTTCTCACCAATTCACTAGAGCTATAGAGCAATTATTATAGAGAGAAAGAAGAAGAGAAGTCTGCAACCTCACTATTCCAGTATCCAGTTTTTTCTAAGGTAAGGGGTATTATTCTTTCGTATTCATGAAGAGAGTTATTTTCTTTCAATACTCGTAAGAGTTGTTATTCCATTCTTTATTATTATGTTGGAATAATCTGTCTATGCGAAGTACCGCATACATGGTGAAATTCTTCTGTTATTCCATTCTTTATTATTATGTTGGAATAACCTGTCTGTGCGGTCTATCACATGCCAGGTGAATTTTGTTATTATTCCATTATTTATTATTATGTTAGAACATCCTGTCTGTGCGGATTACGCATGACCTGGTTCCATTATTTATTATTTTGTTGGATCATCTTGTCTATGCGGATTACGCATGACCTGGTTCCATTCCTTATTATTCTGTTGGAATATCCTGTTTGTGCGAATTACGCATGACTTGGTTCCATTCTTTATTATTCTGTTGGGAATAACCTGTCTGTGCGGTCTATCGCATGCCTGGTGAATTATTCTGTTATTCCATTCTTTATTATTCTATTGGAATAACTTGTCTATGTGGATTACCGCAATGGTGAATGATCCTTCGTATTCATTCCTTGTTAAATTGTGGAAATGATCTATCTACGTGGATTACCACATGGTGGGCGAAAATCCATTTGTAGTTTCATATATTCTATTATACTCAATTGGTTAAAGTTTTGGCTTCTATACTCCATAAAATTAGTAGAATATACTGGATATTTGCGCTTCATCCAGTATCTTTTCATGGAAATATTCTTCTGAGCATTCTTAAATTTTACTCCACAAAGCAGTATCATGTTGACAATTTGAACGTAATTGATTTCAGGATAAATCAACTTATAAATCTTTAAAATTTATTCTTGAACTTGTTTTATTGAATTATTATGTCATTGTCATCATCCTCATGCTTATATTGTGAAGAAAGTCATCTTTGGCTTACGTGCATAGATGGACTTGGTATGATTATGTCCAGGGATCATTCGATATAATCATGACCTGTAATGTTATAAATGATGTGGTAAAAGTCCTCAGTGGTCTGTAGTGCATTGATGGACAGTTTTTGGTATGATTATGACCAGGGATTATTCGGTATAGTCATGACTATAGCATTAGTAGTCCTCACTATTCTGTTAAATAGTGTGACAATAAATGTAATGAGGACTCTATTTGAGAGTGGATATTGTCTTGAAGGCAATATTCCTGTTTAAACTCTCATTTATGTTTTGTCGAGTATATTACCTGACGTTTGTATAATTAAGTTTATATTTGTATTACGTACCATGTAAGTGGCGACCAAGATGGGTGATGTATACTTGTTTTGGGGCATCACAACAGTGGTATCAAAGCTTAGGATATGATCCCCAGTGAGATGTGAGACAAGAACTAGGAGGGAGAGCGGGAATTCCTTCGCTATTATGACCTACCTAAGTTTATTTGGTATTTAATTGGTTGCTCAGAGTATAGGGATAATATGTGATATGTTAATTAACCCTTGTTTTGTGGCATTATTTGAGAATGGCAGCTGAAAATGTTAACAATGGAGTGAATGAGATCGTGGAGACACCTCTAATCACCAACCAAAATAATGTGATGTCAGGCGAAGAAGGAATTAGAGATATCCATGTGGTGAGTGAAGAATTGATAGTTGCACCCGAGATAGTCGCAGAGATAGCAGCTGAGAGTGAAGAAGAAGAGGAAGAAGAGGAACCTGAGGAGAATTTATTAGAAGAATTTTATGATCGAAATTTAGAATTGCAAAATCGTGTTCATGAGTTAGAAGAAGAGCAAATCAAGAACTAGCGGCGGTCGTGGAACAAAAGGATGCAACAATTCAAGCTTATGTTACCCGATATGTGATGCTTGAACAGAAGCACTCTTTGACAGAGTATAAGATGATAAAGTTGGAATTTGAGCTGAAAGAAGAAACAACTAAACGAGTGAGAATGAGTGATGCATGGGTAAAAGCCGCACGACGCGTTGATATTGTGGAAAGAGATGTCCGATCTAAGAAGGCTAAAATAGATGATATGTATTTCTCTTTTTGGACAACAATTGAGAGAACTCGACATCGAGTTTTGAATTACCCGGTACATGGCGGTCAACCCCAATTTGATATAGGAGTACGATGAAGCAGTTGAGGGTGGAATATGCCCTATAGAAAAGTCAATTTCAACGGTAGTGACGACACCAAATGCTACCCCAGACAAGTCAAAGCCGGGTAGTTCAAGGGAGAGCAATTGTCATGACTTCCCAACAAGTGAGGAACCCAAATGAAGTTATCACGGGTTAGTTAATTATAAATTCTTGCGAAGTCTATACCTTATTAGATACCGATTCTACCCATTCTTTTATCTCTCTTACTTGCGCTCAACGTTTAAATTTAACCCCAGAGAAGTTAGACTTTGACTTATTGGTTGAAACTTCGTTAGTAGAAACCATCGTTACCTCCACTGTTTATAAATCTTGTTGATTCAAATTGTCACTTTCACGTTACCTGTCGATCTTATTTCTTTGAAAATACTTGCATTTGATGTGATTTTAGGGATTTATTGGTTAACTACTCATCAAGCTTCTCGTAAGGTTGTTAGCTTTTATATTCCTCACCAACCTGTTATGCGAATTCAAGCAACCAAACTACTAAAGTCAATCACTGTTATATCAAGCCATAAGTAAAGAGCCCCGAGCCTTTCGCTGGTGACTTCCTTGTGTGGAAGGCACCGAAGCCAGACTATCCGTAGGGGACGTTGTGAATGACGATGGAAAGTTGATAGGTATCAATGTGACGTACTATCCAAGTCTTGGATGAGAGTCACAGTTTTGAATGATATTTCTATTGTTAATAAATTTTCTGACGTATTCTTGAAGAACTTCCTAGCCTACCCCTAGAGCGAGAAATCAAATTTTGTATTGATCTCAGTACAAAACCCATTTCTAAACCCCTTAAATATTTCTTCACCTAGAACAAACGTATTATGCGCCAAAGATGTTGGCTCGAGCTGTTGAAGATTACGACCATACCATTCAATATCATCGTGGAAGAGCGAATGTGGTAGCTGACGCGTTGAGTAGAAGATCGTATCGACGTTCTGAGTCGCGATGTTGTTAACATAAAAACCCATTTCGTATAACTTACAAATGATGAAGATAGAGTTAAGGACTCTAGGGACCCACGTGATGATAACGAATATACGAGTAGAATCGACTTTAATCGATAAAGTTAAAGCCGCTCAAACTACACACCCGAAGCTGATGAATGTGAAGAAGAAGGTTCAAGAGGGCGTTATTCTAGAAGCAAGAATCGACGAAGAGAGGAAATCTCAAACCTCGATTTAATTGGCCAATTTGATATCCTCGATCGAGTAGGAACTGTGGGCTATAGACTCGTTTTACCGCCAAGTATGTCGCGTATTCATAACGTTTTTCACGTATCGTTGTTAGTAAAAACTTAGTCTTGGGGGACTTTGGAGCCAAATTTCAGAATAAATAATGAATTTGAAAAATTATGAAATCATGGGGGTTTTATAGAGCATGTTACAAGCTTTCCATAGCCTCGAAAACGGACTAATTCCGATAACGGATGAAGAAGTTATGAAGATTTGAAGTATGTGTGTCAAAAGTTACAAAATCTGGAAAATTAGAGTTAAGTGCCAAAGGTCGAGCACCTAGGCACTAGGCTCGGCGCTTAGAATCTGTTCTTGGGCGCCTAGGCGCTTGCCCAAGGCCAAATTTGGGTGCCTAAGCGCTGGTCAAGTGTTAAGCCAAAATCTGTCCGAACGTCCTTTAGTAAATTGGGCATAACTTTTTCATAAAAACTCCGATTGAGGCGATTTAGGATTATTCGGAAAGATAACGAGTAGACCTAAAACTTTTATTCTTTATATTTTGAGATTTGAGGTGATTATCAAGGCCTAAAATGGCTATTTTAGGGACTGATGTGCATTCAGAGGCAATCAGAGGACATCGGGCATGTACGTATGCAACGTGTAATGTTTTTGACGATAAAGGTATTCAAGGTATCCTCACCTATTCGTCATACCAGGTACGTACATGAATTTAAAGAGCAAAATTTCATAAGGAGGGGAGATTGTGAGACCCCAAATTTTATGAATGAAGATTTAAATTTCTCGAAATATTTTTTTTGAATATTATGGTGTGGATTTGATATAATGTTATAGTTGTGGGTAATATTTACAAATTTTGCAAAGTAAGCAAGTGGTTATATAATATTCAATTGGTGGGAATATTCGTTTTAACAGGGAATATTCGTATGCGGCAAGACAATCATTAGTGGACCCCATTAACGGAAGTATTGTCGTAGTAGGAAAACGACAGAATTATCTTTAATTAAAAATAACGGTGAAAGTGTTACCATTAAAACCGTTGAACTACCCGGTAGTAAAAATACGATGTCTGGCGTGGTTGCATAGTAGCACACCGATTGGTTATTGATGCTTACGTGAGAAGTCACTCAGCTTATACTCAATTATTACTACGATGAATTGTTGCATCATAACTCTCGTATTATTGATTCAATTATTGTCACAAAGATCATCATCGCATAATATGATATATTATTAAATCAATAATTGAGACGACAAAGTTATTCATATTATTATTTGCAATATTGATGATGTCTATAAGTTACATCGAGGAGAGGTTTGGTCACCTAATCAATTGCTACCAATAAGGAGAAATCCTTATCGAAAGCCCCTCTTTCCGGGAACGACACGTTTGTTAAATATTATGAATTATAATATTAATGATGAATAAGTTCGTGTTGATTAAAGATGAAATTGATAGTTCCATTGTGTTGGAATTATTAGTGTTAGTGAAAATTGACATTTATTTTGATATTAATTGATGTCGGAAGTTATAATGACCCGATCCCGTAATTAATTTTTGGTAGACTTCTTTTGGCATTTTCTTTCAGCAATCCACGAACCCTTCTTGAATGTTTTCCATTCGATTCCATTGGACATGGTTACGCACTTGTTTATTACGATTTTTGTCTATGCTTTAGGTTCCATTCTTTATTATTACATTGGATCATGGTGATTAAGTGGTTTTGGAGTGGCTCTCTTGATCTTCTTTGTACTCTTGCCACTTTTACGAATGCTATCTTCTTGGCCTTCTCGGCTCTAAGCTTGGATGCCATCTTGATGGCATTCTCATCTTTGTTGAGTGAAGCTCTAATCCGTTTAAGTCCTTCTTGAGGTTGCTTCACTTCCACCTTGGTAGTCTCACTTATCATTTTGAGACTTGTTACATTGATCTTTTGGTGAAACTCGTAGAGTCAATAATAACATTCAATAACTCAACAATTCTGCAACATAGTAGTCATCAACAACTCTTGATCTTTGAGGTTCTGTTGATTTATAGTCCTTCCCAATCTTCTCGTCGGAATATAGCCGTTAGAAGCTATTTGAATTGCCTCGCAGATCTTGAGTTATTTGATGTAGACTGCAGATGTGACATGACATCCCCTTTTTTGACTTTCTAACACTGTAGTCTACTATTTCACCTATCCTATCAGAGATGTCACTTTCATGTCTCGGGCAGGTAGTCAACTTTATTTCTTCCTTCTGATTTCTAGATCAGAGGTTGTCCTTTTGCATCGATGCTCTCAATAAGCTCTATTCGAATATCAATCTTCAGATTGAGCCGTTGCCAATGCCTCAATCTTTAGTTGTTCGAACTCTACGATTCTAATCCATATCTTCTTGGACCTGATCGTAGTGTCTTGTTGATTGTTGCTTCTTGACTTATAGAATTAACATTACGATCTTGAAGAGTGTTTATTAGATCTCCAATGTGGAACACCTCTTCTATTCTTGTGCGATGCTTCTTCAATACTTACATTTGCCTTGTTTGTTCTCGAGATCTTGATGGCTTGACTCCTTGTTACGGCCCTTACGAATAACAAGACACTTGATTTTTGGGCGTGTCCATTTCTCTTTCTCCTTGTGATCTCCCGTTCACTTATCATCAATGGACTGACCCAATGCTTAATCACTTTAGCCTTGTTATTCAGAGGCTGACCAGTATCTTTGTGTATACTCCATCAGTTTCTTCTTTGTTTGGCAAACACTACGATCCTGGTTACTTTCAGGATCGTTGTCATCTTTCTACTTGACAGCCACTGCATATGCTGACTTTCCTTAGTCAGCAACTGAAGTCTTCTTATGATCATCTTGTGGAAGACTTTACCTTGAATGGCTTCTCAACTTTCGATCTGGATCTTGATTGAGTTGATGCTTAGATCTTCTATTAGCTTGCATGCCATTCGTTGAGTGCTCTCTGGCTTCCTTCAGGTGAGATGTATCTTTGCATTACCAACCAGAGGCTTCATTCCTTTGGATATTTTGGGAGTGCTCAATTGTTGAGAATCGTGTTTGCTCTACGATTCTACTGTGGCCTTGTGAGCACATCTGTTAAGATCTTAGCTCTGCACTCCACGATTCAACTTGGTACATGCGAGACCTCGACTTTTGATCGAGATCTTGATACTACGATTTACATTGTTGTGCTTGTTGTCTTCATCGATCTTGCTTTCGACTCGATCTACGCCTTTGATATGATCGATGAGACTCTACGATTCTGAGTGCAGTCTACGATTCTTGAATTGGCTTTGACATTAGTAGACTCTACGACTCCGAGTGTAGTCTACGATTCTTGACTGGCTTTGGCAGATGCTCGGTCGGCTCGTAGGCAGGCTGTCTCTACGATTCTGAACATGACTTCCTCAGCAGACTACGGCCCTGAGGAAGTTCTCCTCGACACACTACGATCCTTCCTCGTCTCTCCTGAAAGTCTACGAACTCCGAGATCTACTATCTTGCAGACTACGATTCTGCCTCGATAGCTCTCGAGTTTTCCTTGACTCTCTTGCGGACTACGATTTACAGGTGCGATGCTTTCGACGATCGAACAAACCTATCTATTACATCATAAGATCAACCTAACATGCTTGATCTTTCTATATTTATAGTCCTTGTACATCATTTCTTTTTAAGGACTTTACAAAGTTGTTTTTTTTGCTTATGTAGGATCAACTAACACATTTGATCAATTCATTCTAAGTCCTTGTACATATGTTTTTCTATTATCTATCAAAGGACTTTACAGCTTTTCTTAATGCAAGCATGCTTGCATATTCATTCATTCATATATATATATATATATATATATCATAATCAAATCATATGTAAATAGGAATATCATTCACATGCTTATTCCTGACAATCTCCCCCTATTTGATTATGACAAAAAATAATAAGTGCATATGCATGTTATGAATGAATCTTATATATATGTGAAATTTCTTTGTATTTCTAAAACAGATAATCATGAATGTCATTTATAATAATATGGAATTTAATACACTATGACATTTTACATCCTGGATCCAGAACATACCTAACTAGTTAGAGATGTACCTCTTTTGGCTCCATGTATGCTTCCAGGATGTCTGTTGACCCAGCTATTCATCTGTTTGATTTCTTTGCTTCTGCTTCCCTTGGGATGTTGACTTCATTTCTTTTGTTTGCTCCTCTGCAGATGTATGCTCCTCTTCTTCTTCTTGACTCCCCCTCAGTCTTTACAAATACAGGCTCATCATCCTTTGGCTCCCCCTCAGATGATGAACCAGCTTCTTCTTCTGTCTTCTTCTTTGTCTTCTTGTCTTGTTTCCTTCTGCTCTCCTTGCCCTTTCTTGAATACCTTTTACTCTGCCTCTTTCTATGCCTCTTTTTCTCCCCTTTTTGTCATTAATCATTTGGGAGAGCTGCTCCATGTTGGACATAAGCTGCTCCATCAGATAGGAGGAGTTAGCAACTTCAAACTTGAGTTCTTGTTGGCTCAACTCAAGTTGCATAGAGAAGGATTGATTCATGTTGTCAATCTTGTCAGAGAGGACTTTTAGTTGTTCTTCATTTGCTTTTTGTGCTCGTAGAGCTTCAGCCTTTTGATCATGTATGGCCTTTAGATAGATGTGATCTCTCTCTTTGATTTTAAGAGATACATCTGCCATAGAGGTTTGGATTACATCTTGAATCGGGTTATCTTACATTCTTTGTCAACATCTTTGACTCTTTATTGATTAGAGATATCTTCTCAACCAGCTCAACAGAATTTCTCAACAGCTCCTGCTCCATAGGAATTTGGTCATCTGGTCTAAAAACTTCTTGTGGAACACTAGCTTGGACTCTACGATGTTCATCCTTGGACAGATTTTTGAAAGTGTTGATAATCTGAAAAATCGTTGAGTACCAATCGGTATTGGAAGATGAAGGGATGTTGGGCAATACAGTGCTTGAGCAGATGAAGGCTTCTCATCTTGAATTTTAACACTATCAGTGATAGAGTTAACAGTTCTCTACGATTAGTCTTGGTCATATTCCTTTTTCCATCAGAGTCCACTCTCTACGATCATAAGGAATATAATGATTTTTAGCATGTCGGTAGACTTTGTAGTGGGGCTTGTCATTTATCATCATGGTTGCAAACTTCTTTACCCTTGGGAAGTTTTGTGACACCAGCTCTAGATTTGGAAACTGAGAATAGCACCAACTGAAGTAGCTCTCATCAGCATTAGTATGTGCCTTCAACCATGGCATCCACGGGAAGAACCATCTCATCGGTCTCTTGAGTTATCTGATATTGTTGTGCAGTCTAATTCCATATTTTTCCAGTTGTGAAGCACTTCATCTGTGGTCATTCTTATAACTTCGAAGTTGTTTATTTCCTTGATTTATCCATCTTCTTGGTGGTTCAACTGGTGGTTCATCAAAGACTTCCACTACTGATTCTTACGCTTGATTACATTTTGGAGAGAGAACATGATAGTATTACGGTTCCTCTGATTCTGATGTCTGAATCGAGAATCTTTCTCTCTCTCTTCCCTTGTTGAGCTTGAATCTTGTTGATTCCTTCATCAGTTGTCGATGAATTCTTCTTGTTTGTCTTCATTTTTAAACCTTCTTGAACAATGTCTTCCTTGGAATGCTCTTCTTCAATGTTGATCTTATCTTTAACATTCTCTTCCTATGATTTAGATTCATCATTACTTAATTCAATGACTGCATTAGAGTGATCACTTCTCTTTTTGGAGG
The DNA here is from genome assembly GCA_020205615.1 of Panax quinquefolius. Lineage (NCBI taxonomy): Eukaryota > Viridiplantae > Streptophyta > Magnoliopsida > Apiales > Araliaceae > Panax > Panax quinquefolius. The sequence goes on along the minus strand of CM035158.1, from coordinate 102,701,861 downwards.
CAAATTGAGCTATCAATCTGTGGCTCCTCCTTCTTCTTGGAGGTTCAGTTATGGGAGAATCAGATACTTCTTCTTCTTCAGACTCTGAGGTCTTTGAGTCATCAGACAAGATTTCTTGATTTTCAGCATTGATGGGGGCATGTCCTTCTTCTTCAGAATCATTTTCATTTATATCACCAGACAGGCTAGCTTGATGTTCAGCAATAGTAGGGGCATGTTTTTCTTCCTCAGACTCTACATCTTTTGAGTTTGTTAGAGCGTTTGCTGTAGAAGATATTGTTGTGTCAACCTGCAGCCTTTCTTTATCATCAGAGTGGATGCTCTGAGACTTCTCCTTAGGGCTTGCACATTCCTTTCCTTCATCATCAACCTTGGCTCTTTCTTTCATGGATTCAACTTCTTCCTCATTGTTGAACTTGCTCCTTGAGGATTCAATCTTTGAACTTTCAGTTCCTTTCTCATCTTCAGACTCTTCATGTTTTTCTTGGTTGGATGGACTTTCCTGGGGAGCTAGGGCTGATTTCTTCATCACTTTTGCTTTCTTCTCGGGTGGTTCTTGGAGTAGTCTGTTACTCCTTCTTTTTGGGTTTTCAGCAGTTGATTCTGGTTTCTCTTCTGCTCCTTGTTTCTTCTTGTCAGTGGAGACATGGCTTAACGAAACCTTTGCATTCTTCACACTCTTAGGCTTCTTCTTTCTTTGATGTGTGACAACAAGCGATGCAGAGTCATCGGACTTCATAGCTTTCCACCTCCTTTGCTTTTCTCTTCTTTGCGAGTTCTTTTTGCTTTGCTTCCTGCTTTGTAGTTAACCTTCTATTCTCCTTTGGGTTTTCTTCTTCAATTCACGAGCAGTTGTGGAGACATTACTTTGTGAACATTCAAGGGTTCTCCCTCATCATCCTTGATCTTGCTTCCCACCTTTTCTTCATCACAATACTCGGTGGTCTTCCATGAAACACCTTTGTAAAGTGGTTTTTCTGTAGACTTCTTCAACTCGACCTTTTCCACCCATTTTGAGATTTGATCGAATAGGATAGCTCCAAAGTTTATTCGTTGCTTGAAACTATTGCAGACATAATCTTGATTTGTTGATCAAGCACGATGTAATCATGCGATATCCTTGCATAGTATACATTTACCTACTATTTGACAAGGAACTTCGAATTCCTCTGAAACTCCTTTTTCTTCATGTTCTTCAGACTAGGGTTTCTTTGGTACCCCATAATCTTCTTTACTTTCTCAGTGTCAATCTCATCAAGGTTTTTCAGTCCTAGGTCAGGAAAACCTAAGCATTGGTTGATATCGGATGATTTCAGTTTTAGAGACTGACCTTTAACCTTGGTTGAAAGAGTTCCGGCATTTATGGATGCATTTGAGTAGAATTCCTTAACCAGTTCAGTGTATACTTGAGTGCTTGCCTCAAGACATTATGAGAATCCAGCTTTCTTCACGAGTTCAAGAATGTCTCTGAACTTCTTTTTGGATTTCTCAAATGACTTGGTTAGAGTTGAATGCCGGTGATTACTTTGATCTTCCATTTGAATGATTCGAGGAATATGGATATTGATTCAGGGAGATTTATGGAGTATGGCTGATTGTGATTTGGACTCTGGAAATTTGAGTGGTTTGGCTTCGAAGAGAATTCTAGGGTTTGAAAATGGGAGGGAGAGAGGTTCAAGAGGTTCTGATAACTGTTTGCAGATTTAAATCTGTCTTTATGGCAGTTCCTTCTGACTCTGCATACGCTGTGATGTGTCACCCAGTCATTGGTTGCACGATGCCCAGTAACAAGCTGTAACTCCCCAGTAACTTGTCAGTTAGCTGTCTCTTTTAGAAGAGTGGACGTTTGATTGACGTGGATTGACCTTTGACCTCTTGAGTTCGTAGAGTAGCATGATAGGACAACTATTGACTCTACGTTTTCCTTTGTTAACTCAACGATCAACTCTCTGAAAGATGTTGCAGTGGATGGTTTTGACATTACTTCTCATTTTGAACCTCCACGCCTCATCCACTGTTGTGCTTTATGAAGCCTTGGGCACTTTCCTTCAGCAGGACATCTTTCCAACCAGCATTCGAACTTGTCTTTCCTCATTTTGAATGATTGAGCAATTTTCCTGTTCTTCCAACTCCTCATAAGTTAGGAGTAGTCTCTTGTAAGACTGCGATCGTAGATTCTATTTCTACGATTGCTGAGGTTGCATTACGATCGTTGAGGTTACATCACGATCGTTGAGTTTTCTCAAACTTTACTCTGCGATCGTTGGTATCTTGATCCTTGAGATGAACTTGATTAAGCAATTCTTACGGGTTAAGGTAGCTCGGGAAGGGCCAACCTCTTAGAGTGAGCTAAGGGTTGAGGTTTGTCCACGAGGCACTTTCGGATGAAGTACTTTAGGAGTAATTTGCATGATATCTCTTTTGACCTTTTCTTTTGGGGAGGTCCTCTCCCGATCTTTAGTCAATTGCATTTGCGATGTCGTGGTGTCCTCCTGCTCTTACACTACGATCGGATGTTTGATTGTAGGCACTCCATGATTTTTTTTGAGTTGGGTGGGCGATAGGTTATCGATAATACGTTTTGAGGCGTTCCTCTTGACTATGGATCTTCATTTGGTTCATCGACCACAAAGTTTTGGGACTCTGTGGTTGATACATTGCTTCATAGAATATTTCATTATTGTTGTTCCTTAACGGATCACTTTGCTCCCCCATGGTTGATCTTGTCTTTTTCGGTGAGGTGTGATTTCCTTTTCTTCATGTACGTAAGAAAGCATCCTTGCATATCTCCTTACGATTGAAGTCATTAAATCTTCTTATATCGTAGAAATGGGTATCTTGAGGTTGATCATTCTACGATCCTTTGATGACTTCTGAATGTAGTCTTCCTTGTCGACTTGTACTCGTGAAGTTACGCTCCTGTGATAAGTTCCTAATGTTTGATGCTCGATAGTCCTCTGATGTGAGCTTCCTTGAGAACAAGTTTTGCTTGCTTGAGCATCTAAGACCTTTTTCATCTCTGGTTGAGTGGCATGCTTTCATATAAAGGTTTGCAGCCATTTGAGCTTTATTTAGATTAGCTCGGCCAGTCTTCAGGACGAGGCTTTGACATGTAGGAGGTTTATCGAATTATTTACGAGCGATCTAAAGCCTTCTGTTTGGTTGACTCTTCTTGACTGAAGTCTTTTGCTTTAGCATTCCTTAGTGTGGTCAGATAGACCAAGTACCTGCAGGTTATTCATTTCTAATTTTTTGGTACCCATGGTCAAATGGGTCCTGCTAGGTTAGTTTACCAAACCCCTGTTCCTCATATTTGAGTAATCATCATGTTGACCACCATCGATCGTATTATTCATGCATATACTTTCATTTAGATAATATATTTTGAGATGCGTGGTGGTGAGTGTGAGAGAAATTTGTTATTTTAATAAAACACTCTTTTCCTTGATGGTTTCATCATATGCTAAGTTATGATCACAAGTTTAAATGTTCACGGTGAGAATCAACTCTGATTTATTAGCATCTGGTTGACGTGGAGTTTATAAGACCCGAATTTTATGAAATAAAAGTATTGAATTTTTTTAATTACTATTCGCGAGTTACTATTCATGGGTTACTATTTCGTGATACTTATTCCACAGCGAAGTTACTATTCGCTGAGTTCGATTTATTAGCATCTGATTTTTATTATTAGCATCTGTTTGATTTGGAGGTGATCGGTTTCTATGAATCTTCAAGATTCTCTCTCTTGTAGATCGATCATACTACTGTGTTATCATTAAACACTTAGACCATAGGATGTACAAAGCACATTAACTCATTTAAGATTTCTCTTCACATTCGATCGATCCTTGACATGAGGCTCTTAAAACCATTTGGTCTCTTTCAAGTTATCATCTTCAACCTAAAACTGGATGGAGAGAAAGTTTATAGACATTTGAGTTTCCACCATTATGTACTTTCTCTCTTCACCTTTTAGGTAGATTATGATTCCTTGAAGGAATATTTATAGTTCATAAGGAAGGTGCAAATATGATGTTCATATTTATATTAGTGAGGAATCGTACCTTTTTTCTTTGTTAGTTTCTTAACGATCATTTATCTTAGATATCTTGAGTTTAGGCATTGATGTGCATAGTTTCTCAATTTCTCTCTGACGACTAGTTGCTCGAGTTGACCTTGATCAATCAATCGATCGTGGTCTTGAAGATGTAAGCTAAGAAAATATCGGCATCTTTAGTTCTTTGACATCCTTGAGTTCACAAGGTTTACATCCAATTTGTAGGTTGGCGGATACACGTGTTTGAGAGTTCTTCTTTCTTCTGCGGATAAACATTACTTAGCATGTATGGCCTTTTCATCTTTTCAATTTGGTGAATTTTTGATTCTTTTCTGTTGATGTCTCTTGAGCTTTCTAGCCTGGTCTCTAGACTACAAGATTGATCGCGAGCAAGGATTGGTCTTGTTGATATGGCAATCAAGAACATGGACCAATCTAAGCAACTTCAGGTGTATATGCACATTTACACTGTACTGTACATAATATTTCCATCGTGTGAGCTCATTTGCATATAACAAGTGACTTACTACTAAACTAAGTTTAGAACAATGTTTGTGCCTAGGATCAGACTCAAAGCGATTAGCTTTTGAATATAGCATGAGAACTTGCTTTGATACCAATTGTTAGTTCCCAGTAGGCACAATAGATCTAGAAGGGGGGGGGTTGAATAGATCCTTTTAATTTCAAATACTTTTCTAGTTTATTTTGTATTGCTAATAATTTAGCATGTGACAAACATAAGAATCTTTTCAAGCACAGTGGAATAAGTAAAAGATCCCCTTCATTGATATATTCATAATCATACATACATTGTTCGTAGAGTTAGTTCAGTGGTAAGCAGTTAAAACATACATAGCAGTTATAGCAGTTAATGTACATAATGTAAATGACATAAAGTAAAAGACACAAAGGGTTTTAAGTGGTTCGAGAGACTCGAAGCTCTAATCCACTCTTACGCTTTCAACTAGCGAGTTTCCACTAAGGAAGGGCAAGACCTACAGAATCACTAAGATTCCTTGAGGCCCGCCTGACCTTGGACTTTGATTCACTAAGAACTCTTCAAGGCCGTGACCTTGGAACTTCTCTAGTTCCTTGGAACTCTTCAAGCCCAGCCGAGCTTGGAATCTTTCATTTAGTCCCTTTGGACAAGGACCCTCAGAATACGGCTTCTTGTTGTTGTAGTTGTTGATGTTGTTGGTCTTGAGTTTGCTAAGATGTCATTAAGCTCTGAACATCTTACATACTTAGCGAGACTTGGTGTGGTCCTCTTTGCATTACCTTGAGTCTGGACCACATCTTCTTTAGTCTGGTGATCTTTACTCTTTTCTGCTCATCTTCATCTGATGTCAGCTGTGCACCATCACCATCTGGATTTGCTAAGTCCCTGAGCTTTTGGTAGACTTCTTTTGGCACTTAGCAATCCCTGAACCCTTCTTGAATGTTTTGCAGACATGGTTCTGCACTTGTTCAGTTTCAGCTTTAGGTTCATGGTGATTCGTAGAGTGGCTCTCCTGATCTTCTTTGTACTCTGCCACTTTTCTGAATGCTATCTTCTTGGCCTTCTCGGCTCTAAGCTTGGCTGCCATCTTCAATGGCATTCTCATCTTTGTTGAGTGAAGCTCTAATCCGTTTAAGTTCTTCTTCAAGGCTACTTCACTTCCACCTTGGTAGTCTCACTGTCACTGAGACTTGTTCTGTTGATCTTTTGGTGAAACTCGTAGAGTCAACAATAGCATTCAACAACTCAACGATTCTACAACATAGTAGTCATCAGCAACTCTTGATCTTTGAGGTTCTGTTGATTTATACTCCTTCCCAATCTTCCCATTGGAATATAGCCGTTGGAAGCTATTTGAATTGCCTCGCAGATCTTGAGTTATTTGATGTAGACTGCAGATGTGACATGACATCCCCTTTTCTGACTTTCTGACATTGCAGTCTACTGTTTCACCTACCCTATCAGAGATGTCACTTTCATGTCTCGGGCAGGTAGTCAACTTTATTTCTTCCTTTTGATTTCTAGATCAGAGGTTGTCCTTTTGCATCGATGCTCTCAATAAGCTCTATTCGAATATCAATCTTCAGATTGAGCCGTTGCCAATGCCTCAGTCTTTAGTTGTTTGAACTCTACGATTCTGATGCATATCTTCTTGGACTGATCGTAGTGTCTTGTTGGTTGTTTGCTTCTTGACTTGTAGAATTAACATTACGATCTTGAAGAGTGTTCATTAGATCTCGATGTGTGAACACCTCTTCCTATTCTTGTGCGATTGCTTTAATACTTCTATTTTCCTCGATGTTCTCGAGATCTTGATGGCTTGACTCCTTGTTACGGCCCTTCGAATAACAAGACACTTGATTTGTGGCGTGTCCATTTCGCTTTCTCCTTGTGATCTCCGTTCACTTATCATCAATGGGTGACCCGATGCTTAATCACTTTAGCCTTGTTATTGGAGGTGACCAAGTATCTTTGTGTATACTCCATCGGTTTCTTCTTTGTTTGGCAAACACTACGATCCTGGTTACTTTCAGGATCGTTGTCATCTTCTATTTGACAACCCACTGCATATCTTGACTTTCCTTAGTCGATGGCGAAGTCTTCTTATGATCATCTTGTGGAAGACTTTACCTTGAATGGCTTCTCAACTCAATCTGGATCTAATTGAGTTGATGCTGATTGAGTTGATGCTTAGATCTTCTATTAGCTTGCATGCCATTCGTTGAGTGCTCTCTGGCTTCCTTCAGGTGAGATGTATCTTTGCATTACCAACCAGAGGCTTCATTCCTTTGGATATTCTGGGAGTGCTCAATTGTTGAGAATCGTGTTTGCTCTACGATTCTATTGTGGCCTTGTGAGCACATCTGTTAAGATCTTAGCTCTCTGCACTCTATGATTGACTTTTCTACCGTGCAGAACACTTCGACTTTGAGATCGAGATCTTGATCTACAATTTACATCGTTGTGCTTGTTGTCTCTTCATCGATCTTGCTCGACTACGATCTACGCCTTTGATACGATCGATGAGACTCTACGATTACTGAGTCTGATCTACGATTCTTGAATTGGCTTTGACATTAGTAGACTCTACGACTCCGAGTGTAGTCTACGATTCTTGACTGGCTTTGGCAGATGCTCGGTCGGCTCGTAGGCAGGCTGTCTCTACGATTCTGAACATGACTTCCTCAGCAGACTACGGCCCTGAGGAAGTTCTCCTCGACACACTATGATCCTTCCTCGTCTCTCCTGAAAGTCTACGAACTCCGAGATCTACTATCTTGCAGACTACGATTCTGCCTCGATAGCTCTCGAGTTTTCCTTGACTCTCTGGCCGACTACGATTTTCGGTGCCATGCTCGGCGATCCAGACAAGCCTATCTATTACATCATAAGATCAACCTAACATGCTTGATCTTTCTATATTTATAGTCCTTGTACATCATTTCTTTTTAAGGACTTTACAAAGTTGTTTTGCTTATGTAGGATCAACCTAACACATTTGATCAATTCATTCTAAGTCCTTGTATATTCATTCTATTGGAACATCCTGCTTCATGCGGATTACGCATGACTGGTTCCATTCTTTATTATTATTCTATCACATGCATGCTGGATTCTGGCGTGACGCTACACCGTTTCCATTCTTTATAATATCCCGTCTGCGTTTGGTTCCACCACGTTGCACACGGTGAATTCTTCTATTATTCCATTAACTTTTGTATTATCGCATTGGGTGAATTCTTCTATTATTCCATTCTTTATTATTCGCTGGAATAACTATATGGATTACCGCATGCATGGTGAATGATCATTCGTATTCATTCCTTATTAAATTGTGGAAATGATCTGTCTACGTGGATTACCGCATGGCTGGCGAAAATCCATTTGCAGTTTCATATATTCTATTATACTCAGTTGGTTAAAGTTTTGGCTTCTATACTCCATGAAATTAGTAGAATATCCTGGATATTTACGCTTCATCTAGTATCTTTTCATGGAAATATTCTTCTGAGCATTATTGAATTTTACTCCACAAAGAAATATCATGTTGACAATTTGGACGTAATTGATTTCAGGATAAATTAACTTATAAATCTTTAAAATTTATTATTGAACTTGTTTTATTAAATTATTATGTCATTGTCATCATCCTTATTCTTATATTGTGAAGAAAGTCATCTTTGGCTTACGTGCATAGATGGACTTGGTATGATTATGTCCAGGGATCATTCGGTATAATCATGACCTGTAATGTTATAAATGATGTGGTAAAAGTTCTCAGTGGCCTATAGTGCATTGATGGACAGTTTTTGGTATGATTATGACCAGAGATTATTCTAGTATAGTCATGACCATTGATGATTTAATGAATATCCTTGGCCGTAGTGCGTGATGACTCGATGATGTGGTTTATTTATTAAAATTTGAGTCTCAAATATAAAATTGATGAAAACATTTTAAATCATAGAAGATAGTAGATATTATGCTCTTCTTGACTCTTCTAATGGATTGCTTATTCCGCTGCAGTTAAACTTGATGTCTATTATATTTTATCGGTTTAAGATTGTTGAAGGCTAATGATAATTTATTACGCATTATCTTAGTCATAATATTTCTTCTTTGGGCTAGTTGAGCTCACCTTTCTTTCACTTGTTCTCTTGAAATGAGAACGTGGCATGGACTAGTCTGGGGACTTTGAGTGACTATCCGATGATCGCATTAGTAGTCCTCACTATTATGTTAAATAGTGTGACAATAAATGTAATGAGGACTCTATTTGAGAGTGGATATTGTCTTGAAGGCAATATTCCTGTTTAAACTCTCAGCTATGTTTTGTCATATATTACACGACGTTTGTATAATTAAGTTTGTATTTGTATTCTGTACCATGTAAGTGGCGACTCAAGATGGGTGATGTATACCTGTTTTGGGGGCATCACACCCAATCTAGTTACTAACTCTTCAAATTCATCATCATTGCTGTCATTAAATGAGCCGCTCTCGAGTTTCGAGAACCAATGAAGGGACAATGACTATAAAAATTAATTTCATCCAATTTTGACGGTTTCACTTGCTTAATTTTGAATCCTCAGTGCTTTAGTTTTCTTCTTCCTCTCGATTTCCCTTCCTCTCAACAAATATCTAACAATGGCTTCCCAAGATTCAAATAAGGCTGCTCCCCTCTCCGTAACACCAATCGCTTCTATCCCACCAGCTCAAACCCCTACCAAGATGGCTTCGGGATCGAACCCCAAATCCTCTGCTACTCTAACCAAGAACCTACCTCTGAAACCCATTCCAAATCCTTCTGAGTTCTTCAAAAATGAAGAAAAATTTCCTCATGCCAATACTGTGACGCCCCCAAAACAGGTATACATCACCCATCTTGAGTCGCCAGATACATGGTACATAAATTCAAATACAACTTATTTATACAACAGTTGTGTAAAATACGACAAAATATAGCTGAGAGTTTAAACAAGAATATTGTCATCTAGACAATATCCACACTCAATGGTGTACTCATTACAATTATTATCACATTATTCCGTAGAATAGTGAGGACTACTAAAGCCATTTATCCTGGACCATCACTCCATTCCCTGACTCGTCCCAACTATATTCTCATTTCCTAAAGAGAACAATGAAAGAAAGGGTGAGCTCAACTAGCCCAGTAAGAAATATTAGGACTAAGATAATGAGCATAAATTATCCTTAGCCTTCAACAAAGATAACAACTGATAGAATACAATAGACAACAAGTTTTAGATCAACAACTGCAGCGGAAATAAGTAATCCATTAGAAGAGTCAAGTAGTGCATAAAATCTACTATCTTCTATGATTTAAAAAGTTTTTCATCAACTTTATCGCTGAGACTCAGCTTAATAAATAAAATTGAATCATCCTTGCACCATGGCCAAGGATATTCATGTAATCATCAATGGTCATGATTATACCGAATAATCCCTAGTCATAATCATACCAACAACTGTCCGTCAATGAACTACAATCCAATGAGGACTTTTACCACATCATTCGTCAAATTATGGTAATGATTAAACCGAATAATCCCTGGTCATAAACATACCAAGTCCATCTATGCACGTAAGCCAAAGATGACTTTAATCACAATATAAGCATGAGGATGATGACAATGACATAATAATTCAATAAAACAAGTTCAAGGATAAATTTTAAAGATTTATAATTTAATTTATCCAGAAATCAATAACGTCCAAATTGTCAACATGATACTGCTTTGTGAAGTAAAATTCAAGAATAATATTCATGTACCAAAAATAATTTGGACAAAAAAGAAATATATTTTTCGGGTGAATAGTATCCCGTGAATAGTACTTTGGAAATAGTACCCCGTGAATAGTACCCCGACATGAAAAGTACCCCAAATACCCAAGTGAATAATATTCGGGTGAATAGTAATTTGGGTTAATAGTAACCCATGAATAGTAACTCGTGAATAGTACTCTGACACGAAAAAGTGCCCCGAATACCCGAGTGAATAATACTAGAGTGAATAGTAACCGGGTGAATAGTAACCCATAAATAGTAACTCGTAAAAAAAAATACCAAAGAAAATGATATTCTATGACGAGTACAAAAGAAATGATATTTCATACGAGTATAATAGATTATATACTGAAACTGAAATGGATTTTCACCGCCATGCGAATCCACATAAATGCAGATCATTTCCACAATTTAATAAAGAATGAATATGAAGGATCATTCACCATGCATGCGGTAATCCACATAGACATGTTATTCCAATGAATAATAAAGAATGGAATAATGTAAGAATTCACCGTGCATGCGATATAATCGCACGAATGAAAGTTATTCCAATGTAATAATAAAGAATGAAACCAAAATCAGTCGTAATCCGCATGCATGTGATATTCTAAGATAATAATAAAGAATGGAACCGGTCATGCGTAATCCGCATGCATGTGATATTCCAATGTAATAATAAAGAATGAAATAAAAGCAGAATTCACCGTGCATGCGATAGATCGCAAGCAGCATGTGATTATTCCAATGTAATAATAAAGAATGGAATAATGTAAGAATTTCACCATGTATGCGGTACTTGCATGATGAAAGTTATTCCAACATAATAATAAAGAATGGAATAACAACCCTTACGAGTATTGAAAGAAAATAACTCTCTTCATGAATATGAAAGAATAATATCCTTTACCTTAAAAGAAAACTGGATACTGGAATAGTGAGGTAGCAGACTTCTTTTCTTCTTTCTCTCTATAATTTCTCTCTATAATAATTGCTCTATAGCTTTAGTGAATTGGTGAGAAATGAAGGAAGAATGAGCTTCTATTTATAGGAAAATATAGTTTCAATAATTGCACATTTTGCGGCTCAAAATATTACAGTATAACACCTTCCTCTTTTCTTTCATTTTTAATTTAGTCCTGCAAGTATTATCAAACTTGCACCACCTCCCCTAATAGTAAATCATGTGAATTAATAGTTCATTCATGTGACTCAATAGTATAATCATGTGAAAAAACTAATTACAATATAGTACCTTCAACTATACCTCCATCTTTAATTTAGTCATGCAAGTATTATCAATCTTGCACCAACTCCCCTAATAGTAAATGAATGTGAATCAATAGTACACACATGTGAATAAATAGTTATAATCATGTGAATTAATAGCAATTAATTGCTCATTTATCCGGTTAATTACCCGATTGGTCAATATAACCTCCAGACATCAATTATTATCGAAATAAATGTCGATTTTCACTAACACTAATAATTCCAACACAATGGAACTATCAATTTCATCTTTAATCAACACAAACTTATTCATCATTAATATTATAATTCACAATATTTAACAACCGTGTCATTCCCGAAAGAGGGGCTTTCGATAAGGATTTCTCCTTATCATGCCGCAATTAGGTGACCAAACCTCTCCTTGACAAAACTTCTAGACATTGTCAATATTACAAATAATAATATGAATAACTTTGTCGTCTCAATTATTGATTTAATAATATAACATATCATGCCGATGATACCGTGACAATAATCGAATCAATAATATGAGAGATATGATGCATCAATTACTTTAGCAATAATTATGTATAACTGAGTGACTTCTTACGTTTGCATCAATAATCAATACCGTGTGCGACTATGCAACCACGCATATTACTGTACTTTTACTACCGGGTAGTTCAACAGTTTTAACGGTAACACTTTCGCCGTTATTTTTATAAAAGATAATTACATCCATTTTCTAACTACGATAATACTTTCATTGTGGGGTCCACCAATGATTGTGTCGTCGTACGAATATTTCCTGTTAAAACTAATATTCCCTGACCAATCAAATATTATATAACAACTTTCATACTTTGCAAAATTTATAAATATTACCCACAACTATAACATTATATCAAATCCACACCATAATATTCAAAAAAATATTTCGAGAAATTTAAATCTTTATTCATAAAATTTGGGGTCCCACAATCTCCCCTCCTTATGCAATTTCGCCGTCGAAATTTACGTAAGTACCTGTTATGCCGAAGAGGTGAGGATACCTTGACTTCATTTCAGATTCTAACTCTTGAGGTATAACCTTTGAGTGTTGAATATGATCTTTCTTATCCAAGATTTTAACACGTATCTCATCATGCGTTAAATCTTCTGCTATCTTGTCTAGTTCTAATTCAATAATGTGGTTTGGGTCATCCACATAATTACGTAACATCGATACGTGAAAAAAAACGTTATGAACATGCGACATACTTGGCGGTAAAACGAGTCTATATGCCACAGTTCCTACTCGATCGAGGATTTCAAATGGGCCAATTAAATCGAGGGTTGAGATTTCCTCTCTTCATCAATTCTTGCTTTTAGAATAACGTCCTCTTGAACCTTCTTCTTCACATTCATCAACTTCGGGTCTGTAACTTGAGAGGCTTTAACTTTATCGATTAAAGTCGATTCTAATCGTATATTCATTATCTTCACGTGGTTCCCTAGAGTCTTTAACTCTATCTTTATCTTTTGTAAGTTATACGAAATGGGTTTTTGTGTTAACAACGTCGCACTAGTAAATGCATACGATCTTCTACTCAATGCATCACCTACCACGTTCGTTTTTTCCACGATAATATTGAATGGTATGGTCATAATCTTCAACAGCTCGAGACAACGTCTTTGGCGCATTATACGTTCATTTTGGTTGAAGAAATATTTAAGGGTTGAAGAAATGGGTTTTGTACTGGGGTCAATACAAATTCAATTTCACGCTCTAGGGGTAGGCTAAGAAGTCTTCAAAATTACGTCAAGAAATTTATTAACAATAGAAATATCATTCAAAACTGTGACTCTCATCCAAGACTTGGATAGCACATGAAATGAAGGTTTCTCCTAATGGAGTTTGTACCGATAAGTCAAAGTGTAATTTCACCGGAGTCAAATTTAAACGTTGAGCGCAAGCAAGAGAGATAAAAGAATGGATAGAACCGGTATCTAATAAGGTATAGACTTCACAATAATTTATAATTAACTAACCCGTGCTAACTTTGTTCGGGTAAATCGCTTTTTGAGAAGTCACAAAAAACGCTCTTCCTGAAACCACCGACTTTGTTTTGTCTGTATCCGCCTTTGGTGCCACCGTCCCAGCTAGACTTGACTTTGGTGCAAGATAATATCGGGCTAGGTGACCTTCTTTTCCACAATTGTAATATGCTTTGGACAACATCACGCAGTTTGGACTGATATGTCCCTCCCCTCCGCATTTGAAGCATATAATTGGTGGTCGTTCTCCTTCCTTGAAAACGGGTGTTGGTGCTGCTATCTTTCCATCGTTGTTGAACCTTCTTTTCTTGAAATTTCCACTCCTATTATCTTGGCCATGGTTACCATCGAAGTGGTTACCATTCTTGGCATGATAATTTCCCCCACGATGTTTATCATTGTTCCGATGGTCGTTGCCACCAGTACGATTATTATCGTGTTGTTGGTCGTTGCCTTTTGGTTGGGCTGACTCATTATCGCGCTCCAATAACTGAGTCCTATTCACAACATCTGAATACAAACACAATTTGTGAGAAATGAGGTATTGACGTATTTCGGGTTTCAAACCTCTTAGAAATATTCGTGTCATTCGCTCCTCATTATTGACCAAATGGGATGAAAACCGGGATAACTTTGCAAATTTAGCCTCGTACTGGGCCACGGTCATATTGTTTTGCTCCAACTTGATGAAATCCACCTCCTTCATGTGACGAATACTTTCAGGAAAGTACTTGTCGTTGAACAATTCTTGGAACTTCTCCCAAGACATCTTGAGTGCGTCAGGCTGGATACGTTTTATAGATTCTCACCAGTGATTTGCCTCTTCATGCAACATAAAGGTGGCAAAGGGAACCTTTTTCTCCTCGGAGCATCCCAAGACATCAAATATCTTGGTGATCTACTTTAACCACGTCTTCGCCTTAAGTGGTTCTGGCTTTCCCAAAAACTCTGGCGGTCCCAGCTCCTTGAACTGCTTAGCAGTGACCAGCCGTGGGTTGCCATTATTTCCACCTGCATTTTGAACAGGAGTCTATCTCGCCTGATGTTGCATAAATTTTATAAAGCCTCTGAACATCCCATCGTTCATCATTTCATCGGTGTTCTTATTTACCTGAGGATTATTGTTTTCTTGTTGTACATTATCCTGGGCATTGATCGTTGGTGACTCAACGGTCTCATGTGCTTCATTGCTGATCACAACATTTTCAAATACTGCCACAAAACAAGGGTTAATTAACATATCACATATTATCCCTATACTCTGACCGACCAATTAAATACCAAATAAACTTAGGTAGGTCATACTAGCGAAAGAATTCCCCGTCTCTCCCCTCCTAGTTCTTGTCTCACATCTTAGCTAGAGATCATATCCCTAAGCTTTGATATCAACTGTGACACCCCCAAAATAGGTATACATCACGCATCTTGAGTCGCCAGATACATGGTACATAAATTCAAATACAACTTAATTATACAACAGTTGTGTAAAATACGACAAAACATAGCTGAGAGTTTAAACAAGAATATTATCATCTAGACAATATCCATACTCAATGGTGTCCTCATATTAATTATTATCACATTATTCCGTAGAATAGTGAGGACTACTAAAGCCATTTATCCTAGACCATCACTCCATTCCCTGACTCGTCCCAACTATATTCTCATTTCACAAGAGAACAATGAAAGAAAGGGTGAGCTCAACTAGCCCGATAAGAAATATTACGAATAAGATAATGCGAGAATAAATTATCCTTAGCCTTCAACAAAGATAACAACTGATAGAATACAATAGACAACAAGTTTTAGATCAACAACTGCAGCGAAATAAGCAATCCATTAGAAGAGTCAAGTAGAGCATAAAATCTACTATCTTCTATGATTTAAAAAAGTTTTTCATCAACTTTATCGCTGAGACTCGACTTAATAAATAAAATCGAATCATCCTTGCACCACGGCCAAGGATATTCATGTAATCATCAATGGTCATGATTATACCGAATAATCCCTGGTCATAATCATACCAACAACTGTCCATCAATGAACTACATGCCAATGAGGACTTTTACCACATCATTCGTCACATTACGGTCATGATTATACCGAATAATCCCTGGTCATAATCATACCAAGTCCATCTATGCACGTAAGCCAAAGATGACTTTAATCACAATATAAGCATGAGGATGATGACAATGACATAATAATTCAATAAAATAAGTTCAAGGATAAATTTTAAAGATTTATAATTTAATTTATCCAGAAATCAATAACGTCTAAATTGTCAACATGATACTGCTTTGTGAAGTATAATTCAGGAATAATATTCATGCACCAAAAATAATTTGGACAGAAAAGAAATATATTTTTCGGGTGAATAGTATCCCGTGAATAGTACTTTATAAATAGTACCCCGTGAATAGTACCCCGGCATGAAAAGTACCCCAAATACCCAAGTGAATATTGATGAATAGTAATTTGGGTGAATAGTAACTCGTGAATTGTAACTCAAAAATAGTACTCCGACACGAAAAGTGTCCCTAATACCCGAGTGAATAATACTAGAGTGAATAGTAACTGGGTGAATAGTAACCCGTGAATAGTAACTCGTAAAAAAATACCAAAGAAAATGATATTCCATGACGAGTACAAAAGAAATGATATCTCATACGAGTATAATAGAATATACTTAAATCTATGAAATGGATTTTCACCCCCATGCGGTAATCCACGTAGATGATCATTTCCACAATTTAATAAAGAATGAATACGAAAGATCGTTCACCATGCATGCGGTAATCAACATAGACATGTTATTCCAATGAATAATAAAAAGAATGGAATAACGAAGAATTCACCGTGCATGCGATAGACCGCATGCATGAGTTATTCCAATGTAATAATAAAGAATGAAACTAGGTCAAATGCGTAATCCGCATGACGAGGATATTTCAATGAATAATAAAGAATGGAACTAGGTCATGCATAATCCACACAGACGGATATTCCAATGCGAATAATAAAGAATGGAATAACAACAAATTCACCGGGCATGCGATAGGCCTTGCATACAAATAGGTTATTCCAATGTAATAATAAAGAATGGAATAACGAAGAAGAATTTCACCATGTATGCGGTACTTGGCATGACGAGTTATTCCAACATAATAGTAAAGAATGAAATAACAACCCTTACGAGTATTGAAAGAAAATAACTCTCTTCATGAATACGAAAGAATAATACCCTTTACCTTAGAAGAAAACTGGATACTGGAATAGTGAGGTAGCTGACTTCTTTTCTTCTTTCTCTCTATAATTTTTCTCTATAATAATTACTCTATAGCTTTAGTGAATTGGTGAAAAATGAAGGAAGAATGAGCTTCTATTTATAAAAAAATATAGTTTCAATAATTGCACATTTTGGGGCTCGAAATATTACAGTATAATACATTCCTCTTTTCTTTCATTTTTAATTTAGTCCTGCAAGTATTATCAAACTTGCACCACCTCCCCTAATTGTAAATCATGTGAATTAATAGTTCATTCATGTGACTCAATAGTATAATCATGTGAAAAAACTAATTACAGTATAGTACCTTCAACTATACCTCCATCTTTAATTTAGTCATACAAGTATTATCAATCTTGCACCAACTCCCCTAATAGTAAATGAATGTGAATCAATAGTACACACATGTGAACAAATAGTTATAATAATTTGAATCAATAGCAATTAATTGCTCATTTCTCCGATTAATTACCCGATTGGTCAATATAACCTCCAGACATCAATTATTATCGAAATTAATGTCGATTTTCACTAACATTAATAATTCTAACACAATGGAACTATCAATTTCTTCTTTAATCAACATGAACTTATTCATCATTAATATTATAATTCACAATATTTAACAACCAGATCGTTCCAAGGAAAGAGGGGCTTTTCGATAAGGATTTCTCCTTATTGGTAGCGCAATTAGGTGACCAAACCTCTCCTCCTGATGAACTTCTAGACATTGTCGATATTGCAATAATAATATGAATAACTTTGTCGTCTCAATTATTGATTTATTAATATAACATATTATCGAGATGATCTTTGTGACAATAAT
Source organism: Panax quinquefolius (assembly GCA_020205615.1). Taxonomy (NCBI): domain Eukaryota; kingdom Viridiplantae; phylum Streptophyta; class Magnoliopsida; order Apiales; family Araliaceae; genus Panax; species Panax quinquefolius. The sequence continues at coordinate 102,684,108 of CM035158.1, read as the reverse complement.
CGAATCAATAATATGAGAGGTATGATGCGTAATTCTTTATAGTGATAATTGAGTATAACTGAGTGACTTATTACGTAAGAATCAATAATCAATACCGTGTGCGACTATGCAACCACACGTATTACTATACTTTTACTACCAGGTAGTTCAACAGTTTTAACGGTAACACTTTCACCGTTATTTTTATAAAAAGATAATTCTGTCATTTTCTAACTACGACAATACTTCCGTTGTGGGGTCCACCAATGATTGTGCCATCGTACGAATATTCCCTGTTAAAATGAATATTCTCTGACCAATCGAATATTATATAACAACTAGCATACTTTGAAAAATTTATAAATATTACCCACAACTATAACATTATATCAAATCCACACCCTAATATTCAAAAATATATTTCAAGAAATTTAAATCTTTATTCATAAAATTTGGGGTCTCACAAATACTTCTTTTACCGTTTCTGAAAAGGATCTTTGTATCATCAGAGAACGCTATCAAATCCTAGAGACTTATCATATGAGATTACCTTCTTCTACTGAAAAAATGTATCAGCGACCTGAGGGTTGGACTGCTATTCCACTTACTCTCCTGGAGAAAGGAGTTCACTTCCCCCTTCACGCTTTCCTTGTTACCCTTTTAGGGTTTGTTGGTTTCGGATTCGCCCAACTTGTCCCCAACTCTTATATCCATATCCTTGCCTTCATAGCCTTCTATCACGAGGTAGGAGTTGCACCTACTCTCGATTTTTTCTTCTCCATCTATACCATTAGTGAATCTCGTGAAAAGGGATTTAAAGTAATGAGTAAACAATCCCCGAAGTCTGGTGAAAATTTTGAAAGACGATCCTTGATATCCACTCCTTCAAGTAACAAAGGATGGCATAAGGAGTGGTTCTTCGTCAAAGGACCGGAAATCTCTTCTATCCCAGATTGGACTACTTTGGATAAACTCTCTGCAGACTTTGGTGACATTCCAGACGAGCGCATAAATGAAATAATAACGCTTATAGAGAATTTCTCGAAGAAGGAATGAAGATTCGGACTCCTAACCAAGCAGGCATGGTTGTATGATCACAAATGTAAGTCCCGAACTTAATATTCATATAATTCTTCAAATTTTCTTTGATAATCTGTTCTGAACTATCATTTCTCATTCTTTGTAGTGTCTCTTATTAAGCCAACATCTTCTGATCGAAGAGATCTTGAAGTCTTCTTATTGGCCAAAGATTCTTAAACTTCTACCGAACCCCCAATTTTAAGACCCTCCACTTCTGAACCCCAAAATATCGAATCACAACCCACCGAACCCATCCCTACTACCGAGACCAGCCATCCTCGCCGAAGAAAAAGATGTGCTCAAAAACCCAAACACGTCCCCGCACCCACTTTCAATGAATGTCTCCTCGATATTCCCCTTAACGAACGGACCTATGTCCTTCGTACCAAAAAGAGAAAAATCAAAATAACCCCTCTTTCTGTCGAAGAACTTCGAGTGCCCCCCACCGAAGCCGCTCAACTGCTTGTAATACATGTCAAAATAAACATTTCTGATGACGAACCTGACGAACAAGTTGAGCCCTCTCCATCTCTTATTCGAAAGAGAAAACAACCTTCTGACAGCCAACCAACTCCAACGCCTTGACAGACAACAACCATTACTCCACATTCTCCCGAACAACCCATTCCATCCCCATCAAAACCAAATTCTTCTGAGGCTAGGCCCAAAGCTGTGGCATCTCCCACACTATGGCCAGACCTCAATGAAAATTTCCCTTCCAACTCTACAACTCCTTCATTCACGATATCGATGACCATCAGTTCGGCAACAGCTCCATCATGGACGTAATCGACACTGGGATGATGCACCAAGCCAGAGTAAGTTGCTATTTGACTTATCCATTTACATTCTTGCCCATCTATTTAAAATTAATTGATTAACTCTAAACATCTGTAGGCAAACGGTATCTTCGGGCGCCTTCGTCAAAAGTACAAAGAAGCTGAAGCCGAAGAAGATGCGGCCCGGAGAGAGAATGCCATACTAAAGTCTGCTCTGGCCAAGGAGAGGAGTCAACTTGGAGACGCTATCTTCAACAATAAGTGCCTTCAGAAGGAACTTGCTCAAGTTAAAGAACAACTAGAGAAAACCGAGGCCACTCATCAATCTATCGTTGAAAGAAATGAAGTGTTGAAGAAGAAGAATGAAGATCTCGCCCAGTCCAACTTGAGCTTGGTAAAGGAAGTTAACAACGCCAAAATCATTGAGGAAAAATATGGTATACCACCGTAAGTTTGAAGAGGAGCTACGGGCACTTAAAGATCTGGGTCATCCCCTGACCGAAAAGCTTCATAAGGAGATCCACGCAGAATACTGCAAATCAGCCGAGCTGAACGATGAGATCGTTCATATGTATTTTGAAGGATATGAAATTACCTGAAGCAAAGGCAAAGAAAATCTCGCGGCGGCTTCGGTGGATCTCACTCTCCTTAACTCATCGGATGATGAAGACGAGGATAATGTCTGAAGATGAATTCCTTCAATCTGTTTAATCTTTAGAACTTTTTGTAATTTTTTTTATGTTTTTGTAAGCACTCCTATATTAATGAAATGATATTATTTTCACATCCTTATTACTCCTTTGTGATCGTTTCTTGTCAATAATTTGCCATCAATCCACTTGAAAAATATACAAGCTCCCTTTAAATTTAGCTTGAACTGTTGGAGCATTAATAACAGTTTCCCTAATCAACTCTCTATCCCTAATTTTGAAGAATACATCAACAAATCATTATCCAACAACTTCCTTGTCCTTATTTGACTCTCTATTTTAATCCCTATATAGGATTTTACTCCCCAGTGTAAGGGAGTTAAAAGACTGTTCTCTATATATACAAAATGACATTTCACACCCTCATTTAAGTGGACAACTCATCAATCATACACATTTTGACATTTTTACTACTTTATTTTCAAATTATAAACTTAATATTGACTTATTTTTAAAAAATTAATTTCAAACGTATTCAAATTTAAAATTGATATAAATTTATTTAATTTATGTCAATATAATTATAAATATTATAAAAGTACTATTAATTATAAAATTTATTATTTTCAAAATTTAAATGAATCATATTAAATTTAAATTTAAAAATATCACAAATTAACTTTTTAAAAGTTAATATTGATACATTTGCAACTACAATCCATTCAATATTCACTCCATAAATTACTTAAAATTTAAAATAAAATAAAAATTATTTTAAAGTGGAATATAATTGATAAATTATACTGTCTCTTTTATAAATTACAAGATTATTATTAATTTGAAGTTTTGACTGTTGGAACTTTTAAATTTTATTATTTAAGGAAACAATATAAGGAACCTGTTGAGTACATAATGAAAAAATTGAATCCTATTTTTTGCGTAATGACTTCAATAAAGACCGCAGAGTAAGGATAAATATAAGGAAACTGTTATGAATGCTCTTAGTCAATAATCAAGCAAATTGAAAAACATATAACACCATGTAATAATATAATTTGAACTCAACACTTAAATAAAATCTGGTAATAAAGCAATGTAATACTTATTCGTTACCGAAGTGTGAGACAGATCTGCAACAATCCAGTTCGCCACCTTTAGGACGAACTGATCCAACTGAACCTCTGAACGTGCCTGTTCGCCATTTTAAGGACGAGGCAAAACCAATCGAACCTCCTTACGCCAATTAAACCCCATAAAATTGTTTTGCCATCGAATGGTCGAATAAGCCTGTTCACCACATTCATGGCGAGGCAAAATCAACTGAACCTCCTTACGCCAATTGAACCCTATAAAATTTGTTCCGCCATCGAATGGTCGAATGAGTCCAACCGAACCTCCTTACGCCAATTAAACTCCAGGAAATTTGTTTCATCGTCGAATGGTCGAGCATGTTCACCATTTTCAGGGCGAGGCAAAACCAACCAACCTCCTTACACCAATTAAACTCCAAAAAATTTATTTCACCATCGAATGGTCTAATAAGCCTGTTCACCATTTTCATGGCAAGGCAAAACCAACCGAACCTTCTTACACCAATTAAACTCCATAAAATTTGTTTCGCCATCGAATGGTCGAATAGGTCTGTTCACCATTTTCAGGGCAAGGCAAAACCAATCTAACCTCCTTACACCAATTAAACTCCAAAAAATTTGTTTCACCATCGAATGGTCGAATAAGCTTGTTCACCATTTTCAGAGCAAGGCAAAACCAACCGAACCTCTTTACACTTATTAAACTCCATAAAATTTGTTTTGCCATTGAATGATCGAATAAGCCTATTCACTATTTTTAGGACAAGGTAAAACCAACCGAACCTCCTTACAACATTTAAACTCCATACGTGCCTGTTCACCATTTTCATGGCGAGGTAAATCCAACCGAACCTCCATATACCAATTAAACTCCATACGTGCCTGTTCACCATTTAATGGCTAGGCAAATCCAACCGAACCTCCATACAACATTTTAACTCCATACGTGCCTGTTCACCATTTTCATGGCGAGGCAAATCCAACCGAACCTCCATACGCCATTAAACAGAACACCATTGAACAGAACACCATTGGAGAAAAAGCTTCTTTTATTGATGATGATTAACATAATTACAATCTTTTGTACATTGATACTGTCTCTACTGAAAATACTTCTGAAGCCTTCCAATATGCCAAGTATTCTTGATTTCAGATCCATCTAACGCTCTCAATCGATAAGTCTCTTGCTTCGGCACTTCAATAACTTCATAAGGACCTTCCCAATTCGGCATCAGCTTTCCCAAATTCTGAGGCATAGAAGCTTTGACTTCTCTAAGAATGAGATCTCCCACTTCAAACCTTCGAAGCTTTACCCCTTTGTTATAGTGCTTATCTACACGTTGCTGATAAACTGCCAATTTTATCAAAGCTGCTTCTCTAACTTCTTCCAGTAAGTCCATGTTGACTTTCAGTCCTTCATTGTGATGCCCCCAAAATAGGTATACATCACCCATTCTGAGTTGCCAAATACGTGGTACATAATTTAAATATAAACTTAATTATATAACATGAGCTGTGAGTTTTAATACAAATATTATCTTCTAGACAGTATTCAAACTCAAAATAAGTCCTCATTTATTATCACACTATTTCACCGAATAGTGAGGACTACTAATACAAACATCTGGACTGTGACGCCCCCAAAATAGGTATATATCACCCATCTTGAGTCGCCAAATACATGGTACATAATACAACTATAAACTTCTTTTAAACAACTGTCGGGTAATATACGACAAAACATAGCTGAGAGTTTAAACAAGAATATTGTCTTCTAGGCAATATCCACACTCAATGGAGTCCTCATTATAATTATTATCACACTATTTTATAAAAATAGTGAGGACTACTATAGCCACTTATCCTGGACCATCACTCCATTCCCCGACTCGTCCCAACTATATTCTCATTTCCTGAAGAGAACAGTGAAAGAAAAGGGTGAGCTCAAATAGCCCAGTAAAAAATATTATGAATAAGATAATGCAGAATAAATTATCCTTAGCCTTCAACAGTATAAAAATTGATAGAATACAATAGACAACAATTTTTTAGATCAACAACTGCAGCGGAATAAGCAATCCATTAGAAGAGTCAAGTAGAACATAATGTCTACTATCTCCTCTAAATTAAAAGTCCATCTTTAATATTTCATTCCTGTAATACTCATCAACAGTTCTTTGTTATACCCAAGACAAAAAGAACTATCATCACCTGTCTTCACCTAAACCACCAAAGATTATAGTTAAATCCATAATCCATATTTATAATCATGTAAATCAACAGTTTCTCCTTGCCACAAAGGATTAATAAAACGTTTACTCAATATCCTTACCCCAAAGGCTAAAGATATTCAAATATAATAACAATGATCATACCAATCAGTTGTCTACCTTTGCACTACGGGCCAAAGATATTCAACTATAAAACCAATGGTCATGATCATACCAATCAATTGTCTGTCAGTGCACTACGGCCAAAGACATTCAACTGTTAACTAATGGTCATAATCCTGCCAATCATATTATCGAATTATCCATGCACTACGGGCCAAGGATATTCGTTATTATCACCAGTGGTTATGATCATGTCATACACTTGTCAATTTTTGCACGTAAGCCAAAGATATACAACTATAAAACCAATAATCAACAGTCCATCTATGCACGTAAGCCAAAGATATACAATTATAAAATCAATAATCAACAATCCATCTTTGCACCACCTCCCCTAATAGTACATTCATGTGAATCAATAGTACACACATGTGAACAAATAGTTATAAGTATGTGAATTAATAGCAATTAATTGCTCATTTATCCGATTAATTACCCGATTTGTCAATATAACCTCAAGACATCAATTATTATCAGAATAGATGTCGATTTCCACTAACACTAATAATCCCAACACAATGTAACTATCAATTTCATCTTTAATCAACACAAACTTATTCATCATTAATATTATAACTCACAATATTTAACAACCAGGTGGTTCCCAGGAAAGAGGGGGCTTTCCGATAAGGATTTCTCCTTATTGGCGCACAATTAGGTGACCAAACCTCTCATTGACAGAACTTCTAGACATTGTCAATATTGCAAATAATAATATGAATAACTTTGTCGTCTCAATTATTGATTTAATAATATAACATATTATGCAGATAATACGGTGACAACAATTGAATCAATAATATGAGAGATATGATGCAACAATTACTATAGCAATAATTGAGTATAACTGAGTGACTTCTTACGTAAGCATCAATAATTAATACCGTGTGCTACTATGCATCCACGCGTATTACTGTACTTTTACTACCGGTTATTTTATGATAACTTGCTTACTTTGCAAAATTTTTAAATATCACCCTTAACTTTAAACTTTTATCAATTTAATTATTTACCAAAATAGAAAAATTGAATACTTTTATTTCATAAAATTCAGGATCTCACATGGACTGTCACTCCATTCCCCGACTAGTCCCATCTATATTCTCATTTCCTGAAGAGAACAATGAAAGCAAAGGGTGAGCTCAACTAGCCTAGTAAAAAATATTATGACTAAGATAATGCAGAATAAATTATCATTAGCCTTCAACAGTGTTAAACTGATAAAATATAATAAACATCAAGTTTAACTACAACAGAACAAGCAATCCATTAGAAGAGTCAAGTAGAGCATGATATCTACTATCTTCTATGATTTAAAAAGTTTATCATCAATTTTATCGCTGAGACTCAGCTTAATAAATAATCCACATCATCGATGTGACGCCCCCAAAATAGGTATACAACACCCATTCTGAGTCGTCAAATACATGGTACAAAAATAACTACAACTTTATTAATATAATTGTCGTGCAAAATACGACAACACATAAACTGTGAGTTTAAAAACAAATATTGTCTTCTAGACAATATCAACACTCAAATAAGTCCTCATTACAATTATTGATATACTATTTTACAAAATAGTGAGGACTACTAAAATGACTTTCTAGAACCTTCATTCCATACCCCGACTAGTACTCGCTACATTCTCGCCTCTTGAGAAGAAAAATGGAACAAAAAGGAAAAGGGTGAGCTCAACTAGCCCAGTAAAGAACATTATGACCAAGATAATATAGAACAAATTATCGTCAGTCCTCAACAGTGAAAAATCTTATAGAATATAATAGACAACAAGTTTCAGATCAATATTCGCAGCGGATATAACAATTCATAGAAGAGTTAAGTAGAGAATGAAATCAACTATAATCTATGAATTTAAAAGTCCATCATCAATATTTTATCCCTATAACACCAATCAATATTCATCTTGAATCAAATATTAATCTTTGCACTATAGGCCAAAGATATTCATCAGTTGGTCATGTTCATCTCAACACCTATATATCTTTGTACTACGGGCTAAAGATATTCATAAGAAAATCAACCATCTTTGCACTACAGGCCAAAGATATTCAGTAATATCATCATTTAGGACTGAGGATGATGAAAAATATTTTAAAGAAAACGAATCCAGTGAAACAAAAGAACAAACAATAAGGATTCGTACTTTAAATAGTCCAAGTTCAAAAATACTTCATAAATAACCATAGTGAAGTAAAATTCAAGAATGATCAAAACATGGATACAATCAAAGCTAGTATCCATAATAGATATTTTGGACAAAAAAATGAAAATTTAATTTTTCTGTGAATAGTCTTAGTATTCGTGAATAGTCAGATATCGTGAATAGTGTCGTATACGTGAATAAGTAGCCCCTGACACTAAAAGACAGGAATTTCACAAGAAAAATCTTACCAATATTTTGGCATAATGATATTGAAAGAAATAATATCATTTATAAAAAAAATAACATCCCTTACCTCCAAAAAAATAGTACTTCTGACTGGAATACTGGATATAGTGTTGAAGGAACTTGCACCGTATAGCAACACTCAAAGTATCAAAATATTCATAAGAATACGCTCGATAATATAGAGAGAGAAAGAGAGAGAAAACTTTAGTTTCTAGTGTGATTTTCAATTCTGACCTAAACACCCTATTTATAGGAAAATACTTAGAACACAAAAGCAAGAAATTTAATAAAATAATATTATTTGTAATAAAATTCTACGCCCACCTCTAGACATTTGAAATCAGCATGTTTACAACATTTGTGGGGTCCACCAAAATAATAAAAATGTTTTTCTTTAAAAAAATAACTAAAACTTCCAAAAATCAATTATTCCAGAACTTCGGAACTTCAATAATTCATGATAAATAGTCTTTTTATCAGAAAAATTCAAATCTTATGTCCATTCCATAGGAAATTCAATTCTCTACAACTTTGCAGAAGAATGTTTTTCCAAATTCTAAACAGAAATTGACCGAAATCCACATACGGACGATTTTGTAGGCTATAATCAAATTTCAGTCAAGAAATGGGTCCACTGAACATGTTTAACATGTTTTAACATTTTTTTATAACAAAAATACTCTTCCTTCTCATTTATTCATATATCACACATTTATTGTAAAAATATCACCATTATTATATTATTATAATATAATAATATATTTAAATGAATTATTTTATCAGAAAACATAAAATATCAATTTTTCAACAATTGTCACTTTAAAATTTTCTTCATCTATATCCACATAAAATTAATATTTTCCTTATCATACAAATTTATAATTAATTATTCACAAATAATATTACAGAATCACAATACTGGCAACCAGACCGTTCCCAAGAAAGAGGGGGCTTTCCAATAAGGATTTCTCCTTACTGGCGCGCAATTTGGTGACCAAACCTCTCCTTAGACAGAACTTTCTATACATTGTCAATAATGCTATCTAATAATATTATTCAAATAATATGAATTATTGCTCCGATAATGGAAAATATTGTATAGTGACAATTATTATTGAAACAATAATAATATAAAATATCAACGTAGCAATTATTGAATCAATAAAATAAAATATTAAACAGTAATTACTGTAACAATTATTGAGTAGTTCCTTCTTACGTAAGAATCAATAATTGGTGCAATACCGTGTGCTATTATGTTTTAACCACCGAGTATTTCAGCAGTATTAACGGTAACAACTACGTCGTTATTTATAAACAACTTATACTTGTCGTTTTCTTCATCCAATCGCTTTCCGTTATGGGGCCCACACAAGGCTGCGCCGTCGTACAAATATTCTCCGACAGTAAGAATATTCCACGACCAAACGAATATTCTCCGACAACAATGAATATTTTATAACCACTTGCTTATTTGAAATATTTGCGCATTTTACTCATAACTAACCACATTAATCAAATCAACCCTTACTATTTCAAAATAATAAATAGAGGAAATTTAATTTCATTTATAATAAGTTGGGGTCTTACAACCTCATCTCCTTATAAAATTTCGTCCTCAAAATTGATGTACGTACTTGGTGTTTCAAAAAGGTGAGGATACCTCGCTTTCATTTTCATTTCCAACTCCTAGGTCATTTCCTCAATAGCATGGTTCCTCCACAATAACTTGTGGTATGACCTTTGTGCGTAGGACACGCTCCTTCCTATCCAAGATCTTGATAGGTACCTCTTCGTACGTTAAGTCTTCGGCTATCTCGTCTATTTCTAACTCAATAACGTGGTTCTGGTCTTTCACATATTTACGAAGCATAGATATATGAAAAATATTATGAACATGAGACATACTTAGACGTAACGCGAGTCTATAGGCCACATATCCTACTCGGTCAAGAATATGAAATGGACCAATAAATCGTGGATTGAGCTTTCCTCTCTTCCCGAATCTTGTAACTCCCTTCCATGGGGCAACACGCAACAATACATGATCCCCAATACTAAATTCCACGTCCTTTCGATGAAGATCCGCATAACTCTTTTGTTGATCCTGTGCTGTTTGTATACGTTGTCGAATCATTTGGATCTTTTTTGTAGTAATACGTACCAACTCTGGTCCCAACAATGTTGCTTCACCCACCTCATCCCAACATACTGGAGAGCGACACTTTCGTCCATACAATGTTTCGAATGGAGCCACACCCATACTTGCTTAATAACTGTTATTGTAGGAGAATTCCACCAATGGTAAATACTTATCCCAACTCCATTTGAATTCTAGAACACAGAGTCTTAATTGATCTTCAAGAGTTTGAATAGTCCTCTCTGATTGTCCATCCGTTTGAGGATGGTATACCGAACTGAATCGTAAATATATGCACATAGCTTTTTGCAAGCTAACCCAAAATCGTGAAGTGAATTTTGGGTCATGATCCGAAACTATGGATACTGGCATGCCATGCAATCTCACAATCTCATCCACGTACATACGAGCAAGACGTTCAAGGGAATAAGTCTCCCGTATCGGCAAGAAATGAGCAGACTTAGTTAATCTATCAACAATAACCCAAATCGCATCTATGCCTTGAGAAACCGTGGGAAGACCAATAACAAAATCCATGGTAATGTGTTCCCACTTCAATTTCAGAATCTCAAGTGGTTGAAATGGACCCTTAGGAACTTGATGCTGCGCCTTTACACGTTGACAAGTTAAACACCTCGAGATAAACTTTGCAATCTCTCTCTTCATATTGTTCCACCAAAATGTATATCGAAGATCATGATACATTTTGGTACTTCCGGGATGGATTGCAAATGGTGTATTGTGTGCCTCCATCATGATCTTGTTTTTCAAATCAGAATCGTTAGGAACACAAAGTCTGGAGTGGACTCTAAGTTTTCCTTCTTCATCGATCCTTGCTTCTAGAATAGCACCTTCTTGTACTTTCTTCTTCATACGCATCAGTTCTGGGTCTGTGGCTTGAGCAACTTTAACTTTATCAACTAAAGTTGGTTCTATGCGTATACTTGACATTATTGCATGGGTACCCGGAGTCTTGACTTCTATTTTCATCTTTTATAAATCACACAAAATGGGCCTTTGTGCTGACAACATCGCACTCGTTCCTGCATATGATCTTCTACTTAACGCGCCAGCTACCACGTTCGCTTTTCCAGGATGGTATTGAATGGTGTGGTCGTAATCTTTCAACAGCTCGAGCCAACGTCGTTGTCGCATGTTGAGTTCCTTTTGGGTGAAGAAATATTTGAGGCTTTTATGGTCTGAATATATCTCCACTTTCTCTCCATATAGATAGTGCCTCTAGATCTTTAGCGCGAAAACGACTGCTGCCAACTCTAGATCATGAGTAGGATAATTCCTCTCATATTCTTTAAGTTGTGGCGAGGCATAGGCTATGACTTTCCCATGTTGCATGAGAACACACCCTAACCCTTTGCCCAAGCATCATCAGAGATAACAAATCCATCCGAACCGGATGGTATTGTCGTAACAACAGTCTTAAAATGAGTCTCCTCTTAAGCTCTTGGAAACTCTTCTCGCATTCCTCGCTCCATACGAATTTTATATCTTTACGAGTCAAAATGAGTTAATCTGAGTAGCGATTCGAGAAAATCCTTCCACGAATCTCCGATAATAACCACCTAAGCCTAGAAAGCTACGTGCTTTCTTGACCAATCAAACTTGGTTGCTCTAACTTTGTATTGCTTCAATTCGTGGTCAATGAGATACTTCATGTTTTTTTTTTGACACCACGTGCCCAAAGAATGCTACTTCTTCAAGCTAGAACTCACATTTCTTCAACTTGGCATAAAACTTGTTTTCACGCAGCCTTTGGAGTACTAGCTTCAAATGGTGCTCATGATCTTCACGACTTTTGGAATATATGAGGATGTTATCAATAAAGACAACAACGAACTGATCCAAATATTCCTTGAATATTCGGTTCATCATATCCATGAAAGTCAGCAGGAGCATTAGTCAATCCAAAAGACATGACTAAAGAATTCATAATGTCCGCATCTTTACCGAGTTCTAAAGGCGCTCTTTGAATATCCTCGCTTTAATCTTCAAATTGATGATATCCGTAATCGAAGATCGATATTTGAAAAGAATTGTGCTCCTTATAATCGGTCAAACAGTCATCAATGCGAGGTAGCGGATACCTATTCTTGATGGTGACATGGTTCAATTCCGATAATCAATACAAAGTCGCATACTCCGCCTTTTCTTCTTTACAAATAAAACAGGAGCACCCCAAGGAGATGTACTAGGACGAATGAAACCGATGTCCAAAAACTCTTGTAGTTGGACCTCTAACTCCTGAAGTTCAATAGGAGCCATTCGATATGGGATTTTAGAAATGGGCTTTATACCAGGTTCAAGGTCAATAAAGAATTCAACTTCACGTTCTGGGGGTAAACCAGGAAGTTCTTCAGAAAATACGTCAGGAAATTTACTAACAATAGGAATATTATTCAAATCTGATGTGCCTTTATTCAAATCCATAACATGGGCTAAGAAAGCTTAACATCCATTTTTTAATAAACGAATAGCTTTATGACTTGATATGACAGTGATTGATTTTAGTGGTTTAGTTGCTTGAATTAAATATAACAAAGTTGGTTAGGAATATGAAAACTAACAACCTTACGAAAATAATCAATTTTGGCATGATGAGTAGTTAACCAATCAATCCCTAAAATCACATCAAAAGCAAGTATCTTTAAAGAGATAAGGTCAATAGGTAATGTAATGGTGCCAATTTGGATCAAACAAGATTTATAAACAGTGGATGTAATAAAAGTGTCTCCTAACGGAGTCTCCACAGATAGGTCAAAGTCTAATTTCTCCGGAGTTAAGTTTAAACGTTGACCACAAGTAGGAGAGATAAATGAATGGGTAGCACAGGTATCTAGTAAGGTATAAAATTCGCAAGAATTTATGATTAGCTTACCCGTGATCACCTCGTTTGGGTTCCTCGCATTTTGACCAGTCACGACAAACGCTCTTCCAAGAACCGTTGACTTTGACTTTTTTGGGACAGTCTTTTGAGTCACCATCCCCCTTGGACTTGGTTTCACTACCGTACAATCTCGAGCGATATGTCCTTCTTTTCCATAATTATAACATACCTTGAATTGTTGTGGACAGTTTGGGCTAATATGTCCCTCTTTTTCGCATTTATAGCATACGACCGGTGGTCGTTCTCCTCCTTTAGAACCAGTTAATGCTGGTGCTGACGTCTTCACATGGTCATTGTTGAATCTCTTCTTTTTAAAATCTCCTCCCGACTCGCTTCTTCCATTCTCATGACCATGATTACCACCAGAGTGGTTGTCGCTTTTGTCCGTATTTTTCTTTCCCCATTGGTTCTCGTTGCTTCAGATGATCGCCACACCCGGTATGACCTCGGTCAGTGATCCCTCGGTTGAACGTACTCGTTATCTCACTCTAATAAATGATCCCTGTTGACAACATCTGAATATAGAGAAAATTTATGAGAAATGAGATATCGACGTATGTCGGGTTTCAAACCTCTCGAAAATAGCCCGCGTCATCGCTCCTCATTCTCAACCAAATGAGGTGCAAACTGGATAACTCCGCTAACTTTGCCTCGTCTTCGGGACACCGGTCATGTTGTTCTCGCTCGATCCTAATAAACTCTACCTCCTTCATATAGCCGAATACTTTCGTGAAAGTACTTGTTATTGAACAATTTCAAACGCTTCCCAAGACATGCCGAAAAGGGTACCGATGGGTACGCTTTCACGATTCCCACCAATGAATCACCATTCACGGAAACATAAAGGTGGCGAATACTACCTTTTGTTCCTCCGTGCATCCTAAGACATCGAATATCTTGGTAATTTGTTTGACCCACGTCTCCGCCTTAATCGGATTCGGCTTTCCCCAGAATTCTGGTGGTCCCAACTCTTTGAACTGTTTGGTTGTGACAAACCGTGCGTTGCTATCATTTCCACCTGTATTTTGTACACGTGTCTCCTTCGTCTGATTTTGCATGAACTGCAAAAAGCTTCTAAACATCCCATCGTTCATCGTCTAATTAGTGGTGTTGTTTACAGGAGGAACATTGCTGGCCTGTTGCACATTTTCCTCATTGTTTGGTAAAGGTGTCTCCACGGTCTCATTTACTCCACTGTTAACATTCTCAGTTGCCATTCTTAAATACTGCCATAAAACAAGGGTTAATTGAAGAAATTAACATATCACATAATATCCATATATTCTGACCAACCAACAAATAAGCTTAGGTAGGACACACTAGCGAAGGATTTACTCGTCTCTCCCTTCCTAGTTATATTCCCCGATCTCCGCCAGAGATCATATCCCTAAGCTCTGATACCAACTGTGACGCCCCCAAAATAGATATACAACACCCATTCTGAGTCGCCAAATACATGGTACAAAAATAACTAGAACTTTATTAATACAATTGTCGTGCAAAATATGACAACACATAAACTGTGAGTTTAAAAATAAATATTGTCTTCTAGACAATATCAACACTCAAATAAGTCCTCATTACAATTATTGATACACTATTTTACAAAATAGTGAGGACTACTAAAACGACTTTCTAGAACTTTCATTCCATACCCTGACTAGTACTCTCTACATTCTCGCCTCCTGAGAAGAAAAATGGAACGAAAAGGAAAAGGGTGAGCTCAACTAGCCCAGTAAAGAACATTATGACCAAGATAATATAGAATAAATTATCGTTAGTCCTCAACAATGAAAAATCTCAACACCTATACATCTTTGCACTACGGGCCAAAGATATTCATAAGAAAATCAACCATCTTTGCACTACAAGCCAAAGATATTCAGTAATATCATCATTTAGGACTGAGGATGATGAAAAATATTTTAAAGAAAATGAATCCAGTGAAACAAAAGAACAAATAATAAGGATTCGTACTTTAAATAGTCTAAGTTCAAAAATACTTCATAAATAACTATAGTGAAGTAAAATTCAAGAATGATCAAAACAAGGATACAATCAAAGCTAGTATCAATAATAGATATTTTGGACAAAAAGCAAAAATTTAATTTTTTTTGTGAATAGTGCCGTATTCGTAAATAGTGCCGTATACGTGAATAGTAACCCTGACACTTAAAGACAAGAATTTCACAAGAAAAATCTTACCAATATTTCGGTATAATGATATTGAAAGAAATAATATCATTTATAAAAAAAATAACATCCCTTACCTCCAAAAAAATAGTACTTCTGACTGGAATACTGGACATAGTCTTGAAGGAACTTGCACCGTATAGCAACACTCAAAGTATCAAAATACTCACAATAATACGCTCGATAATATAGAGAGAGAAAGAGAGAGAAAACTTTAGTTTCTGGTGTGATTTTTAATTCTAACCTAAGCACCATATTTATAGAAAAATACTTAGAACACCAAAGAAGAAAATTTAATAAAATAATATTATTTATAATAAAATTCTACGCCTACGTCTAGACATTTGAAACCAGCATGTTTACAACATTTGTGGGGTCCACCAAAACAATAAAAATGTTTTTCTTTAAAAAAATAACTAAAACTTCCAAAAATTAATTATTCCAGAACTTCGGAACTTCAATAATTCATGATAAATAGCCCTTTTATCAGAAAAATTCAAATCTTATTTCCATTCCATAGGAAATGTAATTCTCTACAACTTTGCAGAATTTTTTTTTTCCAAATTCCAAACAGAAATTGACCGAAATCCACGTACAGACGATTTTGCAAACTATAATCAAATTTCAGTCAAAAAATAGGGTCCACCGACACGTTTAACATGTTTTTAATATTTTTTGTAACAAAAATACTCTTCCTCCTCATTTATTCATATATCACACATTAATTGTAAATATATCACCATTATTATATTATTATAATATAATAATATATTTAAATGAATTATTTTATTAGAAAAGATAAAATATCAATTTTTCAACAATTGTCACTTTAAAATTTTCTCCATCTATATCCACATAAAATTAATATTTTCCTTATCATATAAATAATTAATTAATTATTCACAAATAATATTACAGAATCACAATCTCGTGAAACGCATAGCCTTCTGAGAAATAAGGGGCTTTCCAATAAGGATTTCTCCTTACTGGCGTGCAATTAGGTGACCAAACCTCTCCTTAGACAGAACTTTCTAGACATTGCCAATAATGCTATCTAATAATATTATTCAAATAATATGAATTATTACTCCGATAATGAAAAATATTGTATAGTGACAATTATTGAAACAACAATAATATAAAATATCAACGTAGCAATTATTGAATCAATAAAATAAAATATTAAACAGTAATTACTGTAACAATTATTGAGTAGTGCCTTTTTACGTAAGAATCAATAATTGGTGCAATACCGTGTGCTACTTCTTGTGTTTTAACGACCAAAGTATTTCAACAAGATATTAATTCAGTAATAACTACGCCAAGTATTTATAAACAACTTATACTTGTCGTTTTTTTTCATCCAATCACTTTCCGTTATGGGGCCCACACAAGGGTCATAAGGCTGCGTCGTCTAATATTATTCCCACAAGAAGAATATTTCACGACCAAACGAATATTCCCCGACAACAATGAATATTTTATAACCACTTGCTTATTTGAAATATTTGTGCATTTTACCCATAACTAACCACATTAATCAAATCAACCCTTACTAAAATTATAAATAGAGGAAATTTAATTTCATTTATAATAAGTTGGGGTCATACAATTGAATCCTCCCTACACTACGGCCAATGATATTCATTAATATCACACGACCATAAATTATCCATGCACTACGGGCCAAGGATATTCGTGTTTTCACCAATGGTCATGATCATGCCAACCACTGTCCATCAATGCACTACGGGCCAATGAGGACTTTTACCACATCATTTGTAACATTACGGTAATGATTATACCGAATAATCTCTGGTCATAATCATACCAAGTCCATCTACGCACTACGATGACATATGACTTTCATCATAACATAAGCATGAGGATGATGACAATGATATAAGAATTCAATTAAATGAAAGCAAAGGATAAATATTAAAGACTTTAACAATTTAATTTATCCATAATTCAATAATGTCCAGATTGTCAACATGATACTGCTTTGTGGAGTAAAATTCAAGAATAATATTGTACCAAAAATGATTTGGACAGAAAAAAAAATTAATTTTTGCTATGAATAGTACCCCGGGTGAATAGTACTTGAGTGAATAGTAACCCGTGAATAGTATTTCGAGAATAGTACTCTAAGAATAGTACTCTGTGAATAGTACTTTGTGAATAGTAACCCATAAATAGTACTTTGTGAATAGTAGCCTGTGAATAGTACCCCGTGAACAATACTCCGACATGAAAAACTTAACATTTAACAAGAATGTTCAAAAAATATCCTTGTGAAATGATACTGGATGAAGCGCAAATTTCAAGGATATTCTACTAATTTCACGGAGTATAGAAGCAATACTTTAACAGAATGAGTGTAGAATTAAGAATACGAAATGAAATAATATTACTCACATACTACAGAGTATGGAAGAAAATATTATTTCTTACAAATACTGAACAAAAATAATATCCCTTACCTTAGAAGGAGACTTGACACTGGAATAGTGAAGTAGCAGACTTCTCTTATTATTTCTCTCTCTATAATTGCTTTTGTGAGTCTTAGTGAATTGGTGAGAATAAAAGAAGAATTAGCTTCTATTTATAGGAAAATATAGTTTCGATAATTGTACGTTTTGGGGCTCAAAATATTACAGTATAATGCCTTTATCTTTTCCTTCATTTTTAATTTAGTCCTGCAAGTATTATCAAACTTTCACCACCTCCCCTAATAGTACATGCATGTGAATCAATAGTGCATTCATGTGAATCAATAGTTCTATACATGTGAAAAAATAATTCTGATGAGAGTACCTTCATCTACATACCTCCATTTTAATTTAGTCATTACAGTATTATCAATCTTGCACTCCTCCCTAATAGTACATGCATGTGAATCAATAGTACATACATGTGAACAAATAGTTATAAGCATGTGAATTAATAGCAATTAATTGCTCATTTATCCGATTAATTACCCGATTGGTCAATATAAACTCCAGAAGTCAATTAGTATCGAAATAAATGTCGTTTTCCACTAACACTAATAATCCCAACACAATGAAAATATCAATTTCATCTTTAATCAACACGAACTTATTCATCATTAATATTATAACTCATAATATTTAACAATCAGATCATTCCCAGGAAAGAGGGGGCTTTTCGATAAGGATTTCTCCCCATTGGCGCACAATTAGGTGACCAAACCTCTCCTTGACAGAACTTTCTAGACATCGTCAATATTGCAAATAATGATATGAATAACTTTGTCATCTCAATTATTGATTTAATAATATAAATATTATGCATATGATACTGTGATAATAATTGAATCAATAATATGAGAGATATTATGCAGCAATTACTGTAGGAATAATTGAGTATAACTGAGTGACTTCTCACGCAAGCATCAATAATCAGTACTGTGTGCTACTATACAACCACGCGTATTACTGTTCTTTTACCACTGGGTATTTCAACCGTTTAACGGTAAAACTTTCGCCTTTATTTTTATAAGAAGATAATTATGTAGTTTTCTAATTCCGATAATAATTTCGACTGTGGGGTCCACCAATGATTATGTCGTTGTACGAATATTCCCTGTTAAAATGAATATTTCTTGACCAATCGAATATTTTATAACCACTTGCTTAGTTTGCAAAATTTATAAATATTACCCACAACTATAACATTATATCAAATCCACACTGTGAGATCCCGAATTTTATGAAATAAAATTATTCAATTTTTTCTATTTTGGTAAAAATTTAAATTGATAAAAGTTTAAAGTTAAGGGTGATATGTGAAAATTTTTCAAAGTAAGCAAGTTGTCATAAAATAACCGGTATTAAAGGTACAGTAATACGCGTGATTTCATAGTGGCACACGGTATTAATTATTAGTGCTTACGTGAGAATTCACTCAGTTATACTCAATTCTTCTACTAAAGATTGTTCGATCATATCTCTCATATTATTGATTCAATTGTTGTCACGATTATCAATTGCATAATATGTTATATTATTAAATCAATAATTGAGACGACAAAGTTATTTATATTATTATTTACAATATTGATAATGTCTAGAAGTTTTGTCAAGGAGAGTTAGATAATCTAATCACAAGCTAATAAGGAGAAATCCTTATCGAAAAGCCCCTCTTTCCGGAAACAACCTCGTTTGTTAAATATTGTGAGTTATAATATTAATGATGAATAAGTTCGTGTTGATTAAAGATGAAATTGATAGTTCCATTATGTGGGAATTATTAGTGTTAGTGGAAATCGACATTTATTTCGATAATAATTGATGTCTGGAGGTTATATTAACCAATTGTGTAATTCACCAGATAAATGAGCAATTAATTGTTATTAATTCACATGCTAATAACTATGTGTTCACATATGTGTACTATTAATTCACATGATTTACTATTAGGGGAGGTGGTGCAAGTTTGATAATACTTGTAGGACTAAATTAAAAATGAAGAAAAAGAGGGAGGTATTATACTGTAATATTTTGAGCCCCAAAATGTGCAATTATTGAAACTATATTTTCCTATAAATAGAAGCTTAATCTTCCTTCATTTCTCAGCAATTCACTAAGTCTCACAAGAACAATTATAGAAATAGAAGCTATAGAGAGAGAAGCTATAGAGAGAAAGAAGAAGCGAAGTCTGTTACTTCACTACTCCAGTATCCAGTCTTCTTTTGAGGTAAGGTGTGACGCCCCCAAAATAGGTCCATTCCATCCAACCCATTCTGAGTTGTCAATACATGGTACAGAAACAACTACAACTTTATTATTACAACAAAGAAAAGCTGAGTTTAAATACAAATATTATCTTCAGACAATATCTATACTCAAATAAATCCTCATCACATTTATTGATACATTATTTTACAAAAATGGTGAGGACTACTAAACAACTCTCTAGAACCTTCATTCCATACCCCACTGCAAATACTTTCGCTTATATTCTCGCCTCCTGAGAAAAATGGAACAAAAAGGAAAAGGGTGAGCTCAACTAGCTCAGTAAAGAATATTATGACTAAGATAATATACAACAAATTATCGTTAGTCTTCAACAGGGAAAAATCTAATAGAATACAATAGACAACAAATTTTAAATCAATATTCGCAGCGGAAATAATAATTCATTAGAAGAGTTAAGTAGAGAATGCAAACTACTATCGCTACATGTATGAATTTAAAAGTTCATCGCTCTATCTTTTATCCTGTAACATCAATTAATATTCATCTGAATCAAATATTCATCTTTGCACTACTGAGCCAAAGATATTCATCGATTAATCATGTTCATCTAAACACTGTTCATCTTTGCATTACGGCCAAAGATATTCTTCAGAAATCATTCATCTTTTGCTACTACTGTGCCAAAGATATTCAATAATATCATCATTTAAGGTGAGGATGATGAAAAATATTTTAAAAAACGAATCCAAAGAAACAAAATGACAAGGATTAAGGATTAAGGATTCGTACTTTGTTTTATCCATGTTCAAAATACCTCAAAAATAATCATAGTGGTGTAAAATTCAAGAATGATCAAAACATGGATACAATCAAAGCTAGTATCCGAATAGATATTTTGGACGAAAAGAAAATTTTTCATTTTTCTATTGAATAGTCTTGCCGTGATAAGTGAATAGTCTTGGATATCGTGAAAAGTGCTTATATCGTGAATAGTAACTCAAACACCAAAAGATAGAAATTCCACGAAAAAACATCTTCACGCTTCATGTAATAGTACTCGTGAATAGTAACTCGTGAATAGTAACTCATGAATAAGTAACCCAGATATGAAAAAGTTCCAAATTTGATAAAAAGTTCCAACCAATATTTCAACGATAATGATATTGAAGAAATAATATCATTTGAGAAGAAAATAACATCCCTTACCTCGAAAAGACAAGATTTCTAGTTAAAACACCTGGATATAGGCTATGACTTGGACTTGCACCAGTATAGCAATACTCAAAGTATACTCAAAATACTCACAAGAATAAACTCGATAATATAGAGAGAAAAACTTGATTTAAATGTGATTTTCAATTCTAACCTAAGCACCTATTTATAGGAAATTGCTTAGAACACCAAAAGCGAAAATTTAATAAATTAATATTATAATTTTTTTCTACATCCTCCTACGCATCAAGCATCTGAATTCAGCAACATGACATGTGTTAAAGATGCCCACAAAACACAAAAAACGTTTTTGTGAATATAAATATTTAAAACTACCCAAAATCAATTATTTCGGAGCTTCGGAACTTCAATAATTCACAATAAATATCCCTTTTATCGAAAATTCGAATTTCGCGTGTTTTTATAGGAAATTCAATTCTCTACAACTTTGCGAAAGAAAGTTTTTCCAAATTCCAAACGAAATTGGCCAAAATCCACAAACAGTGCGATTTTACAAAAGTTATAATCAAATTTTAGTCAATAAATGGGGTCCACCGACATGTTTAACATGTTTTAAACATTTATTGCAACAAAATACTCTTCCTCCTCGTATACTTATATATCCCACATTCGTTGTAAAAATATCACCATTAATATATTATTAAAATAATATATTTAAATGAATTATTTTATCGTAAAAAGATAAAATATTAATTTTCAACAATTGTCATTTTAAAATTTTTCTCCATCTATATCCACATAAAATCAATATTTTTCTCATCATATAAATCAATAATTAATTATTCACAAATAATATTACGAATCACATTATTGACAACCGTGCAGCCTTCTGAGGAAGGGGCTTTCCAATAAGAATTTCTTCTTCTTTGGAGCTCAATTAGGTGACCAAACCTCTCCTTAGATGTAACTTTCTAGACATTGCCAATAATGTTATCTAATAATATTATTCGAGATAATATGAATTATTGCTTCGATAATAAAAAATCTTCGTGTAAATGACAATTATTGAAACAACAAACAATATAAAATATCAACGCAACAATTATTGAATCAATAAAATAAAATCTTTGAGCGGAATTATTGTAACAATTATTGAGTAGTGCCTTCTTACGTAAGAATCAATAATTGGTGCAATACCGGTGTCTTTCTTTATTCAACAACGCCAGTATTAGTGTGTTTTAACCACCGGGTATTCCAACAATGATAATTGATAACAACTACGCCAAGTTATTTATAAACAACTTATATTTGTCGCTTTCTTCATCCAATCGCTTTAGTTATGGGGCCCACAAAAAAGATCTAGCAGGTAAATTTAAATATTCCCAAGCGATGCGAATATTCCACGACCAAACAAATATTCCCAAGCGATAATGAATATTTTATAACCACTTGCTTATTCAAATATTTATGTATTTTACCCATAACTATCCACATTAATCAAATCAACCCTTACTATTTCAAAATAATAAATAAAGGAAATTCCTTTTTATTTAAAAAATTTCGGGGTCTTACATAAGGGTTATTTTTTTTTATATTATGAAGAGATATTATTTTTCTTATTCGTATGAATATTATTATTGTTTAATATTCATTATATTTGTTTAATATTCGTAAGAAATATAATTCCCGTTCAATATTCGTCAGGAATATTATTTTCGTTCAATCGTTGTAAGTAAGGGGTTTTTGCCAGGGGCAATTTCATAATTTTTTCGGCCCTAAAAAATTTTGGAAAAATTTAAAATGATAATTTGATGAGTTTTCTAGATTGTGTCCAAAAATGGTGATTTTTGGATGTATAGATTGAGAGTTATGAATTTTATGGAAAAAGACTATTTTAAATGTAAACCTTTATAACTCATTGTGGTTAACTCCAAAATTGGGGAAATTTTTATTGAAAGTACATATATATAACAACAGTATACCCTGTAAATTTTGAAATTTTTGGACAAAAGTATAATTTATGATAAATATCTAAATAGTCGGCAGTTTTGGCCATATGAAAAATAGTAAATGAATTTTAAAACTTCCGAGAAAAATATATGTTCAATATGGGATTATATTCTGCTAAATCCCAGAAAAGAAATATTTTTGGGACTGATTTAGTATTTTTCATGAAAATGAACTAGTTATGAGTAAATGAATTAAATATGTTATGTGAAGTAAAAGAAATTGGAAAATAGAATTTTATGGCTTGAGAATCCTATATAAGGTATATGCAGATTTTTTATGAGAGTTTTGGTTATTGGTGATGAAATCTTATGAGTTTGTCATTTTAGGATGATTAAATGCATTAATTAGTAAAGTGTAAATAATTAAAATAAATTGTTTATAACTTTAAGAAATGATTAAAATATTGTGGTAATATTAATAATATTAGATTATGAGATTATTAAGTGATTTATAACATTTGGATTAAGGTGTTATAAATATTGATATGGATTTTATTGTGAACCTTTATCTTTTTGTGCCGGGGTTACTATTCACGTATACGACACTATTCATGTATATGGTACTATTCATGTATATGGCACTATTTGTGTATATGACATTATTTATGTGACGCCCTCAACATAGGTATACATCACCCATCTTGAGTCGCCAAATACATGGTACAGAATACAAATACAAACTTAATTATATAAACGTCGTGAAATATACGACAAAACATAGCTGAGAGTTTAAACAAGAATATTGCCTTCTATTCAATATCCACTCTCAAATAGAGTCCTCATTACATTTATTGTTACACTATTTTATAGAATAATGAGGACTACTATAACACCATCTCGGACCATCACTCCGTTCCCCGACTAGTCCCGGCTACGTTCTCATTTCCTGAAGAGAACAATGAAAGCAAAAGGGTGAGCTCAACTTGCCCAGTAAGATATATTATGATTAAGATAATCCAGGATAAATTATCATTAGCCTTCAACAATGTTAAACTGATAAAATATAATATACATCAAGTTTAACTACAGCGGAATAAGCAATCCATTAGAAGAGTCAAGTAGAGTATGATGTAAGACCCCAACTTATTATTAATGAAATTGAATTTCCTCTATTTATTATTTTGAAATAGTAAGGGTTGATTTGATTAATGTGGTTAGTTATGGGTAAAATGTGCAAATATTTCAAATAAGCAAGTGGTTATAAAATATTCATTGTTGTCGGAAAATATTTAGTTTGGTGGTGGAATATTCTTCTTGTGAAAGACCCGAACCACGTTATTGAGTTAGAACCGACGAGATAGCCGAAGACTTAACGTACAAAGAGGTACCTGTCAAGATCTTGGATAGGAATGAGCATGTCCTACGCACAAAGGTCATACCACAAGTCAAAGTATTGTGGAGGAACCATGCCACCTTTTCGAAACACCAGGTATGTACGTCAATTTCGAGGATGAAATTTCATAAGGAGGGGAGGTTGTAAGACCCCAACTTATTATAAATGAAATTAAATTTTCTCTATTTATTATTTTGAAATAGTAAGGGTTGATTTGATTAATGTAGTTAGTTATGGGTAAAATGCTTAAATATTTCAAATAAGCAAGTGGTTATAAAATATTCATTGTTGTTGGGGAATATTCGTTTGGTCGTGGAATATTCTTCTTGTCGGGGAATATTAAATGCGACCAAGCTAGACCTTATGTGGGCCCCATAACTGGAAAGCGATTGGATGAAGAAAATGACAAGTATAAGTTATTTATAAATAACGGCGTAGTTATTACCAATTATCTTGTTGAAATACTTTGGTTTAAAACACAAGAAGTAGCACGATATTGCACCAATTATTGATTCTTACGTGAGAAGGCACTTTTCTCAATAATTGTTACGATGAATTCTTGTTCAATATTTTATTTTATTTATTCAATAATTCCTACGTTGATATTTTATATTATTGTTGTTTCAAAATTGTCACTTCACAAGATATTTTCATTATCGGATCAATAATTCATATTATTTGAATAATATTATTAGATAACATTATTGGCAATGTCTAGAAAGTTACATACAAGGAGAGGTTTGGTCACCTAATTGCGCGCCAGTAAGGAGAAATCCTTATTGGAAAGCTCCTTCTTTCCTGAGAACTAGTGCAGTTGCCCGATATTGTGTTTCTATAATATTATTTGTGAATAATTAATTATTGATTTATATGATAAGGAAAATATTCATTTTATGTGGATATAGATGGAGAAGATTTTAAAGTGATAATTGTTGAAAAATTGATATTTTATCTTTTCTGATAAATAATTCATTTAAATATATTATTATATTTTAATAATATAATAATGGTGATATTTTTATAATAAATGTGGGATATATGAGTTTATGAGGAGGAGGAGTATTTTTGTTACTAAAAATATTTAAAACATGTTTTTCATGTTTGTGGACCCCATTTCTTGATTGAAATTTGATTATAGCTTGTAAAATCATCCGTATGTGGATTTCGGTCAATTTCTGTTTGGAATTTGGAAAAACTTTCTTCTGCAAAGTTGTAGATAATGGAATTTCCTATGGAAAAGGTATAAGATTCGAATTTTTTTTGACAAAAAGGCTATTTATTATGAATTATTGAAGTTTCGAAGTTCCGAAATAATTGATTTTTGGAAGTTTTAATTATTTTTTTTAAGAAAAACGTTTTTGTTATTTTTGGTGGGCCCCACTAGTATGGAAAACATGATGAATTCAGATTCAAGAGGTGGGTGTGAAGATTTATTAAAAATATTAATATTTTATTAAATTTTCTGCTTTGGTGTTCTAAGCATTTTCCTATAAATAGGGTGCTTAGGTTAGAATTTAAAATCACACCAGAAACTGAAGTTTTCTCTCTCTATATTATCGAGCGTATTCTTGTGAGTATTTTGATACTTTGAGTGTTGCTATATCTGGGCAAGTTCCTTCATTGATTATATCCGATATTCGGTCAATCTTATTCTTTTCGAGGTAAGGATAATTTTTTAAAAAAATGATATTATTTCTTTCAATATCATTATCTTAATAATATTGATAGTAGTTTTCTTGTGAAATTCTTATCTTTTAGTGTCGGGTTACTATTCACGCGACCTTTATTCACGTATCTGATCTTATTCACGAATACGACCTTTATTCACGAAAAATTAAATTTTTGTTTTTTGTCCAAAATATCTATTATGGATACTAGCTTTGATTGTATCCATGTTTTGACCATTCTTGAATTTTACTCCATTATGATTATTTATGAAGTATTTTGAACTTCGGATTGTTTAAATTACTTAATCCTTAATATTTATTCTTTTGTTTCCTTTGAATTCATTTTTAAAAATATTTTCATCATCCTTGGTCCTAAATGATGATATTCTTGAATATCTTTGGCTCAGTGGTGCAAAGATGGTTGATTTTTTATGAATATCTTTGGCCCGTAGTGCAAAGATGTACATGTGTTGAGATGAACATGACTAACTGATGAATATCTTTGGCCTGTAGTGCAAAGATGAATATTTGATTTAAGATGTATATTGATTGATGTTACAGGGATAAAATATTGATGATGAACTTTTAAATTCATAGATTATAGTAGATTTCATTATTTACATAACTTATCTATGAATTATTATTTCCGCTGCAAATATTGATCTGAAACTTGTTGTCTATTGTATTTATCAGATTTTTCCCTGTTGAAGACTAACGATAATTTGTTCTATATTATCTTAGTCATAATATTCTTTACTGAGCTAGTTGAGCTCACCCTTTTCCTTTTTGTTCTATTTTTCTTCTCAGGAGGTAAGAATGTAGCGAGTTCTAGTCGGGGTGTGGAATGATGGTTCTAGAGAGTTGTTTTAGTAGTCCTCACCATTTTTGTAAAATAATGTATCAATAATTGTAATGAGGACTTATTTGAGTGTTGATATTGTATAGAAGACAATATTTGTTTTTAAACTCACAGTTTTTATGTTATATTAATAAAGTTGTAGTTGTTTCTGTACCATGTTATTGACGACTCAAAATGGATGATGTATACCTATTTTGAGGGCGTCACACATGATATTTACTATCTTCTATAATTTAAAATGTTTTCATCAATTTTTATCACTAAGACTCAGCTTAATAAATAAACCACATCATAAAGTCATCCCTGCACTACGGGCCAAGGATATTCATTAAATCATCAATGGTCATGACTATACCAAATAATCCCTGGTCATAATTATACCAAAAACTGTTCATCAATGCACTACAGGCCACTGAGGACTTTTACCACATCATTTATAACATTACAGGTCATAATTATACCGAATAATCCCTGGTCATAATCATACCAAGTAAATCTATGCACGTAAGCCAAAGATGACTTTCATCACAATATAAACATGAGGATGACGACAATGACATAATAATTCAATAAAACAAGTTCAAGGATTAAAGATTTAAAATTTTAGTTTATCCAGAAATCAATAACGTCCAAATTGTCAACATGATACTTTTTTGTGGAGTAAAATTCAAGAATGCTCAGAAGAATATTTCCATGAAAAGAGACAGGATGAAGAGCAAATATCCAGGATATTCTACTAATTTCATGGAGTATAGAAGCCAAAATTTTAACCAACTGAGTATAATAGAATATATGAAACTGCAAATGGATTTTCGCCCGCCATGTGGTAATCCACGTAGACAAATTATTTCCACAATTTATTAAGGAATGAATACGAAGGATCATTCACCATGCATGCGGTAATCCACATAGACAGGTTATTTCAACAAAATAATAAAGAATGGAACCAGGTCATGCGTAAATCGCACAAACAGGATATTCCAATTGAATAATAAAGAATGGAACTAGGTCATGTGTAATCTGCACAGACAGGATATTCCAACAGAATAATAAAGAATGGAAATAGGTCATGCGTAATCTGCACAGATAGGATATTCCAAGAGAATAATAAAGAATGGAATAACAACAAAATTTTCCAAGCATGCGATAGACCGCACAGACAGGTTATTCCAACAGAATAATAAAGAATGGAATAACAGAAGAATTTCACCATGTATGCGGTATTTGGCATGTATGCAGTTATTCCAACATAATAATAAAGAATGGAATAACAACTCTTACGAGTATTGAAAGAAAATAACTCTCTTCATGAATACGAAAGAATAATACCCCTTACCTTAGAAGAAGACTGGATACTGGAATAGTGAGGTAGCAGACTTCTCTTCTCCTTTCTCTCTATAATTTCTCTCTATAATAATTGCTCTATAGTTTTAGTGAATTGGTCAGAAATGAAAGAAGAATGAGCTTCTATTTATAGGAAAATATAGTTTCGATAATTGCACATTTTGGGACTCGAAATATTAAAGTATAATACCTTCCTCTTTTTTTTCATTTTTAATTTAGTCCTGCAAGTATTATCAAACTTGCACCACCTCCCCTAATAGTAAATAATGTGAATCAATAGTTCAATCATGTGAATCAATAGTTATAATCATGTGAAAATACGAATTACAGTATAATACCTCCATCTATACCTCCATTTTTAACTTAGTCATGCAAGTATTATCAATCTTGCACCAACTCCCCTAATAGTACAAGAATGTGAATCAATAGTACACACATGTGAACAAATAGTTATAATCATGTGAATTAATAGCAATTAATTGCTAATTTATCCGATTAATTACCCGACTGGTCAGTCTAACTTCCAAACATCAATTATATCGAAATAAATATCGATTTCCACTAACACTAATAATTCCAACACAATGGAACTATCAATTTCATCTTTAATCAACACGAACTTATTCATCATTAATATTATAACACACAATATTTAACAACTAGGTCGTTCCCAGGAAAGAGGGGGCTTTCCGATAAGGATTTCCCTTTATTGGTGCGCAATTAGATGACCAAACCTCTCCTTCACAGAACTTCTAGACATTGTAAATATTACAATTTAATAATATGAATAACTTTGTCATCTCAATTATTGATTTAATAATATATCATATAATGCAGATGACACTGTGACAATAATCGAATCAATAATATGAGAGATATGATGCATCAATTATTGTAGCAATAATTGAGTATAAGCGAGTGACTTCTCGTAAGCATCAATAATCAATACTGGTGTCTTCTTATGCAACTACCGCTGTTTTCTTTGTACTTTTACTACCGGGGTAGTTCAACGGTTTTAACGGTAACACTTTTTCGCCATTATTTTTATAAAATGATAATTCTGTCATTTTTTAACTATGACAATACTTTCATTGTGGGGTCTACCAATGATTGTGCCGTCGTACGAATATTCCCTGTTAAAACGAATATTCCCCGACCAATCGAATATTATATAACCACTTGCTTACTTTGCAAAATTTATAAATATTACCCACAACTATAACATTATATCAAATCCACACCATAATATTCAAAAATATATTATGAGAAAATTATTCTTTATTCATAAAAGTTGGGGTCTTACAACCTCCCTTTCTTATGAAATTTCGTCCTCAAAATTAGGGTACGTACCTGGTATATCGAAGAGGTGAAGATATCTTGATTTCATCTCAGATTCTAACTCCCAGGTCATTTCCTCCACATCGTGGTATCTCCACAACACTTTGACTTGAGGTATAACCTTGGAGCGTAGAATATGATCCTTCTTATCCAAGATTTTAATAGGTAACTCTTCATACGTTAAATCTTCCTCTATCTCGTCTGGTTCTAATTCAATAATTTGGTTCGGGTCTTTCACATATTTACGTAACATAGATATATGAAAAACGTTATGAACACGAGATATACTTGGCGGTAAGGCGAGTCTATAGGCCACAGTTCCTACTCGATCAAGGATTAAAAATGGGCCAATGAATCGAGGATTGAGCTTTTCTCTCTTTCCAAATCTTGTAACTCCTTTCCATGGAGCAACACGTAACAACACATGATCTCCAATATTGAATTCCACGTCCTTTCGATGAAGATCAGCATAACTCTTTTGTCAATCTTGTGAGGTTTTTATACGTTGTTGGATTATTTGAATTTTTTTCGAAGTCATACGTACCAACTCTGGTCCTAACAACGTTGCTTCACCCACCTCATCCTAGCATACTGGAGAACGACACTTTCTTCCATACAACGCCTCAAATGGAGCCATGTCAATACTTGCTTGATAACTGTTATTGTAGGAAAACTCCACCAATGGTAAGAACTTGTCCCAACTTCCCTTGAAGTCAGGGACACAGAGTCTTAATAAATCTTTAAGAGTTTGAATAATCCTTTCCGACAGCTTATCCGTTTGAGGATGATATGCCGAACTAAATCGTAAATCCGTGCCCATAGCTTTTTGCAAACTAACCCAAAATCTTGAAGTGAATCTTGGGTCTTGGTCAGAAACTATGGATATTGGCATACCATGCAATCTTATAATCTCATTTATGTACATACTAGCAAGAAATGACCCAAATCTATCAACAATGACCCAAATCGCATCTATGCCTTGAGAAACCTTGGGAAGACCAGTAACAAAATCCATGGTAATGTGTTCCCACTTCCATTCTGGAATTTCATGTGGTTGCAATGGACCTTTTGGCACTTGATGCTTTGCCTTGACTCGTTGACAAGTTAGACACCATGTGATAAACCCCGCTATCTCTCTCTTCATATTGCTCCACCAAAATGTATGTTGAAGATCACGATACTTTTTGGTACTCCCAGGATGGATTGCAAATGGTGTGTTGTGCGCCTCCATCATGATTTTATACTTCAAGTCAGAATCGTTAGGAACACAAAGTCTGGAGTTGACTCGTAGTATTCCTTCTTCATCGATTCTTGCTTCTGGAATAGCGCCTTCGTGTACTTTCTTCCTCACACGCATCAGCTCCAGGTCTGTAGCTTGAGCAGCTTTAACTTTATCGATTAAAGTCGGTTCCACTTGTATATTCGCCATCATCACATGGGTCCCTGGAGTCTTTAACTCTATTTCCATCCTTTCCAAGTCATACAAAATGGGCCTTTGCGTTGACAATATTGCATTCGTACCCGCAAATGATCTTCTACTCAATACGTCAGCTACTACGTTCGCTTTTCTAGGATGGTATGATCATAATCTTTCAATAACTCAAGCCATCATCGTTGCTGCATGTTGAGTTCCTTTTGAGTGAAGAAATATTTGAGGTTTTTATTATCCGTATAGATCTCCACCTTCTCTCCATACAGGTAATGCCTCCAAATCTTAAGCGCAAAAACGACTGCTGCCAACTCTAGATCATGAGTAGGATAATTCCTCTCATATTCTTTGAGTTGTCAAGAGGCATAGGCTATGACTTTCCCATGTTGCATGAGAACACATCCTAACCTTTGCACAAAGCATCATTTGTAGATGACAAATCCTCCGAGCCGGATGGTATTGTCGAGCAGGTGCTAAAATGAGTCTTCTCTTGAGTTCTTGAAAACTCTTCTCACATTCCTCGCTCCAACTGAATTTTGTATCTTTTCGAGTCAGCTGAGTTAATGGAGTAGCGATTCGAGAAAATCCTTCCACGAATCTCCGATAATAACCAGCTAAGCCGAGAAAGCTACGTATTTCGGTCACTGACTTAGGTTGCTCCGGCTTTGAATTGCTTCAATCTTTGCCGGGTCAATAGATATTCCATGATTTGATATCACGTGCCCAAGGAATACAACTTCCTCAAGCCAGAACTCACATTTCTTCAACTTGGCATATAACTTGTTTTCACGAAGCTTTTGGAGTATCAGCCTCAAGTGTTGATCATGGTCTTCACGGGTTTTGGAGTATATGAGGATGTCATCAATAAAGATGACCACAAAGTGATCCAAATATTCCTTGAATACTTGGTTCATCTTGTCCATGAAGGCAGCAGGAGCATTAGTCAATCTAAAAGACATGACTAGGAATTCATAATGTCTGCATCTGAGGAGTTCAAAAGCGCCTTTAGAATGTCATCAGTTTTAATCTTCAATTGATGATATCCTAATGAAGATCAATCTTTGAAAAGAATTTGGCTCCTTGCAACTCGCCAAACAGTCATCGATGTGAGGCGGCGGGTTATTTTTTTGATGGTGACATGACTCGACTCCCGATAATCAATACAAAGTCGCGATACTTCCATCTTTCTTCTTCACGAATAGAATGCAGGGCACCCCAAGGAGACGTCTTAGACGAATGAAACCGATGTCTAACAATTTACGTAGTTGGGTTTTAACTCACAATTTCAATAGGAGCCATTCGATATGGGGCTTTGGAAATGGGTTTTGTCTGGGTTTCAAGGTCGATACAAATTTCAATTTCACGCTCTGGGGGTAGGCTAGGAAGTTCTTCAGGGAATACGTCAGGAAATTTATTAAGAAAAGAAATATCATTCAAATCTGACGTATTTTTATTTAAATCCGTGACATGGGCTAAGAAAGCTTGACATCCGTTTTTTAATAAACGAATAGCTTTATGGCTTGATATGACAGTGATTGATTTTAGTGGTTTGGTTGCTTGAATTCGCATAATAGGTTGGTTAGGAATATGAAAGCTAACAACCTTACAAAAATAATCGATTTTAGCATGATGAGTAGTTAACCAATCAATCCCTAAAATCACATCAAATGCAAGTATTTTCAAAGAAATAAGATTGACAGGTAACGTGCGGTTACCGATTTGAATCAAAAAAGACTTATAAACCGTGGATGTAATGAAGGTTTCTCCCAACGGAGTTTCAACAAATAAGTCAAAGTCTAATTTCTCTGGAGTCAAATTTAAACTTTGAGCATAAGTAGGAGAAATGAAAGAATGGGTAGAACCGGTATCAAATAAAGTATAAACTTCACTAGAGTTTATGATTAGCTTACTCATGATCACCTCGTTCGGATCTGGGACACCCTTTGATGCTTCTATCCCAGCTGGACTTGACTTTGGTGCACGACAAAATCGGACTAGGTGACCTTCTTTTCCACAATTGTAACATGCTTTGGATTGCATCATGCAGTTTGGACTTATGTGTCCTTCCCCTCCACATTTGTAACATACGACTGGTGGTCGTTCTCCTTCCTTAACAACAGGTGCTGGTGCTGACGTCTTTCCAACATTATTGAATCTCCTCTTCTTGAAATCTTCACTCTTATTGTCATGGCCATGATTACCACCGAAGTGATTACCATTTCTGGCATGTTGATTCCCTCCACGTTTGTTGTCACCGCTTCGATGACTGCTACCACTGGTATTATCGACTTGCCGGCTGCTCTCTCTTGGTTGGGTTGACTCATTATCACGCTCCAATAACTGAGCCCTATTCACAACATCTGAATACAAACACAGTTTATGAGAGATAAGGTATTGACGTATCTCGGGTTTCAAACATCTTAGAAACATCCGCGTCATTCTTTCCTCATTATCAACCAAGTGGGACGCAAACCGAGATAACTCGACAAACTTAGCTTCGTACCGCGCCATGGTCATATTGTTTTGCTCAAGCTTGATGAACTCTATCTCCTTCATGTGATGAACACTTTCAGGAAAGTACTTGTCGTTGAATAGTTGTTGGAACTTCTCCCAAGACATCTTCAGTGCGGAAGGTTGAGTATGCTTTACAGATTCCCACCAGTAATCTGTCTCTGCTCGCAACATGAAGGTGGAAAAGGGAACCTTTTGCTCCTTGGAGCATCCCAATACATCAAATATCTTATTGATCTGCTTTATCCACATCTCTACCTTAAGTGGTTTTGGCACTCCAAAAAACTCTGGTGGTCCCGTCCGAGAGTTGTCAGTGTTTCCACCTGCATTTTGGACAGGAGCCACCTTCGCCTGATGTTACATGAATTGCATAAAACCTCTGAACATCCCATCTTTCATCATTTGATCGTTGTTGTTTACCTAAGGATTATTGTCTTCCTGTTGCACATTATCCTAGGTATTAATCTGTGGTGACTCAACGGTCTCATGTGCTTCATTGCTTATCCCAACATTTTCGGATGCCATTTTCAAATACTGCCACAAAACAAGGGTTAATTATCATATCACATATTATCCTATACTACGTGACCAATTAAATACCAAATAAACTTTGGTAGGTCATACTAGCGAAGGAATTCCCCGTCTCTCCCCTCCTAGTTCTTGTCTCACATCTCAGCCAGGGATCATATCCCTAA
Organism: Panax quinquefolius; assembly: GCA_020205615.1. NCBI lineage: Eukaryota > Viridiplantae > Streptophyta > Magnoliopsida > Apiales > Araliaceae > Panax > Panax quinquefolius. The sequence continues at coordinate 102,649,409 of CM035158.1, read as the reverse complement.
GCTCTGATACCAACTGTGATGCCCCCAACATAGGTATACATCACCCATCTTGAGTCGCAAAATACATGGTACATAATACAAATATAAACTTAATTATACATACGTCGTGTAATATACGACAAAACATAACTGAGAGTTTAAACAGGAATATTACCTTCTAGACAATATCCACTCTCAAATAGAGTCCTAATTGCATTTATTATCACACTATTTTATAGAATAGTGAGGACTACTATAACACCATCTCGGACCATCACTCCTGTCCCCGACTAGTCCCGGCTACGTTCTCATTTCCTGAAGAGAACAATGAAAGCAAAAGGGTGAGCTCAACTAGCCCAGTAAGATATATTATGACTAAGATAATGAAGGATAAATTATCATTAGCCTTCAACAATGTTAAACTGATAAAATACAATAGACATCAAGTTTAACTGCAGTGGAATAAGCAATCCATTAGAAGAGTCAAGTAGAGCATGATATCTACTATCTTCTATGATTTAAAATGTTTTCATCAATTTTTATCGCTGAGACTCAGTTTAATAAATAAACCACATCATCGAGTCATCCCTCGCACTACTGGCCAAGAATATTCATTAAATCATCAATGTCATTCGTGACTATCTTAAGATAATCCTCGGTCATAATTATACCAAAAAGCGTCCATCAATGCACTACAGGCCATGAGGGACTTTTACCACATCATTTATAACATTACAGGTCATGATTATACCGAATAATCCCTGGTCATAATCATACCAAGTCCATCTATGCACGTAAGCCAAAGATGACTTTCATCACAATATAAGGATGAGGATGATGACAATGACATAATAATTCAATAAAACAAGTTCAAGGATAAATTTTAAAGATTTAAAATTTTAGTTTAACCAGAAATCAATAATGTCCAAATTGTCAACATGATACTTCTTTGTGGAGTAAAATTCAAGAATGCTCAGAAAAATATTTCCATGAAAAGATACTGGATGAAGCGCAAATATCCAGGATATTCTACTAATTTCATGGAGTATAGAAGCCAAAATTTTAAACAACTGAGTATAATAGAATATATGAAACTGCAAATGAATTTTCACCCGCCATGCGGTAATCCACGTAGAAAGATCATTTCCACAATTTAATAAGGAATGAATATGAAGGATCATTCACCATGCATGCGGTAATCCACATAGACAGGTTATTCCAACAAAATAATAAAGAATGGAACCAGGTCATGCGTAAACTGCACAAACACGATATTCCAATAGAATAATAAAGAATGAAACTAGGTCATGCGTAATCCACACAGACATGATATTCCAACAGAATAATAAAGAATGGAATAACAACGAATTCACCGGGCATGCGATAGACCACATACGAACGGTTATTCCAATGAATAATAAAGAATGGAATAATAGAAGAATTTCACCATGTATGCGGTACTTCGCATAGACAGGTTATTCCAACATAATAATAAAGAATGGAATAACAACTCTTATGAGTATTGAAAGAAAATAACTCTCTTCATGAATATGAAAGAAAAATACCCCTTACCTTAGAAGAAAACTGGATACTGGAATAGTGAAGTAGCAGACTTCTCTTCTTCTTTCTTTCTATAATTTCTCTCTATAATAATTGCTTTATAGCTTTAGTGAATTGGTGAGAAATGAAGGAAGAATGAGCTTCTATTTATAGGAAAATATAGTTTCGATAATTGCACGTTTTGGGGCTCGAAATATTAAAGTATAATACCTTCCTCTTTTTCTTCATTTTTAATTTAGTCATGCAAGTATTATCAAACTTGCACCACCTCCCCTAATAGTAAATAATGTTAATCAATAGTTCAATCATATGAATCAATAGTTATAATCATGTGAAAATACGAATTACAGTATAGTACCTCCATTTATACATGTATTTTTAACTTAGTCATGCAAGTATTATCAATCTTGCACCAACTCCCCTAATAGTATAAGAATGTGAATCAATAGTATATACATGTGAACAAATAGTTATAATCATGTGAATTAATAGCAATTAATTGCTAATTTATCCGATTAATTACCCGACTGGTCAGTATAACTTCTAGACATCAATTAATATCGAAATAAATGTCAATTTCCACTAACACTAATAATTCCAACACAATGGAACTATCAATTTCATCTTTAATCAACACAAACTTATTCATCATTAATATTATAACTCACAATATTTAACAACCAGGTTGTTTCCAGGAAAGAGGGGGCTTTTCGATAAGGATTTCTCCTTATTAGCACGCAATTAGATGACCAAACCTCTCCTTGACAAAACTTCTAGACATTCTAAATATTGTAATTTAATAATATGAATAGCTTTGTCGTCTCAATTATTGATTTAATAATATATCATATTATCACGGATGATCTCGTGACAATAATCGAATCAATAATATGAGAGATATGATGCGATAATTCTTGTAGCAATAATTGAGTATAAGCGAGTGACTTCTCACGTAAGCATCAATAATCAATCTGGTGCTTCTTATGCAACCACGCCAGACATCGTACTTTTTACTACCTGGTAGTTCAACAGTTTTAACGGTAACACTTTCGCCATTATTTTTATAAAATGATAATTCTATCGTTTTCTAACTACGACAATACTTCCGTTGTGGGGTCCACCAATGATTGTGCCGTCGTACAAATATTCCCTGTTAAAACGAATATTCTCCGACCAATCGAATATTATATAACCACTTGTTTACTTTGTAAAATTTGTAAATATTACCCACAACTATAACATTATATCAAATCCACACCATAATATTCAAAAATATATTTCGAAAAAATTATTCTTTATTCATAAAAGTTGGGATCTTACAATTTATGTATATGGTACTATGTTCAAATATAGAGTACTATTCATGAGTTACTATTCACGAGTTACTATTCATGAGTTACTATTCATGAGTTACTATTCACGATTTACTATTGACGAGTTAGTATTCACGGGGTACTATTTAACAAAAATATATATTTCTTTTTTGTCCAAATTATTTTTAGTACATGAATATTATTCTTGAATTTTACTCCACAAAGCAGTATCATGTTGACAATTTGGATATTTTTAAACTCTGGATAAATTTAAAGTCTTTAATATTTATCTTTGATTTCGTTTGATTAATGCCTATATAATTTTCATCATCCTCATGCTTATATTGTGATGAAAGTCATCTGTGGCTTACGTGCATAGATGGACTGTTGATTATTGGTTTTATAGTTGTATATCTTTGGCTTACATGTAAAGATGGATAGGTGTATGACATGATCATAACCACTGGTGATAATAACGAATATCCTTGGCCCATAGTGCATGGATAATTCGATGATGTGATTGGCAGGATCATGACCATTAGTTAACAGTTGAATGTCTTTGGCCGTAGTGCACTGATAGACAATTGATTGGTATAATCATGACCATTGGTTTTATAGTTGAATATCTTTGGTCCGTAGTGCAAAGGTAGATAATTGATTGGTATGATCATTGTTATTATATTTGAATATCTTTAGCCTTTGGGGTAAGGATATTGAGTAAACGTTTTATTAAGCCTTTATGACAAGGAGAAACTGTTGAGTTATATGATTATAAATATGAATTGTGGATGTAACTATAATCTTTGGTGGTTTCGGTGAAGACAGGTGATGATAGTTCTTTTTGTCTTGGGTATAACAAAGAACTGTTGTTGAATATTACAAGAATGAAATATTAACGATGGACTTTTAATCTAGAAGAGATAGTAGACATTATGTTCTCCTTGACTCTTCTAATGGATTGCTTATTCCCCTGCAGTTGTTGATCTAAAACTTGTTGTCTATTATATTCCATCAGTTGTTATATTGTTGAAGGCTAAGGATAATTTATTTTGCATTATCTTAGTCATAATAATTCTTACTGGGCTAGTTGAGCTCACCCTTTTCTTTCATTGTTCTCTTCAGGAAATGAGAATATAGCTGGGACGAGTCGGGAAATGGAGTGATGGTCCAGGATAAGTGGCTTTAGTAGTCCTCATTATTCTGTGAAATAGTGTGATAATAATTGTAATGAGGACTCCATTGAGTGTGGATATTGTCTTGAAGACAATATTCTTGTTTAAACTCTCATCTATGTTTTGTCGTATTTTGCACGATAGTTGTATAATTAAGTTTGTAGTTGAGTTATGTAGTGTGGTATCTGGCGACCCAAGATGGGTGATGTATACCTGATTTGGGGGCGTCACACGCACCATAATATTCAAAAAATATTTCGAGAAAAATTAATCTTTATTCATAAAAGTTGGGGTCTTACAACCTCCCCTTCTTATGAAATTTCATCCTCAAAATTAGGGTGTGTACCTGGTATGTCGAAGAGGTGAGGATACCTTGACTTCATTTCAGATTCTAACTCCCAGGTCATTTCCTCAACATCGTTGTTTCTCCACAAAACTTTGACTTGAGGTATAACCTTGGAGCGTAGAATATGATCCTTTTTTTCCAGATTTTAACATGTAAATCTTCATATGTTAAATCTTCGGCTATCTCATCTGGTTCTAATTCAATAATGTGGTTTGGGTCTTTCACATATTTACGTAACATAGATATGTGAAAAACATTATGAACACGAGACATACTTGGCGGTAAGGCGAGTCTATAGGCCACAGTTCCTACTCAATCGAGGATTACAAATGGGCCAATGAATCGAGGATTGAGCTTTCCTCTCTTTCCAAATCTCGTAACTCCTTTCCATGGAGCAACACGTAACAACATATGATCTCCAATATTAAATTTCACGTTCTTTCGATGAAGATCAACATAACTATTTTGTCGATCTTGTGAGGTTTTTATACGTTACCGGATCGTTTGAATCTTTTCTGTAGTCATACGTACCAACTTTGGTCCCAACAACGTTGCTTCACCCACCTCATCCCAACATACTGAAGAACTACAGTTTCTTCCACACAACACCTCAAATTGAGCCATGCCAATACTTGATTGATAACTATTGTTGTGGGAAAACTCCACTAATGGTAAAAACTTGTCCCAACTTCCTTTGAAGTCAAGGACACAGAGTCTTAATAGATCTTCAAGAGTTTGAATAGTCCTCTCTGACTACCCGTCCATTTGAGGATGATATGCCGAACTGAATCGTAAATTTGTGCCCATAGCTTTTTGTAAACTAACCCAAAATCTTAACGTGAATCTTGGGTCTTGATCAGAAACTATAGATACTGGCAAACAATACAATCTTACAATCTTGTTTATGTATATACGAGCAAGACATTCAAGTGTATAAGTTTCTTGTATCGGTAAGAAATGAGCAAACTTGGTCAATCTATCAACAATGACCCAAATCGCATCTATGCCTTGAGAAACCTTGGGAAGACAGTAACGAAATCCATGGTAATGTGCTCCCACTTCCATTCTAGAATTTCAAGTGGTTGCAATGGACCTTTTGGCAGTTAATACTCCGCCTTGACACGTTGACAAGTTAAACAGCTTGAGATAAACTCCGCTATCTCTCTCTTCATATTGCTCCACCAAAATGTATGTCGAAGATCATGATACATTTTGGTACTCCCATGATGGATTGCAAACGCTGTGTTGTGCGCCTCCATCATGATTTTATACTTCAAGTCAGAGTCGTTAGAAAAATAAAGTCTGGAGTTGACTCGAAGTATTCCTTCTTTATCGATTCTTGCTTCCAGGATAACACCTTCTTGTACTTTCTTCCTCATACGCATCAGCTCCAGGTCTGTAACTTGAGAAGCTTTAACTTTATCGATTAAAGTTGGTTCTACTCGTATATTTGCCATCATCACGTGAGTCCCTGGAGTCTTTTTCTCTATCTCCATCCTTTGTAAGTCATACAAAATAGGCCTTTGCATTGATAATATCTTACTCGTACCCTCATATGATCTTCTTGTAAGACCCCAACATATTATAAATGAAATTAAATTTCCTCTATTTATTATTTTGAAATAGTAAGGGTTGATTTGATTAATGTGGTTAGTTATGGGTAAAATGCGCAAATATTTCAAATAAGCAAGTGGTTATAAAATATTCATTATTATTAGGGAATATTCGTTTGGTGGTGGAATATTCTTCTTTGTGGGAATATTCGTATGTACTCATGACCTTGTATGGGGCCCCATAACGGAAAGCGATTGGAAGAAGAAAATGACAAGTATAAGTTGTTTATAAATAACGGCGTAGTTGTTACTGTTAATACTGTTGAAATACTCGGTGGTTAAAACACAGTAGCACACGGTATTGCACCAATTATTGATTCTTACGTAAGAAGGCACTACTCAATAATTATTCTTTGTAATTCTTGCTTTAATATTTTATTTTATTGATTCAATAATTGCTACGTTGATATTTTATATTATTGTTGTTTCAATAATAATTGTCACTATACAATATTTTCCATTATTGGAGCAATAATTCATATTATTTGAATAATATTATTAGATAGCATTATTGGCAATGTCTAGAAAGTTCTGTCTAAGGAGAGGTTTGGTCACCTAATTGCGCGCCAGTAAGGAGAAATCCTTATTAGAAAGCCCCCTCTTTCCTGGGAACGACATGGTTGTCAGTATTATGATTTTGTAATATTATTTATGAATAATTAATTATTGATTTATATGATAAGGAAAATATTAATTTTATGTGGATATAGATGGAGAAAATTTTAAAGCGACAATAGTTGAAAAATTGATATTTTATCTTTTCTGATAAAATAATTCATTTAAATATATTATTATATTATAATAATATAATAATGTTGATATTTTACAATGAATATGTGATATATGAATAAATGAGGAGGAAGAGTATTTTTGTTACAAAAAATGTTGAAAACATGTTAAACATGTCGGTGTACCCCATTTCTTGACTGAAATTTGATTATAGCCTGCAAAATCGTCCGTATGTGGATTTCGGTCAATTTCTATTTGGAATTTGGAAAAACTTTCTTCTGCAAAGTTGTAGCGAATTGAATTTCCTATGGAATGGACATAAGATTTAATTTTTTCTGATAAAAGGGCTATTTATCATGAATTATTGAAGTTTCGAAGTTCCGGAATAATTGATTTTTGGAAGTTTTAGTTATTTTTTTAAAGAAAAACGTTTTTATTATTTTGGTGGACCCCACAAATGTTGTAAACATGTTGGTTTCAAATGTCTAGAGGTGGGTGTAGAATTTTATTATAAATAATATTATTTTATTAAATTTTTTGCTTTGGTGTTCTAAGCATTTTCCTATAAATAGGGTGCTTAGGTTAGAATTGAAAATCACACCAGAAACTAAAGTTTTCTCTCTCTTTCTCTCTCTATATTATCGAGCGTATTCTTGTGAGTATTTTGATACTTTCACTATGGTTATTTATGAAGTATTTTTGAACTTGGACTGTTTAAAGTACGAATCCTTATTGTTTGTTCTTTTGTTTCACTGGATTCGTTTTTCTTTAAAATATTTTTCATCATCCTCAGTCCTAAATGATGATATTACTGAATATCTTTGGCCTGTAGTGCAAAGATGGTTGATCTTCTTATGAATATCTTTGGCCCGTAGTGCAAAGATGTACAGGTGTTGAGATGAACATGACCATCTGATGAATATCTTTGGCCTGTAGTGCAAAGATTAATATTTGATTCAAGATGAATATTGATTGGTGTTACAGGGATAAAATATTAATGATGGACTTTTAAATTCATAAATTATAGCAGATTTCATTCTCTACGTAACTCTTCTATGAATTGTTAATTCCCCTGCGAATATTGATCTGAAACTTGTTGTCTATTATATTCTATCATATTTTTCATTGTTGAGGACTAACAATAATTTGTTCTATATTATCTTGGTCATAATGTTCTTTACTGGACTAGTTGAGCTCAACCTTTTCCTTTTTGTTCCATTTTTCTTCTTAGGAGGCGAGAATGTAGCGAGTACTAGTCGGGGTATGGAATGAAGGTTCTAGAAAGTCGTTTTAGTAGTCCTCGCTATTTTGTAAAATAGTGTATCAATAATTGTAATGAGGATTTATTTGAGTGTTGATATTTTCTAGAAGACAATATTTATTTTTAAACTCACAGTTTATGTGTTGTCGTATTTTGCACGACAATTGTATTAATAAAGTTGTAGTTGTTTCTGTACCATGTATTTGGCGACTCAGAATGGGTGTTGTATACCTATTTTGGGGGCATCATAGTTGGTATTAAAGCTTAGGGATATGATCTCTGGTGGAGATCGGGGAATAGAACTAGGAAGGGAGAGACGACTAAATCCTTCGCTAGTGTGTCCTACCTAAGCTTAATTGTTGGTTGGTCAGAATATAGGGATATTATGTGATATGTTAATTTCTTCAATTAACCCTTGTTTTATGGCAGTATTTGAGAATGACAACTGAGAATGTTAATAGTGGAGTAAATGAGACCATGGAGACACCTTTACCCACCAATGAAGAAAAGCGTCACACAGTCGAAAACGATGTTCCTCCATAAACAACACCACTGATCAGACGATGAATGATGGGATGTTTAGAAGCTTTTTACAGTTCATGCAAAATCAGACGAAGGAGACTCGTGTACAAAATACAGGTGGAAATGATAGCAATGCACGATTTATGACAGCCAAACAGTTCAAATAGTTGGGACCAACAAAATTCTGGGGAAAGCCGGATCCGATTAAGGCGGAGTCGTGGGTCAAACAAATTACCAAGATATTCGATGTCTTGGGATGCACGGAGGAACAGAAGGTTCCATTCGCCACCTTTATGTTCCGTAATGAGGTAGATTACTGGTGGGAATCTGTGAAGCGTACCCATCTAGCCGCACTCAGCATGTCTTGGGAAATATTTCAGAAACTATTCAATGACAAGTACTTTTCAAAGTATTCGTCATATGAAGGAGGTAGAGTTTATTAGACGGAGCAGAACAACATGATGGTGTCCCAGTACGAGGCGAAGTTCGCGAGAGTTATCGAGGTTTGCACCTCATTTGGTGGAGAATGAGGAACGTATGATGCGGCTATTTCTGAGAGGTTTGAAACCCGACATACGTCAGTATCTCATTTCTCATAAATTTTCTCTATATTCAGATGTTGTCAACAGGGCTCAATTATTAGATCGAGATAACGAGTACGTTCAACCGAGGGATCACAACAAGGGTCATACCGGTGACAGCAGTCATCGGAGCAACGGTAACCAGCGGGGAAAGAAAAATACGGACAAAAGCGACAACCACTCTGGTGGTAATCATGGCCATGAGAATGGAAGAAGCGAGTCGGGAGGAGATATTAAAAAGAGGAGATTCAACAATGACCATGTGAAGACGTCAGCACCAACATTAACTGGTTCTAAGGGAGGAGAACGACCACGGTCATATGCTTATAAATCACGGAAAAGAGGGACATATTAGCCCAAATCGTCCCACAACAATTCAAGGTATGCTATAATTGTGGAAAAGAAGGACATATCGCTTTCGAGATTATGCGGTAGTGAAACCAAGTCCGGGGGATGGTGACTCAAAAGACTGTCCCAGAAAAGTCAAAGTTATCGGTTCCTAGAAGAAGCGTTTGTCGTGGTTGGGTCAAAATCGCGAGAACCCAAACGAGGTGATCACGGGTAAGCTAATCATAAATTCTTGCGAATTTTATACCTTACTAGAATCTTAGGTATACCCATTCATTTATCTCTCCTGCTTGTGGTCAACATTTAAACTTAACTTCGGAGAAATTAGACTTTAACCTATCTGTGGAGACTCCGTTAGGAGACACTTTTATTACATCCACTGTTTATAAATCTTGTTTGATCCAAATTGGCACCATTACATTACCTGTTGACCTTATCTCTTTAAAGATACTTGCTTTTGATGTGATTTTAGGATTGATTGGTTAACTACTCATCATGCCAAAATTGATTGTTTTCGTAAGGTTGTTAGTTTTCATATTCCTAACCAACCTGTTGTACGAATTCAAGCAACTAAACCACTAAAATCAATCACTGTCATATCAAGTCATAAAGCTATTTGTTTATTAAAAAATGGATGTTAAGCTTTCTTAGCCCATGTTATGGATTTGAATAAAGACACATCAGATTTGAATAATATTCCTGTTGTTAGTAAATTTCCTGACGTATTTCCTGAAGAACTTCCCGGTTTACCCCCAGAACGTGAAGTTGAATTCTTTATTGACCTTGAACCTAGTATAAAGCCCATTTCTAAAACCCCATATCGAATGGCTCCTATTGAACTTCAGGAGTTAAAGGTCCAACTACAAGAGTTGTTGGACATCAATTTTATTCGTCCTAGTACATCTCCTTGGGGTGCTCCTGTTTTATTTGTAAAGAAGAAAGACGGGAGTATGCGAATTTGTATTGATTAACGGGAATTGAACCATGTCACCATCAAGAATAGGTACCCGCTACCTCGCATTGATGACCTGTTTGACCAGTTATAAGGAGCACAATTCTTTTAAAAGATCGAACTTCGTTCTAGATATCATCAGCTGAAGATTAAAACTGAGGATATTCCGAAGACTGCCTTTAGAACTCGGTACAGACATTATGAATTCTTAGTCATGTCTTTTGGATTGACTAATGCTCCTGCGGCTTTCATGGATATGATGAACCGAGTATTCAACGAATATTTGGATCAGTTCGTTGTTGTCTTTATTGATGACATCCTCATATATTCCAAAAGTTATGAAGATCATGAGCACCATTTGAAGCTGGTACTCCAAAGGCTGCGTGAAAACAATCTTTATGCTAAGTTGAAGAAATGTGAGTTCTGGCTTGAAGAAGTAGCATTCCTTGGGTACGTGGTGTCAAAACATGGAGTATTGATTATTGATGCTTATGTTAGAAGTCACTCAGTTTGATTCCATTATTGTCGATTAATAATATGAATTATTATAGCGATAATGACGTTTTGTTTTATTCGTATTATTAACGTAATAAAATGCGAAACATCTTTTATATAAAATGAGAATACTTTATTAAAGTTATTCTATAAATAAAATATATTATATTTTATTATGCATAGTGTTGCATAGTATTTGGCATAGTGTTGCATAGTGTTTGTATAGTAAAATGTTTTTATATAAATAGAATATATTATATTTTATTTAAAAGATCTTACTTTAAATATGGACCGCAGATTAAAGTAAATCAATACTGGACCGTTCATGGATTAATTACTATATGCATTCTATTTTCCTATAAATAGAAGCTCATTCCTCATTATTTTCTTACTTAATTCTTCAAACTCTGAGAGAAAACTATAGAGAGAAAGAAGAAAAGTATCCTGCTACTTCACTTTGCCAATATTCAGGTTCTTCTAAGGTAGGGAATATTATTTGTTGTACTACTGTAAGGGGTGTTATTCTTTCTTATTCATGAAGAGAACTTTGTTATTCCATTGCTTATTATTATTACATTGGAATAACTTTTGTATCGTGGTTTACCCTATACTTGGTGACATTCTTCTATTATTCATTTGGAACATCACATCATGTGTTTTACACCTTTTGGTTCCGCTCTTTATTATTATTACTGTTGGAACATCACATGCGTGTGTTTTACATTGGACTGGTTCCGCTCTTTATTATTACATGTTGAACATCACATGCGTGTGTTTTACACCCTGACACAGTTCCGTCTTTATCATTACATTGGAATATCCTATCTATGTGTTTTACACCGGATCCGGTTCCATCTTTATTATTACATTTTGAACATCCATCGGTGTAATTTCACCGACTGGTTCCGTTATTATTATTCTGTTGGAATAACTTTTGTCTGCTGAATCCGCATGCGTGGTGATTTCTTTTGTTATTCCATTCTTTATTATACCAAGTTGGTTAAAACTTTGACTTCTATACTCCATGAAATTAGTAGAATATCCTTGATATTTGCGTTTCATCCATATCTTTTCATGGAAATATTCTTCCGATCATTCTTGAATTTTACTCTACAAAGCAATGTCATGTTGACAATTTGGGCGTTATTAGTTCTGGATAAATTAATTCTTGAACTTGTTTTATTGAATTCTTATATCATTGTCATCATCCTCATGTTTATATTTTGTTGAAAGTCATTTGTGGCCTGTAGTGCATAGATGGACTTGGTATGATTATGACCAGGGATTATTCGGTATAATCATGACCGTAATGTTACAAATGATGTGGTAAAAGTCCTCATTGGCCCGTAGTGCATTGATGGACAGTTGTTGGCATGATCATGACCATTGATGAATACACGAATATCCTTGGCCCGTAGTGCATGGATAATTTGTGGTTGTGATACTCATGAATATCCTTGGTCGTAGTGCATGGATGAGTCCCAGCGATTAAAGTGATGAAAACCTTTTAAATCATAAAAGATAGTAGATTTTATTCTCTACTTGACTCTTTTAATGGATTGCATGTTCCGCTGCAGTTAAACTTGATGTCTATTGTATTTTATCAGTTTAACATTGTTGAAGACTAATGATAATTTATTCGCATTATCTTAGTCATAATATTTCTTCTTGGGCTAGTTGAGCTCACCCTTTCTTTCACCGTTCTTCTTGAAATGAGAACGTAACTTGGGAACTAGTCGGGGAACGGAGTGATTACCTCCGTGTGATTGTATTAGTAGTCCTCACTATTACATTAAATAGTGTGACAATAAATGTAATGAGGACTTATTAAAGTGGATATTGTCAGAAAGACAATGTTTGTATTAAAACTCAAATTTTCTTGTTATATATTAAAGATTGTATTTGTATTCTGTACCATATATTTGGCGACTCAGAATAGGTTATGTATACCTATTTTGGGGGAGTTACAGTTAGTATCAGACGAGAGCGGCTCCTGTCCAAAATGCAGGTGGAAACACTGGCAACTCTCGGATGGTCATCGCCAAATAGTTCAAGGAGCATGGACCACCGGAGTTTTTTTGGAGAGTCAAAACCACTTAAGGCGGAGACGTGGATAAAGCAGATCAACAAGATATTTGATGTCTTGGGATGCTCCGAGGAGCAAAAGGTTCCCTTTTCCACCTTCATGTTGTGGGTAGAGGCAGATTACTAGTGGGAATCTGTAAAGCGTACTCAGCCTGCCGCACTGAAGATGTCTTGGGAAAAGTTCCAAGAACTGTTCAACGACAAGTACTTTCCCGAAAGTATTCGTCACATGAAAGAGGTAGAGTTCATTAAACTGGAATAAAACAACATGACCGTGTCGCAGTACGAAGCCAAGTTTGCCGAGTTGTCCCGGTTTGCGTCCCATTTGGTTGATAATGAGGAGAGAATGACGCAAATGTTTCTAAGAGGTTTAAAACCTGAGATATGTCAATATCTTATCTCTCATAAACTATGTTTGTATTCAGATGTTGTTAATAGGGCTCAGTTATTGGAGCGCGATAATGAGTCAACCCAAATAGAAGAGAGCAACCGGCAAAATGATGATACCAGTGATAAAAGTCATCGAAGCGGCGACAATAAGCGTGGAGGGAATCTACATGCCAGAAATGGTAACCACTTCGGTGGTAATCATGGCCAAAGCAATAAGAATGGACATTTCAAGAAGAGGAGATTCAACAATGATGGAAAGACGTCGGATCAAAGACCGTTGTTAAGGAAGGAGAACGACCACCTATCATATGCTTCAAATGCGGAGGGGAGGGACACATCAGTCCAAACTGTGTGATGTCGTCCAAAGCATGTTATAATTGTGGAAGAGAAGGTCACCTAGCCCGATTTTATCGTTCACCAAAGACAAATTCAGCTAGGATGAAGGCACCAAAGGACGCCCCAGAAAAGTCAAAGCCAGTAGTGCAAGGGAGAGCGTTTGTTGTGACCTCTCAAAAAGCAAGGAACCCGAATGAGGTCATCACAGGTAAGCTTATCATAAACTCTAGCGAAGTATATACCTTATTTGATAACGGTTCTACCCATTCCTTTATTTCTCCTACTTGCGCTCAACGTTTAAATTTGACTCCGGAGAAATTGGACTTTGACTTATCTGTTCAAACTCCATTGGGAAAAACCTTCATTACATCCACTGTTTATAAGTCTTGTTTGGTTCAAATCGGTACCCTCACATTACCTGTCGATCTTATTTCATTGAAAATACTTGCATTTGACGTAATTCTAGGGATTAATTGGATAACTACTTATCATGCAAAAATTAATTATTTTCGTAAGGTTGTTAGCTTTCATATTCCTGATCAACCTATTATGCGAATTCAAGCAACCAAACCATTAAAATCAATCACTGTCATCTCAAGCCATAAAGCTATTCGTTTATTGAAAAACGTATGTCAAGCTTTCTTAGCTCATGTCACGGATCTAAACAAAAATACATCAATTTTGAATGATATTTCTATTGTTAATGAATTTCCTGACGTATTCCCTAAAGAACTTCACAGCCTACCCGAGCGTGTGAAATTGAATTTTGTATCGACCTTGAACCCAAGATACAAAACCAATTTCCAAAGCCCCATATCGAATGGCTCTATTGAACTTCGTGGAGTTAAAGACCTATCTGCGAGAATTGTTAGACATTGGCTTTATTCGTCCCTAGTACTTCTCCTTGGGGTGCTCTGTTACATTCGTGAAGAAGAAAGATGGGAGTATGCGACTTTGTATTGATTATCGGGAGTTGAATCATGTCACCATCAAAAAAAGGTACCCATTGCCACGTATTTATGACTGTTTGACCAATTGCAAGGCGCCAAATTCTTTTCAAAAATTGATCTTCGCTTACGGATATCACCAATTGAAGATTAAAACCAGATGACATTCCAAAGACGGCTTTAAACTCCAGATGCGGGCATTATGAATTCCTAGTCATGTCTTTTGGATTGACTAATGCTCCTACTTTGCCTTCATGGATATGATGAACCGAACTATTCAAGGAATATTTAGATCACTTTTTAGTCGTCTTTATTGATGACATCCTTATTTATTCCAAAAGCCGTGAAGATAATGAGAAACACTTGAGGCTGATACTCCAAAAGCTTCATGAATATAAGCTTTATGCCAAGTTGAAGAAATACGAGTTCTGGCTTGAGGAAGTAGCATTCCTTGGGCACTTGGTATCAAGTCATGGAATATCTGTTGACCCGGTAAAGATTGAAGCCATTCAAAGCTAGGAACAACCTAAATCAGTGACCGAAGTACGTAGCTTTCTCGACTTAGCTGGTTATTATCGGAGATTCGTAGAAGGGTTTTCTCGAATCGCTACTCCATTAACTCAGCTGACTCGGAAAAATACAAAATTTGGTTGGAGTGAGAAATGTGAGAAGAGTTTTCAAGAACTCAAGAGAGAACTCATTTCAAAGACCGCTACGACAATACCATCCGGCTCGGAGGATTTGTCATCTGATGATGATGCTTCAAGTAAAGGGTTAGGATGTGTTCTCATGCAACATGGGAAAGTTATAGCCTATGCCTCTCAACAACTCAAAGAATATGAGAGGAATTATCCTACTCATGATCTAGAGTTGGCAGCTGTTGTCTTCGCACTTAAAATTTGGAGGCATTACTTGTATGGGGAGAAAGTGGAGATCTTTACAGATCATAAAAGCCTCAAATATTTCTTCACTCAAAAGGAACTCAACATGCGATAGTGATGTTGGCTTGAACTGTTGAAAGATTATGATCATACTATCCAATATCATCCTGGAAAAGCAAACGTGGTAGCTAACGCATTGAGTAGAAGATCATATGCGGGTACGAGTGCGATATTGTCAACGCAAAGGCCCATTTTGTATGACTTGCAAAGGATGGAGATAGAGATAAAAACTCCAAGGACCCACATGATGATGGCGAATATACGAGTAGAACCAACTTTAATCGATAAAGTTAAAGTTGCTCAAGCTACAGACTTAGAGCTGATGCATATGAGGAAGAAAGTACAAGAAGGTGCTATGCCGGATGCAAGAATCGATGAAGAAGGAATACTTCGAGTCAACTCCAAACTTTGTGCTCCTAATGACCCTGATTTAAAGTATAAAATCATGATGGAGGCGCACAACACACCGTTTGCAATCCATCTTGAGAGTACCAAAATGTATTATGATCTTCGACATACATTTTGGTGGGGCAATATGAAGAGGGAGATAGCGCTGTTTATCTCAAGGTGTCTAACGTGTCAATTAGTCAAGGCGGAGCATCAGGTACCAAAAGGTCCATTGCAACCACTTGAAATTTTAGAATGGAAGTGGGAGCACATTACCATAGATTTTGTTACTGGTCTTCCCACGATTTCTCAGGGTATAGATACAATTTGGGTCATTGTTTATAGATTGACCAAGTCTGCTCATTTCTTACCTATACGAGACTCTTATACACTTGAACGTCTTGCTCGTATGTACATAAACTAGGTTGTAAGATTGCATGGTATGCCAGTATCCATAGTTTCTGATCGAGACCCAAGATTCACTTCACAATTTTGGCTTAGTTTGCAAAAAGCTATGGGCACGGATTTACGATTTAGTTCGGCATATCATCCTCAAACAGACGGACAATCAGAGAGGACTATTCAAACTCTTGAAGATTTATTAAGACTCATGTCCTTGACTTCAAGGGAAGTTGGGACAAGTTCTTACCATTACTGGAGTTTTCTTACAACAACAGTTATCAAACAAGTATTGGCATGGCTCCATTCGAAGTGTTGTATGGAAGAAAGTGTCTTTCTCCAGTATGCTGGAATTAGATGGGTGAAGCAACGTTGTTGGGACCGGATTTAGTACGTATGACTACAGAAAAGATACAAACGATCTGGCAACGTATAAAAACCTCCCAAGATCGACAAAAGAGTTATGTTGATCTTCATCGAAAGGACGTGGAATTCGATATTGGAGATCATGTGTTGTTACGTGTTGCTCCATGGAAAGGAGTTACGAGATTTGGAAAGAGAGGAAAGCTCAATCCTCGATTCATTGGCCCATTTTTAATCCTCGATCGGATTGTAGCCTATAGACTCGCTTTACTGCCAAGTATGTCTCGTGTTTATAACGTTTTTCATATATCCATGTTACATAAATATGTGAAAGACCCGAACCACATTATTGAGTTAGAACCGAACGAAATAGCGGAAGATTTAACGTATGAAGAGGTTCCTGTTCAAATCTTGGATACGAAAGAACATATTCTACGCTCCAAGGTTATATCTCAAGTCAAAATTTTATGGAGGAACCACGATGTTGAGGAAATGACCTGGGGTTAGAATCTGAAATGAAATCAAGATATCCTTACCTCTTCGACATACCATGTACGTACCCTAATTTTGAGGGCGAAATTTCGTAAGAAGGGGAGATTGTAAAACCCCAACTTTTATGAATAAAGATGAATTTTCTATAATTATCATTTTTAAATATTATGGAATGAATTTGATATAATGTTATAGTTGTGGGTAATATTTAGAAATTTTGCAAAAATCGCAAGTTGTTTATAATATTCGATTGGTGGGGAATATTCATACGACTTACAATCATTGGTGGACCCCACAACGGAATTATTGTCGATTGAGAAAACGACAAAAATATTTTATAAAAATAACGGCGGAAGTTTTATCGTTAATCATTGAAACACCGGTGTTAAAAAAATGCGAGAATACGGCGTGGTTGCATAGTAG
This sequence comes from Panax quinquefolius, assembly GCA_020205615.1. NCBI lineage: Eukaryota > Viridiplantae > Streptophyta > Magnoliopsida > Apiales > Araliaceae > Panax > Panax quinquefolius. The sequence continues at coordinate 102,631,775 of CM035158.1, read as the reverse complement.
CACATTACCAGATTGATTATTGATGCTTACGTGAGAAGTCATTCGGTTTTATTCAATTATTGTCAATATTTTATATAATCAATAATTGAGATGACATAGTTATTAATATTATTATTTACAATATTAACGATGTCTGAAGTTACGCGAGGAGAGGTTTGGTCACCTAATTAAGCGCTAAATAGGAGAAATCCTTATTGGAAAGCCCCATCTTTCCCGAGAACGACACAGTCGATTAATAGTGTGAATAATAATAATGATGATGAAGTTTTGTTTTATTAGTATTATTAATGTAATAAAATGTAGAAAAGCTTTTATATAAAATGTAATACTTTTATAAAGTTATTCGTTTTATTAGATAATAATTAGAATATATTATATTTTATTATGCATAGTGTTTGCGTAGTAAAATCTTTTTAAAAGTTATTCGTTTTATTAGATTATAAATAGAATATATTATATTTTATTGTAAACCAATCTGAACCGTCCTGCTTAAAGTAAATCGATCTGACCGCTCAGTTCATGGATTAGTTCTTATTCATCCATTCTTCTATAAATAGAAGCTCATTCCTTCATTATTTCTTTAATTCAATTGAAACTCTAGAGAGAAGCGTAGAGAGAATTATTCTTCTATCTTGAGCGTATTTCTTTAGCGTTTAAGAAAGCTTTAAGCATAGTGCAAGTTTCTTCAAGTATATCCACACCCTACTATTCTGAAAGTACTTCTTTTTATAAGGTAAAGGGTATTATTTTTTCATATTCATGAAGAGAACTTTTGTTATTCCATTCTTTATTATTACATTGTAATAACTTTTGTATCGCGATCTACCCTATACTTGGTGATTTACATTTGTTATTCCATTAGTTATTATTACATTGGGACATTACATGCATGCGTTATATCTTGGGACTGGTTCCGTCTTTATTATTACATTGGAATATCACATCACTCATGCGTTTCACGGGACACAGTTCCATCTTTATTATTACGTTGAATATCCGGTTTGTGCGTTTCTGTGGACTGATTCCGTTATTTATTATTCTGTTGGAATAACCTGTCTATGTGAAGTACCGCATGTATGGTTATTTCGGTGATTTCTGTTGTTATTCCATTCTTTATTATTCATTTGAATATCACCGTACGGTCGACACGCTTTGACCGGTTCCGATTATTTATTGTTACATTAGAATAACCCGTCTATACGTAGTACCGCATGCATGGTGATTTCTTTTGTTATTCCAATATTTATTATACTCAGTTGGTTAAAGTTTTGACTTCTATACTCCATGAAATTAGTGGAATATCCTTGATATTTGCGCTTCATCCAGTATCTTTCATGGAAATATTCTTCTGAGCATTCTTAAATTTTACTCTATAAATAAGTATCATGTTGACAATTTGGACGTTATTAGTTCTTGGATAAATTAATTCTTGAACTTGTTTTTTTGAATTCTTATATCATTGTCATCATCCTCATGTTTATATTTTGTTGAAAGTCATTTGTGGCCTGTAGTGCATAGATGGACTTGGTATGATTATGACCAGGGATTATTCGGTATAATCATGACCGTAATGTTACAAATGATGTGGTAAAAGTACTAATTGTCCCGTATTGCATTGATGGACAGTTGTTGGCATGATCATGACCATTGATGAATACACGAATATCCTTGGCCCGTAGTGCATGGATAATTTGTGGTTGTGATACTTATGAATATCCTTAGCCGTAGTGCATGGATGAGGTGGATTATTTATTAAGCTGAGTCCCAGCGATAAAAGTGATGAAAACATTTTAAATCATAAAAGATAGTAGATTTTATTCTCTACTTGACTCTTTTAATGGATTGCATGTTCCACTGCAGTTAAACTTGATGTCTATTGTATTTTATCAGTTTAACATTGTTGAAGACTATTGATAATTTATTTTGCATTATCTTAGTCATAATATTTTTTACTTTGGGCTAGTTGAGCTCACCCTTTATTTCCTTTGTTCTCTTCAGAAATGAGAACGTGGCAAGGACTAGTTGGGGAGCGGGTGGTGTCCAGATGATAGTATTAGTAGTCCTCACTATTCTGTTAAATAGTGTGATAATAAATGTAATGAGGAATTATTCTGAGAGTGGATATTGTCTAGAAGGCAATGTTTGTATTAAAACTCACAGCTTTCTTGTTGTATATTAAAGATTGTATTTGTATTCTGTACCATGTATTTGGCGACTCAGAATTGGTGATGTATACCTATTTTGGGGGCGTCACAGATAGAATTCAAGACTCGGGGGACCCATGCAATAATGTCAAGTATACGCATAGAACCAACTTTAGTTGATAAAGTTAAAGTTGCTCAAGCCACAGACCCGAAGCTGATGCGTATGAAGAAGAAAGTACAAGAAGGTGCTATTCTAGAAGCAAGGATTGATGAAGAAGGAATAGTTCGAGTCCACTCCAGACTTTGTGTTCCTAACGATTCTGATTTGAAGAACAAGATCATGATGGAGGCACATAATATACCATTTGCAATCCATCCTGGAAGTACCAAAATGTATCGTGATCTTCGACATACATTTTGGTGGAACAATATGTAGAGAGAGATTGTAAAGTTTATCTCGAGGTGTTTAACTTGTCAACGTGTAAAGGCGGAGCATCAAGTGCCTAAGGGTCCTTTGCAACCACTTGAGATTCCAAAATGAAAGTGGGAACACATTACCATGGATTTCGTTACGGGTCTTCCCATGATTTCTCAAGGCATAGATGCGATTTGGGTTATTGTTGATAGATTAACTAAGTCTGCTCATTTCTTGCCGATACGGGAGACTTATTCCCTTGAACGTCTTGCTCGTATGTACGTGGATGAGATTGTGAGATTGCATGGCATACCAGTATCCATAGTTTCGGTTCGTGACCCAAGATTCACTTCACGGTTTTGGGTTAGCTTGCAAAAAGCTATGGGCACTGATTTACGATTCAGTTCGACATACCATCCTCAAACGGACGGACAACCAGAGAGGACTATTCAAACTCTTGAAGATCTATTAAGACTGTGACACCCCCAAATTCGGGTACTTCAATCCCACAGATTTGGTGTTCACTGTCCAATTAAATCATAACTAACTACCCATAAACAAAGGATATAATTAAACTCAAAAGCTTAAACAATAAATCTCCCATCAAAGGGTTACATAATCTCAAATAAATCCCAGGTCATCTAACCTTTATTACAATCATCAGCGGAAAACTAAAACATAAGGTTACGGAATACATCACATATTTAAAACAAATCTTGAAACATAAAACATAAAATTATCATAAGTCTTCATCATTTGGACATCTTGCCCTTGCCTTTGCTAGTCGACGGCTCATCAACTTTCTCCACTTTAGCTGCAGTGTTAATTACAAGAGTGAGCAAATAAATGCTCACTGATATAGAATGTAGCAATGATAATAACATGAGAGTGAACAACGAAAGCTGAACAATAAGGAACTTGTTCTACAAATCAAACTAGAAAATAAGTTCGAACTTTAATTATCTGAGGGTCTTAAGACCACGAACTATGTCCCCGGTACTTAGGTATTATTACCCAACCTTAATGATCATTTTGACTATACTGGGCCCTTTTATATCGTACTTAGGGGATCACCCTTTGTACCATGTATTGTGCACTGAAACATCTAAACGTTGACGCATCTGAAATCCCCTATGTTAGGGTTGTTCATCTCAGTTTGGATTTAGAATTTCCTCACTAAAGAAAGTTTAGTTTGGAACTAGCTTATCAGTGTTTCTAGAATTTTAGAAAACTATTCGAATATAGATTAATTCAATCAATAAAGGTTTTCTTACTACTTGAAGGTTTAATACAACGATAAAGCTTTGAACAAGGTTACCAAAGTCAAAGATTGAATAACAATAATATATAATTGAGTAATCATGATATACATGCAAAGCGCTATAGAAAAGTTAAAACAATCTCCCTTGAATCAATGTATTAGAACATTATATGCTTTGACTAATAATTAGGAAACTAAATCTCACTCAATGTAACGAATTAGGTTACATAAGCTTGTACAAACATACGCAAGATAGGTTAAGCTTGCTCAAATTCATAAAGAATGTTAGAAACTTGCAGAATAATAATATAGGAATGGAAACTTGCGTTTGATATGAAAAGAACAAAGTTCGAAAGCTTGCTCAATTGTAAAGAGACAAGGTTTAGAACTTGCACAATTATAAAAGTAGGGTTCGAGAACTTGCCTCGTGCGTAGGTTAAACAATCACTACTCACGTTCACCCCAAGTCCTACACATACCATATGTATTGACAATACACATTAGTTACACTAACATTACCTTCATGAGTTGCTTTCTACTTTTAGTATAGCTACTAACTAAGTTTAAGTTTAAACAACATCGCATCTTTTCATGAACATTACTTTTTAACTTTCTTACAACTACTTAAGTGATCATGTCATTGCACCACATACACATTAACAACTTGATACAACATCCTATTACATGTCCAACATGTTATCATTAAGTTATACTAATACACAAAGGATTTCACTTGCATTAGCGCATCCCGACGCCCTCCGATTGGCTCCAAATACACAACAGTCCTAAATATGGCCATTTTGACCCTTCATAACGATTTCAAATTGAAAACCTTAAAGTATAAAAGTTATAGGCCTATTCGTCCTCTTTCCGAATCATCTTGAATCACCTCAATCGGAGTTCATATGAAAAACTTATGGCCATTTTACTACAAGAGGTCAAAACTATCCAACCCAGACCACTTTTCCGGTGCTGGGGTGCGAGACAGTGGTGTTGGGGCGCGAATTCCAGTATTTGAACGCGAACTTTATATTAATTATTTGGTATGAAATTGGTAGTCTTTGGGGCTCAATTACGAACACCCATAACCGTAAACAAAACCAAGCTCTTATGTCTTAATTTCTAACACCAATTAACATGTATAACTTATGTAAAGTACACATAAATATTACCAAGCATATATGTACCAATTTAAACAACTAAACAAAAATTTTAGAAAACTTAAATTTTGAAAACACGGTTTAAAAACCAAAACTCCATAGTTGATATATTTTAACACAATAAATACTGTAAATTCTAATAACAACCAATTTGTTTACTTTAACTACAATTCTCTGAAATTTGTAACAAACGAATTAACATAATCACAGTTTAATTTCTCAATTTTCATATTTTTCATATAAAACTCCTTTTTTTATAGTCTGCCCAAAAATCATCACTGTGAACTCGTTACTTGACCAAATCATTCCATTCAAATTAAGTTATGTTCGTATCTCAATGAACTACCATATACAAGCATCAATTTACAGATTACTACACACATTGGACAAGAAATTTGGTACTTTCTAAGGCCATATAACAAGAACACAAACACTGTGATTTTCCTTTTCTTCCTCAACCCAATTTCTCATGAATTTGATAACAGATAACATGTTTACATAATAATTAATAGAGTTTTGAAATTCTACAAGAACATGTATACATCACAATCTCGTGATTTCCAAATCATACCAAGAAGATATATACATAAACAACCAAAACTAAAGAATAACAATAGGAGTAGTTTATACCTTAATCTTTGATGATATGATAGCCAAACTAAGAGAAATCCTTTCCCCAAAACCCTTCTTCTCTAACCCTCCAATATCATTGTGTTTTCTTCTTCCAAGCTCTCTCTCTCTCTCAACACTCTGATATTTTACCTTAGAAAAATAGACGCGTAGGAATAATATAACTGGCCTCCCACAAACGTCAGGTTGAAAAACAAAAAGGTAGCGTCAGTTGAATAATGCCAAAGGCCATAAGGCCTTGTTCGGCTAACCAACTCTCCCAACTAAATTATTTTAATAATATTTATATTATATAGTTTTGTCACACTTTTAGTTGATTAATTTAAATAGCTTAGTTTAGTTAATTTAAATAACTTATAATACTAATAAAAATAAAAATCTTATTATCATTAATAAATAATTATATATCTAATTTAAATATTAAATTAGAAACATTACTTTATCTAATTCATTAATTTCCATTAAATTAAACAATTCATTTAATATAATTATTTTCTTAAATATTAAGCAATTGATTTAATTTAACTATCTCCTTAAATTAAATCCAACAAATAAAATTATCATTACTCGATTCAATTAACATTAATTAATTTAGCTACTAAATCAATTCATGACAATTCATCAAATATTTATTTTCTTCAATAAATAAATTATTTTAAATATTTATTTAATTCCATAAATATTTAAATTAAATCACAAATTCCTCGATCGTTACAAAGACTCTGTGTTCTAGACTTCAAAGGGAGTTGGGATAAGTATTTACCATTGGTGGAATTCTCCTACAATAACAGTTATTAAGCAAGTATAGGTGTGGCTCCATTTGAAGCATTGTATGGACGAAAGTGTCGCTCTCCAGTATGTTGGGATGAGGTGGGTGAAGCAACATTATTGGGACCAGAGTTGGTGCGTATTACTACAGAAAAGATCCAAATGATTCGACAATGTATACAAACGGCACATGATCGACAAAAGAGTTATGCGGATCTTCATCGAAAGGACGTGGAATTTAGTATTGGGGATCATGTATTGTTGCGTGTTGTCCTATGGAAGGGAGTTACAAGATTCGGGAAGAGAGGAAAGCTCAATCCATGATTTATTGGTCCATTTCAGATTCTTAACCGAGTAGGAAATGTCGCCTATAGACTCGCGTTACCTCCAAGTATGTCTCGTGTTCATAATGTTTTTCACATATCTATGCTTCGTAAATATGTGAAAGACCCGAACCACGTTATTGAGTTAGAACCGGACGAGATAGCCAAAAACTTAACGTACGAAGAGGTACCTGTCAAGATCTTGGATAGGAAGGAGCATGTCCTACGCACAAAGGTCATACCACAAGTCAAAGTATTGTGGAAGAACCATACTATTGAGGAAATGACCTGGGAGTTGGAAACGGAAATGAAAGCGAGGTATCCTCACCTTTTTGAAACACCAGGTACGTACGTCAATTTCGAGGACGAAATTTCATAAGGAGGGGAGGTTGTAAGACCCCAACTTATTATAAATGAAATTAAATTTCCTCTATTTATTATTTTAAAATAGTAAGGGTTGATTTAATTAATATGGTTAGTTATGGGTAAAATGCTCAAATATTTTAAATAAGCAAGTGGTTATAAAATATTCATTGTTGTCGGGAATATTCGTTTGTTAGTGGAATATTCTTACTTCTTGTGGGGGAATATTAAATGCACTTACGGCAGCGACCTTGTGTGGGCCCCATAACGGAAAGCGATTGGATGAAGAAAACGACAAGTATAAGTTGTTTATAAATAACAGCGTAGTTGTTACCATTAATACTGTTGAAATACTCGGTGGTTAAAACACAGTAGCACACGGTATTGCACCAATTATTGATTCTTACGTAAGAAGACACTACTCAATAATTGTTACAATAATTACTGTTTAATATTTTATTTTATTGATTCAATAATTGTTACGTTGATATTTTATATTATTGTTATTTCAATAATTGTCACTATACAATATTTTCCATTATTGGAGCAATAATTCATATTATTTGAGTAATATTATTAGATAGCATTATTGACAATGTCTAGAAAGTTCTGTCTAAGGAGAGGTTTGGTCACCTAATTGCGCGCTAGTAAGGAGAAATCCTTATTGGAAAGCCCCCTCTTTCCTGGGAACGGCATGGTTGCCAGTATTGTGATTCTGTAATATTAATTGTGAATAATTAATTATTAATTTATATGATAAGGAAAATATTAATTTTATGTGGATATAGATGGAGAAAATTTTAAAGTGACAATTGTTGAAAAATTAATATTTTATGTTTTTTGATAAAATAATTCATTTAAATATATTATTATATTATAATAATATAATAATTGTGATATTTTACAATGAATGTGTGATATATGAATAAATGAGGAGGAAGAGTATTTTTGTTACAAAAAATGTTAAAAACATGTTAAACATGTCGGTGGACCCCATTTCTTGACTGAAATTTGATTATAGCCTGCAAAATTATCCGTATGTGGATTTCGGTCAATTTCTATTTGGAAAACATTTCTTCTGTAAAGTTGTAGATAATTGAATTTCCTATGGAATGGACATAAGATTTGAATTTTTCTGATAAAAGGGCTATTTATCATGAATTATTGAAGTTCCGAAGTTTCAAAATAATTAATTTTTGGAAGTTTTAGTTATTTTTTTAAAGAAAAACATTTTTATTGTTTTGGTGGACCCCAAAAATGTTGTAAACATGCTGGTTTCAAATGTCTAGAGGTGGGCGTAGAATTTTATTATATATAATATTATTTTATTAAATTTTCTACTTTGGTGTTCTAAGCATTTTCCTATAAATAGGGTGCTTAGGTTAGAATTGAAAATCACACCTGAAACTAAAGTTTTCTCCCTTTCTCTCTCTATATTATCGAGCGTATTCTTGTGAGTATTTTGATACTTTGAGTGTTGCTATACAGTGCAAGTTCCTTCAACACTATATCCAGTATTCCAGTCAGAAGTACTGTTTTTTTGGAGGTAAGAGATTTATTTTTTTAATAAATGATATAATTTCTTTCAATATTATTATGTCAAAATATTGGTAAGATTTTTCTTGTAAAATTCTTGTCTTTTAGTGTCGGGGTTACTATTCACGTATACGACACTATTCACGAATACGACATTATTCACAGAAAAATTAAATTTTCGTTTTTTGTCCAAAATATCTATTATAGATACTAGCTTTGATTGTATCCATGTTTTGATCATTCTTGAATTTTACTTCACTATGGTTATTTATGTAGTATTTTTGAACTTGGACTATTTAAAGTACGAATCCTTATTGTTTGTTCTTTTGTTTCACTGGATTCGTTTTCTTTAAAATATTTTTCATCATCCTCAGTCCTAAATGATGATATTACTGAATATCTTTGGCCTGTAATGCAAAGATGGTTGATCTTCTTATGAATATCTTTGGCCCGTAGTGCAAAGATGTACAGGTGTTGAGATGAACATGACCAACTGATGAATATCTTTGGCCTGTAGTGCAAAGATTAATATTTGATTCAAGATGAATATTGATTGGTGTTATAGGGATAAAATATTGATGATGAACTTTTAAATTCATATATTATAGTAGATTTCATTCTCTACGTAACTTTTCTATGAATTGTTATTTCTGCTATGAATATTGATTTGAAACTTGTTGTCTATTATATTCTATCAGATTTTTCACTATTGAGGACTAACGATAATTTGTTCTATATTATCTTGGTCATAATGTTCTTTACTAGGCTAGTTGAGCTCACCCTTTTCCTTTTTGTTCCATTTTTCTTCTCAGGAGGCGAGAATGTAACGAGTACTAGTCGGGGTATGGAATGAAGGTTCTAGAAAGTCATTTTAGTAGTCTTCACTATTTTGTAAAATAGTGTATCAATAATTGTAATGAGGACTTATTTGAGTGTTGATATTGTCTAGAAGACAATATTTGTTTTTAAACTCACAGTTTATGTGTTGTCGTATTTTGTACGAAAATTGTATTCATAAAGTTGTAGTTGTTTCTGTACCATGTATTTGGTGACTTAGAATGGGTGTTATATACCTATTTTGGGGGCGTCACACTTCTACTCAACGCGTCAGCTACTACGTTCGCTTTTCCAGGATTGTATTGAATGGTATGATTGTAATCTTTCAACAGCTCGAGCCAACATCATTGTTGCATGTTGAGTTTCTTTTGGGTGAAGAAATATTTGAGGCTTTTATGATCCGTATAGATCTCCACTTTCTCCCCATACAGGTAATGCCTCCAGATTTTAAGTGCGAGAAATTGATCTTGAAGATTTCAGACAAGAAGGCATCAGGACAGATGTTCCAACAAGAAATAGATGGGCAAAAGATCACATTCAAGACTTAATCATTGGAGATCCAAATGCAAGGGTCAAAGCAAGAGCTGACACTCAGAACTAGTGTTTCTATATAAGCTTTCTGTCACAAATGGAACCAAAGAAGGTAGAAGACGCAATGGAAAATTCCAGTTGGATAGAAGCCATGCAAGAAGAACTGTGTCAATTTGAAAGAAGCAAAGTGTGGAGATTAGATTCAGTCATTGGCACCAAGTGGGTCTTCAGAAATAAGATGGATGAAGATGGAGTAATAACTAGGAATAAGGCAAGACTAGTGGCCAAAGTTTACTCTCAAGAAGAAGGCATTGACTACAACGAGACCTTTGCTTTTAAATATTTCTTGCCTTTACTGCTCACATGAAATTCAAAGTCTTTCAAATGGATGTCAAAAGTGCATTCCTGAATGTTGAACTTCAAGAAGAAGTATATGTGGAACAACCTCCAGGTTTCATCAATCCAACTCTCTCTAATTATGTCTATAGATTAGACAAAGCCTTATATGGTCTTAAACAAGCACCTAGAGTATGGTATGAAACACTTACTAACTTTCTTATTGAAAATAGATTCACTAGAGGTAGAGTAGATACCACATTATTTCTTAAAAAGAATAAAGACAAAGCCTTATTAGTTCAACTATATGTTGATGACATTATCTTTGGTTCTACTGATGAAAAATTGTGTAAGAGATTTGCCAAGCTTCTGCAGAGCAAGTTCGAAATGAGCAAGATGGGTGAGCTGAACTTCTTTCTTGGATTACAAGTAAAGCAGACTGATGAAGGAATTTTTATAAACCAAGCCAAGTACATTAAATACTTACTTAAAAATTATGGCATGGAATCAGCCTCTTCCATGAAAACCCCAATTGCTCCAGCAACCAAGCTTGACAAAGATGAAAAAGGTAAAAGTATTGATATAACTCAATACAGAGGTATGATAGGCTCTCTTCTATATCTAACTGCAAGTTGACCAGACATAATGTTTGCAACATGCATATATGCTAGATTTCAAGTTAATCCTAAGGAATCACACTTAACTGTTGTAAAAAGGATTTTTAGGTACCTCAAAGACACACCTCACTTGGGGTTTTGGTATCCCAAGGAGTCCTCTTTTCAACTGACATGATATACAGATGTTGATTTTGCAGGCTACAAAATAGATAGAAAAAGTACTAGTGGCACTTGTCAACTGCTGAGAAACAGATTTGTGTCCTGGTTTAGCAAGAACCAAAAATCAGTATCTACATCAACAACAGAAGCTAAATACATTGCTGCTGGCAGCTGTTGTGCTCAAATATTATGGATGAAAAATCAGTTAGCAGATTATGGGTTTGACTTCAAATCTGTACTTGTTCGATGTGATAACACAAGTGCTATAGGAATAACACACAATCCTGTCATGCATTCTAGGACTAATCATATAGAAATTAGATATCATTTTATTAGGGACCATGTTCAAAATGGAACCATATCTTTACAATACATCCCTACTAAAAATCAACTTGCTGATGTCTTTACAAGGCCTCTAGTTGAATCCAGATTTAATAAATAAATTAGTGAGCTAGGCATGCTAAATCTGCAACCATAAAATCTATGCTCAATTTTTGGCTAACCATGCAGATATAAAGGCTATGTTCAAAATCGTAGACATGACCAAAGGAAGTCCACGATCGTAGAGTTTCAGTGACATGAAAGACCACATTCGTAAAGCTTTCTCAACATGACAAAGAGGCATTTTGTGATGACAAAAGTTTTAACAAATCCAAGCAATTTCCTCGACAAATGCCTCAGGGACAAACCTAATCCTTAGTTTATTCTAAGAGGTTGGCCCTTCCTAAGCTACCTTAACTCAAGAGAAATGCTAAGTAAAAAGCTCATCACAAGGACCAAAGCAGATGATGTTTGTAAGACCCCAACTTTTATGAATAAAGATTAATTTCTCTCGAAATATATTTTTGTATATTATGGTGTGGATATAATATGATGTTATAGTTGTGAGTAATATTTACAAATTTTACAAAGTAAGCAAGTGGTTATATAATATTTGATTGGTCGGGGAATAATCGTACGATGGCATAATCGTTGGTGGACCCCCACAATGGAAGTATTTTCGTAGTTAGAAAATGACATAATTATCTTTTTATAAAAATAACGGCGGAAGTTTTATCGTTAAACTGTTGAACTACCCGGTAGTAAAAGTACAGTAATATGCGTGGTTGCATAGTAGCACACGATATTGATTATTGATACTTACGTGAGAAGTCACTCAGTTATACTCAATTATTGCTACAGTAATTGCTGCATCATATCTCTCATATTATTGATTTGATTATTGTCACAGTATCATCTGCATAATATGTTATATTATTAAATCAATAATTGAGACGACAAAGTTATTTATATTATTAAATTATAATATTTATAATGTCTAGAAGTTCTGTCAAGGAGAGGTTTGGTCATCTAATTAAGCGCCAATAAGGAGAAATCCTTATCGGAAATCCCCCTCTTTCCTGGGAACGACCTAGTTGCTAAATATTATGAGTTATAATATTAATGATGAATAAGTTCGTGTTGATTAAAGATGAAATTGATAGTTCCATTGTGTTGGAATTATTAGTGTTAGTGGAAATCGATATTTATTCCGATATTAATTGATGTCTGGATGTTTTACTGACCAGTCGGGTAATTAATCAGATAAATAAGCAATTAATTGCTATTAATTCACATGATTATAACTATTTGTTCACATGTGTGTACTATTGATTCACATTCTTGTACTATTAGGGGAGTTGGTGCAAGATTGATAATACTTGCATGACTAAGTTAAAAATGGAGGTATAAATGGAGGTACTATACTGTAATTCATATTTTCACATGATTATAACTATTGATTCACATGATTGAACTATTGATTCACATTATTTACTATTAGGGGAGGTGGTGCAAGTTTGATAATACTTGCAGGACTAAATCAAAAATGAAGAAAAAGAGGAAGGTATTATACTGTAATATTTTGAGCCCCAAAACGTGCAATTATCGAAACTATATTTTCCTATAAATAGAAGCTCATTCTTCCTTCATTCTCACCAATTCACTAAAGCTATAGAGCAATTATTATAAAGAGAAATTATAGAGAGAAAGAAGAATAAAAGTATGCTACCTCACTATTCCAGTATCCAGTCTTCTTCTAAGGTAAGGGGTATTATTCTTTCGTATTCATGAAGAGAGATATTTTCTTTCAATACTCGTAAGAGTTGTTATTTCATTCTTTATTATTATGTTGGAATAACCTTTCTATGCAAAGTACCGCATACATGGTGAAATTCTTCTATTATTCCATTCTTTATTATTCTGTTAGAATAACCTGTCTGTGCGGTCTATCGCATGCCTGGTGAATTCTGTTGTTATTCCATTCTTTATTATTCATTGGAATATCACGCTGCATGCGGATTACGCATGACACAGGTTCCATTCTTTATTATTCTATTGGAACATCCTCGCTTGGATGCGAATTACGCATGACCGGTTCCATTCTTTATTATTCGTTAGAATATCCCGTCACATGCATTTGGATTACATACGACCTAGTTCCATTCTTTTATTATTCTACTAGGAATAACCTATTATCATGCGCTTACATCATCATGCCCGGTGAATTCTTCTCATTTATTCCATTCTTTATTATTACATTGGAATAACTTGTCTATATGGATTCTCAGTATGCATGGTGAATGATCCTTCGTATTCATTCCTTATTAAATTGTGGAAATGATCTCATCTCGTGGATTACTGCATGGCGTACCAAAATCCATTTGCGCTTTCTTATATTCTATTATACTCAGTTGGTTAAAGTTTTGGCTTCTATACTCCATGAAATTAGTAGAATATCCTGGATATTTGCGCTTAATCCAGTATCTTTTCATGGAAATATTCTTCTAAGTATTTTTGAATTTTACTCCACAAAGCAGTATCGTATTGACAATTTGGACGTAATTGATTTCAGGATAAATTAACTTATAAATCTTTAAAATTTATTCTTGAACTTGTTTTATTGAATTATTATGTCATTGTCATCATCCTCATGCTTATATTGTGATGAAATTCATCTTTGGCTTACGTGCATAGATAGACTTGGTATGATTATGTCCAGAGATCATTCGGTATAATCATGACCTGTAATGTTATAAATGATGTGGTAAAAGTCCTCAGTGGCCTGCAGTGCATTGATGGACAGTTTTTGGTATGATTATTGTAAGACCCCAACTTTTATGAATAAAGATTAATTTCTCTCGAAACATATTTTTTAATATTATGGTGTGGATATAATATAATGTTATAGTTGTGGGTAATATTTACAAATTTTGCAAAGTAAGCAAGTGGTTATATAATATTCGATTGGTCGGGGAATATTCGTTTTAACAGGGAATATTCGTGACGACAAAGACAATTATCATTAATGGACCCATATAATGGAAGTATTGTCGTAGTTAGAAAACAACAGAATTATCTTTTTATAAAAATAACGGCGGAAGTTTCACAGTTAAACTGTTGAACTACCCGGTAGTAAAAGTATAGTAATATACGCGTGGTTGCATAGTAGCACACGGTATTGATTATTGATGCTTAAGTGAGAAGTCACTCAGTTATATTCAATTATTGCTACAATAATTGTTGCATCATATCTCTCATATTATTGATTCGATTATTGTCACAGTATCATCTGCATAATATGATATATTATTAAATCAATAATTGAGACGACAAAGCTATTCATATTATTAAATTCCAATATTTACAATGTCTAGAAGTTCTATCAAGGAGAGGTTTGGTCATCTAATTGCGCGCCAATAAGGATAAATCCTTATCGGAAAGCCCCCTCTTTCCTGGGAACGACCTTGTTGTTAAATATTGTGTGTTATAATATTAATGATGAATAAGTTCGTGTTGATTAAAAATGAAATTGATAGTTCCATTGTGTTAGAATTATTAGTGTTAGTGGAAATCGACATTTATTTCGATATAATTGATGTCTGGAAGTTATACTGACCAGTCGGGTAATTAATCGGATAAATTAGCAATTAATTGCTATTAATTCACATGATTATAACTATTTGTTCACATGTGTTTACTATTGATTCACATTCTTGTACTATTAGGGGAGTTGGTGCAAGATTGATAATACTTGCATGACTAAGTTAAAAATGGAGGTATAGATGGAGGTACTATACTGTAATTCGTATTTTCACATGATTATAACTATTGATTCACATGATTGAACTATTGATTCACATTATTTACTATTAGGGGAGGTGGTGCACGTTTGATAATACTTGCAGGTCTAAATTAAAAATGAAGAAAAAGAGGAAGGTATTATACTGTAATATTTTGAGCCCCAAAACGTGCAATTATCGAAACTATATTTTCCTATAAATAGAAGCTCATTCTTCCTTCATTTCTCACCAATTCACTAAAGATTTAGAGCAATTATTATAGAGAGAATGAAGAAGAGAAGTCTGCTACCTCACTATTCCAATATCCAGTTTCTACTAAGGTAAGGAGTATTATTCTTTCGTATTCATGAAGAGAGTTATTTTCTTTCAATACTCATAAGAGCTGTTATTCCATTCTTTATTATTATGCTGGAATAACCTGTCTATACAAAGTACCACATACATGGTGAATTTCTTCTGTTATTCCATTCTTTATTATTCTATTGGAATAACCTGTCTGTGCGGTCTATCGCATGCCTGGTGAATTCTGTTGTTATTCCATTCTTTATTATTCTATTGGAACATCCTGTCTGTGCGGATTACGCATGACCTGGTTCCATTCTTTATTATTCTGTTGGAACATCCTGTCTGTGCAAATTACGCATGACCTGGTTCCATTCTTTATTATTCTATTGGAATATCACCGTCTGTCTTGGATTCGCATGACTGGTTCCATTCTTTATTATTACTCATTGGAATATCACATCGTGCATGCGGATTACGCATGACCTGGTTCCATTCTTTATTATTCTGTTGAGAATAACTTGTCTGTGCGATCTATCGCATGCCTGGTGAATTCTTCTCTTATTCAATTCTTTATTATTCTGTTGGAATAACTTGTCTATGTGGATTAGCTCATGCATGGTGAATGATCCTTCGTATTCATTCCTTATTAAATTGTGGAAATGATCTGTCTACGTGGATTACCGCATGGCGGGCGAAAATCCATTTGTAGATTCATTTATTCTATTATACTCAGTTGGTTAAAGTTTTGGCTTCTATACTCCATGAAATTAGTAGAATATCCTGGATATTTGCGCTTCATCCAGTATCTTTTCATAGAAATATTCTTCTAAGCATTCTTGAATTTTACTCCACAAAGCAATATCATGTTGACAATTTGGACGTAATTGATTTCAGGATAAATTAACTTATAAATCTTTAAAATTTCTTCTTGAACTTGTTTTATTGAATTATTATGTCATTATCATCATCCACATGCTTATATTGTGATGAAAGTCATCTTTGGCTTACATGCATAGATGCATAGATGGACTTGGTATGATTATGACCAGGGATCATTCGATATAATCATGACCTGTAATGTTATAAATGATGTGGTAAAAGTCCTCGATGGGCTCAGTAGTGCATTGATGGGCGCTTTTTGGTATGATTATGACCGTGGATTATTCGGTATAGTCATGACCATTGATGATTTAATGAATATCCTTGGCCCGTAGTGCAGGGATGACTCGATGATGTGGATTATTTATTAAGCTGAGTCTCAGCGATAAAAATTGATGAAAACATTTTAAATCATAGAAGATAGTAGATAACATGATCTACTTGACTCTTCTAATGGATTGCTTATTCCACTGTAGTTAAACTTGATGACTATTGTATTTTATCAGGTTAACATTGTTGAAGACTAATGATAATTTATTCTGCATTATCTTAGTCATAATATTTCTTACTGGGCAAGTTGAGCTCACCCTTTCTTTCACTGTTCTCTTCAGGAAATGAGAACGTAGCCGGGACTAGTCGGGGAATGGAGTGACGGTCCAGATGATAGCATTAGTAGTTCTCACTATTCTGTTAAATAGTGTAACAATAAATGTAATGAGGACTCCATTGAGTGTGGATATTGTCTAGATGACAATATTCTTATTAAAACTCTTAGATTATGTTTTGTCGTATTTCACACGACTGTTGTATAATTAAGTTTGTATTTGTATTTTGTACCATGTATTTGGCGACTCAAGATAGGTGATGTATACCTCTTTTGGGGGCGTCATACATGGTATCAAAGCTTAGGGATATGATCCCTGGCTGAGATGTGAGACAAGAACTAGGAGGGGAGAGACGGGGAATTCCTTCGCTAGTATGACCTACCTAAGTTTATTTGGTATTTAATTGGTCGGTCAGAGTATAGGGATAATATGTGATATGATAATTAACCCTTGTTTTGTGGCAGTATTTGAAAATTGCATTCGAAAATGTTGAGATAAGTAATGAAGCACATGAAACCGTTGAGTCACCACACATTAATACCCAGGATAATGTGCAACAGGAAGATAATAATCCTCATATAAACAATAACACCGATGAAATGGTGAACGATGGGATGTTTAGAGGTTTTATGCAATTCATGCAACATCAGGCGAAGGCAGCTCTTCTCCAAAATGCAGGTGGAAACACTAATAACTCTCGGACGGTCACTGCTAAGCAATTCAAGGAGTTAGGACCACCGGAGTTTTTTGGAGAGCCAAAACTACTTAAGGCGAAGACGTGGATAAAGCAGATCAACAAGATATTTGATGTCTTGGGATACTCTGAGGAGCAAAAGGTTCCTTTGCCACCTTCATGTTACTGTGAGGCGATTACTTGTGGGAATCAGAAGCGTACTCAACTCCGCCATGACCAAGATGTCTTGGGAGAAGTTCCAAGAATCGTTCAATGACAAGTACTTTCTGAAAGTATTTGTCACATGAAGAAGTAGAGTTCATCAAGCTTGAGCAAAACAATATGACCAAGTGGTGCGATCTGAAGCTAAGTTTGCCGAAGTTGTCCCGTTTATCCCACTTGGTTGATAATGAGGAGAGAATGACGCGGATGTTTCTAAGAGGTTTGAAACCCGAGATATGTCAATACTTTATCTCTCATAAACTGTGTTTGTATTCAGATGTTGTGAATAAGGCTCTGTTATTGGAGCGCGATAATGAGTCAACCCAACCATAAGAGAGCAGTCGGCAAGTCGATAATACCAGTGGTAGCAGTGAAGGGTTTCGACACAGAAACGCACAGCGGAAATAGAATAATTTAAACCAATTTCAAAACCCTAAACAGGATCCATGCGAAAATAATTAATTCAGTGGTTAGAAATTATACCGATTAAGAAAGCTAGAAATGATGCGGTCGAATCTCCAATGCAATTCAAACGAACTACGTCTCTACGGTATCCACACGAACGCTCCGCGAATCGTCCTACGATCTGCAGAAGAAGGAACCGTGGGGTTTTTTATTTTTAACGTAATCCCTAAAGTGACTGATATATATCATATATATAGCAGTTAGGAGAAATTAATCAAAACCTAATATTATTAAAATCTATATATATATATATATATATATATATATATATATCTTAATTAAGTCTTACTTAATTAATATACATATATATACAATTTATCCCTTTTTAATTTAAATTTGTGATTTAAAATACTATCAATCATATTGATATATTTAAATCCTTACAATTTAAATTAGTTTCCTTTTTTTAAATTGCGTTCTATGTGTGTGACCCAATAGGTTATTATTACGTTGGCAATAATTTTAAAATCATATTATAAAATTATAATAAATAGTGAGCGGCTTCTAGTAATGCATCACTACTACCCAAGTAATAATAAGATCGATGATTCGATGCAACCTTTTCGTGACCAATGTTTCAATGTAATTTTATCCTTTTAACCTTAATATCCTAGATTAAACTCGAGTCATAGAATGTGTCATACTCTTCATAATTTAATCTATTTTTTTCTTGATCAATGAGTAGACTATATGAAACAAATCACTATTTGAGCATGGCCATGCATTTCATAGTCTTACTTAATTAAGAGGCCTATGGATATCGCCCCTAATATATAGGATGGTTAAATTCCATCTAGATCACTCATATTCCTCACACGATTCATGATGTACCCAATAATCACCTTTATAGTCCACCCTATTAAAGGTGACATTTGATGATATCAAAGTACATAAATTCTCGTGTAGTAATATAGTGATTTCATGTCGGAGGACCATTACATCATTGTCACTATGAGAATTGCTAATGACACTTCACATAATGCTCCATATAGAATTCTTATGGTGGGTCTGTCCAGTACATCGTTCTCTAACATGTACCTATTCATTGACTTAATATCTCATATATTTATGACCAATGCGATTTGGTCATCAGTCAATCCACATACTAGTCTTAATTCATCATTGTTGTCCCATCAATAATGATACTTGACTAGGGACATTTAAGAACAATGATACTAATTGTAATTATATAATCTCATGTTCAAGTTACATACTTGAAACTATATAATTTGTATCACTATTCTAAGGATTTTTATTATGTTAACATTTATATAATGCAGTAAATAAAACCATAATAAAATCATTCATTTATTCAACCAAATATAATATCAAAACGTTAAGCAATTATATCAAATAATTGGCCTCTAGGGCATAAACTCTAACAAGCAGTCATCGAAGCGGTGACAACAAACGTGGAGGGAATCAACATGAGAGAAATGGTAATCATGACCATGATAATAAGAGTGGACATTTCAGGAAGAGGAGATTCAACAATGATGGAAAGACGTCAACACCAGCACCTGTTGTTAAGGAATGAGAACAACCGTCGATCGTATGTTACAAATGCGGAGGGGAGGGACATATCAGTCCAAACTACGTGATGCAGTCCAAAGCATGTTACAATTGTGGAAAAGAAGGTCACCTAGCCCGATTTTGTCGTGCACCAAAGTCAAGTCCAGCTGGGATGGAGGCATCAAAGGTGTCCCGATAAGACAAAATCGATGAGTTCAAGGAAAGCGTTTGTCGTAACCTCCCAAAAAGCGAGGAATCCGAACGAGGTGATCACGGGCAAGCTAATCATAAAATATAGCGAAGTTTATACTTTATTTGATACCGGTTCTACCCATTTCTTTATTTCTCCTACTTGCGCTCAACGTTTAAAATTGACTCTGGAGAAATTAGACTTTGACTTATCTGTTGAAACTCTGTTGGGAGAAACCTTCATTACATCCACGGTTTATAAGTCTTGTTTGATTCAAATCGGTAACCGCACGTTACCTGTCGATCTTATTTCCTTAAAAATACTTGCATTTGATGTGATTTTAGGGATTCATTGGTTAACTACTCATCATGCTAAAATCGATTATTTTCGTAAGGTTGTTAGCTTTCATATTCCTAACCAACCTATTATGCGAATTCAAGCAACCAAACCACTAAAATCAATCATTGCCATATCAAGTCATAATGCTATTCGTTTATTGAAAAATGGATGTCAAGCTTTCTTAGCCCATGTCACGGATTTAAATAAAAATATGTCAAATTTGAATGATATTTTTATTGTTAATAAATTTCCTGACGTATTCCCTGAAGAACTTCCTGGCCTACCCCCAGAGCGTGAAATTGAATTTTGTATCGACCTTGAAACCGTTACAAAATCCATTTCCAAAGCCCCATATCGAATGGCTCCTATTGAACTTTAGGAGTTAAAAACCCAACTACAGAAATTGTTAGATATCAGTTTCATTCGTCCTAGTACGTCTCCTTGGGGTGCTCCTATTCTATTCGTGAAGAAGAAAGATGGAAGTATGCGACTTTGTGTTGATTATCGGGAGTTGAATCATATCACCATCAAAAATAGGTACCCGTTGCCTCGCATTGATGACCTGTTTGACCAGTTGAAAGGAGCCAAATTCTTTTCAAAGATTGATCTTCGTTCCGGATATCATCAGTTGAAGATTAAAACTGATGACATTCCAAAGACTGCTTTCAGAACTCGGTACGTGCATTATAAATTCCTAGTCATGCCTTTTGGATTGACTAATGCTCCTGCTGCCTTCATAGACATGATGAATCGAGTATTCAAGGAATATTTGGATCACTTTGTGGTCTTCTTTATTGATGACATCCTCATATACTCCAAAACCCGTGAAGACCATGAGCAACACTTGAGGCTGATACTTCAAAAGCTTTGTGAAAACAAACTTTATGCCAAGTTGAAGAAATATGAGTTCTGGCTTGAGGAAGTTGCATTCCTTGGGCACGTGATATCAAATCATAGAATATCTGTTGACCTGGCAAAGATTGAAGCAATTCAAAGCTGGAAACAACCTAAGTCAGTGACCGAAGTACGTAGCTTTCTCGGCTTAACTGGTTATTATCAGAGATTCGTGGAAGGATTTTCTCGAATCGCTACTCCATCAGCTGACTCAAAAAGATACAAAATTCGGTTGGAGCAAAGAATGTGAGAAGACTTTTCAACAACTCAAGAGAAGACTCATTTCAGCACCTGTTCTAACAATACCATCTGGCTCGGAGGGATTTGTCATCTACAGTGATGCTTCAAGCAAAGGGTTAGGATGTGTTCTCATGCAACATGGGAAAGTTATAGCCTATGCCTCTCGACAACTCAAAGAATATGAGAGGAATTATCCTACTCATGATCTAGAGTTAGCGTGATGCTTTTTTTGGCTTTAAGATTTGGAGGCATTACCTGATGGAGAGAAGGTGGAGATCTATACGGATCATAAAAGCCTCAAATATTTCTTCACTCAAAAGGAACTCAACATGTGGCAACGACGATGGCTTAAGTTGTTAAAAGATTATGATCATACCATCCAATACCATCATGGAAAAGCAAACGTAGTAGCTGATGCATTGAGTAGAAGATCATATGCGAGTACGAGTGCAATATTGTTAACGCAAAGGCCCATTTTGTATGACTTGGAAAGGATGGAAATAGAGTTAAAGACTCCAGAGACCCATGTGATGATGGCGAATATACGAGTGGAATCGACTTTAATCGATAAAGTTAAAGCTGCTCAAACTACGCACTGGAGGATGATGCATATGAAGAAGAAAGTGCAAGAAGGTGCTATTCCGGAAGCAAGAATCGATGAAGGAGGAATACTTCGAGTCAACTCCAGACTTTGTGTTCCTAACGATTCTGACTTGAAGTATAAAATCATGATGGAGGCGCACAACACACCGTTTGCAATCCATCCTAGGAGTACCAAAATGTATCATGATCTTCGACATACATTTTGGTGGAGTAATATAAAGAGAGAGATAGTGGGGTTTATCTCAAGGTGTCTAACTTGTCAACAAGTCAAGACAGAGCATCAAGTGCCAAAAGGTCCATTGCAACCACTTAAAATTCCAGAATGGAAGTGGGAGCACATTACCATGGATTTCGTTACTGGTCTTCCCAAGGTTTCTCAAGGCATAGATGCGATTTAGGTCATTGTTGATAAATTGACCAAGTCTGCTCATTTCTTACTGATACGAGAAACTTATACACTTGAACATCTTGCTAGTATGTACATAAACGAGATTGTAAGATTGCATGGTATGCTAGTATCCATAGTTTCTGATTGAGACCCAAGATTCACTTCACGATTTTGGGTTAGTTTGCAAAAAGCTATGGGCACAGATTTATGATTTAGTTCGGCATATCATCCTCAAACGGATGGGCAGTCAGAAAGGACTATTCAAACTCTTGAAGACCTATTAAGACTATGTGTCCTTGACTTCAAGAGAAGTTGGGACAAGTTCTTACCATTGGTGGAGTTTTCCTACAACAACAGTTATCAAGCAAGTATTGGCATGGATCCATTTGAGGCGTTGTATTGAAGAAAGTGTCGTTCTCTAGTATGCTGGGATGAGGTGGGTGAAGCAATGTTTTTAGGACCGGAGTTAGTACGTATGACTACGAAAAAGATTCAAACGATCTGACAACGTATAAAAACCTCACAAGATCGACAAAAGAGTTATGCTGATCTTCATCGAAAAGAAATGGAATTTAATATTGGAGATCATGTGTTGTTACGTGTTGCTCCATGGAAAAGAGTTACAAGATTTGGAAAGAGAGGAAAGCTCAATCCTCGATTCATTGGCCCATTTATAATCCTCAAACGAGTAGGAATTGTGGCCTATAGACTCGCCTTACCGCCAAGTATGTCTCGTGTTCATAACGTTCTCCACATATCTATGTTACGTAAATATGTGAAAGACCCGAACCACATTATTGAATTAGAACCAGACGAGTTAGAGGAAGATTTAACGTATGAAGAGGTACCTGTTAAAATTTTGGATAAGAAGGATCATATTCTACGCTCTAAAGTTATACCTCAAGTCAAAGTTTTGTGGAGAAACCACAATGTTGAGGAAATGACCTGGGAGTTAGAATCTGAAATAAAATCAAGGTATCCTCACCTCTTCAACATACCAGGTACGCACCCTAATTTCGAGGATGAAATTTCATAAGAAGGGGAGGTTATAAGACCCCAACTTTTATGAATAAAGATTAATTTCTCTCGAAATATATTTTTGAATATTATGGTGTGGATATAATATAATGTTATAGTTGTGGGTAATATTTATAAGTCTTGCAAAGTAAGCAAGTGGTTATATAATATTCAATTGGTCGGGGAATATTCGTTTTAACAGGGAATATTCGTACGACGGCAAAATCATTGGTGGACCCCACAACGGAAGTATTGTCGTAGTTAGAAAACGACAAAATTATTTTTTTATAAAAATAACGGCGGAAGTTTTACCGTTAAACTGTTGAACTACCCGGTAGTAAAAGTATAGTAATATACGCTGGCGTCGTTAATAGTACACCGGTATTGATTATTGATGCTTACGTGAGAAGTCACTCAGTTATATTCAATTATTGCTACAGTAATTGTTGCATCATATCTCTCATTATTGATTCGATTATTGTCACAGTATCATCTGCATAATATGATATATTATTAAATCAATAATTGAGACGACAAAGCTCTTCATATTATTAAATTGCAATATTTACAATGTCTAGAAGTTCTGTCAAGGAGAGGTTTGGTCATCTAATTGCGCGCCAATAAGGAGAAATCCTTATCGGAAAGCCCCTTCTTTCCTGGGTACGACCTAGTTGTTAAATATTGTGAGTTATAATATTAATGATGAATAAGTTCGTGTTGATTAAAGATGAAATTGATAGTTCCATTGTGTTGGAATTATTAGTGTTAGTGGAAATCGACATTTATTTCGATATTAATTGATGTCTGGAAGTTTTACTGACCAGTAGGGTAATTAATCGGATAAATGAGTAATTACTTGCTATTAATTCACATGATTATAACTATTTGTTCACATGTGTGTACTATTGATTCATATTCTTGTACTAATAGGGGAGTTGGTGCAAGATTGATAATACTTGCATGACTAAGTTAAAAATGGAGGTATAGATGGAGGTACTATACTGTAATTCGTATTTTCAAATGATTATAACTATTGATTCACATGATTGAACTATTGATTCACATTATTTACTATTAGGGGAGGTGGTGCAAGTTTGATAATACTTGCAGGACTAAATTAAAAATGAAGAAAAAGAGGAAGGTATTATACTGTAATATTTCGAGCCCCAAAACGTGCAATTATCGAAACTATATTTTCCTATAAATAGAAGCTCATTCTTCCTTCATTTCTCACCAATTCACTAAAGCTTTAGAGCAATTATTATAGAGAGAAAGAAGAAGAGAAGTCTGCTACCTTCCAATGTCCAGTTTCTTCTAAGGTAAGGGGTATTATGTTGGAATAACCTGTCTATGTGAAGTACCGCATGCATGGAGAAATTCTTCTATTACTCCATTCTTTATTATTCTATTGGAATAACCTGTCTGTGCGGTCTATCGCATGCCTGGTGAATTATGTTGTTATTCCATTCTTTATTATTTTGTTGGACCATCCTGTCTATGCGGATTATGCATGACCTGGTTCCATTCTTTATTATTCTGTTGGAACATCCTGTCTGTGCGGATTACGCATGACCTGTTTCCATTCTTTATTATTCTGTTGAGAATAACCTGTCTGTGCGGTCTATCGCATGCTTAGTGAATTCTTTTGTTATTCCATTCTTTATTATTATGTTGGAATAACCTGTCTATGTGGATTACCGAATGCATGGTGAATGATCCTTCGTATTCATTCCTTATTAAATTATGGAAATGATCTGTCTATGTGGATTACCGCATGGTGGGCGAAAATCCATTTGCAGATTCATATATTCAATTATACTCAGTTGGTTAAAGTTTTGGCTTCTATACTCCATGAAATTAGTAGAATATCCTGGATATTTGCGCTTCATCCAGTATCTTTTCATGAAAATATTCTTCTGAGCATTCTTGAATTTTACTCCACAAAGCAATATCATGTTGACAATTTAGACGTAATTGATTTCAGGATAAATTAACTTATAAATCTTTAAAATTTATTCTTGAACTTATTTTATTGAATTATTATGTCATTGTCATCATCCTCATGCTTATATTGTGATGAAAGTCATCTTTGGCTTACGTGCATAGATGGACTTGGTATGATTATGAGCAGGGATCATTCGGTATAATCATGACCTGTAATGTTATAAATGATGTGGTAAAAGTCCTCAATGGCCTGTAATGCATTGATGGATAGTTTTTGGTAAGATTATGACCAAGGATTATTAGGTATAGTCATGACTATTGATGATTTAATGAATATCCTTGGCCCGTAGTGCAGGGATGACTCGATGATGTGGTTTATTTATTAAGCTAAGTCTCAGAGATAAAAATTGATAAAAACTTTTTAAATCATAGAAGATAGTAGATATCATGCTCTACTTGACTCTTCTAATGGATTGCTTATCCCGCTGCAGTTAAACTTGATGTCTATTGTATTTTATCAGTTTAACATTGTTGAAGACTAATGATAATTTTTTATTCATTATCTTAGTCATAATATTTCTTACTGGGCTAGTTGAGCTCACCTTTTTTGCTTTCATTGTTCTCTTGTGAAATGAGAACGTAGCCGGGACTAGTCGTGGAACGGAGTGATGGTCCGAGATGGTGTATTAGTAGTCCTCACTATTCTATAAAATAGTGTGACAATAAATGTAATGAGGACTCTATTTGAGAGTGGATATTGTCTAGAAGGCAACATTCTTGTTTAAACTCTCAGCTATGTTTTGTCGTATATTACACTACTGTTGTATAATTAAGTTTGTATTTGTATTCTGTACCATGTATTTGGCGACTCAAGATGGGTGATGTATACCTATTTTGGGGGCGTCACAATTATGACCAGGGATTATTCGGTATAGTCATGACCATTGATGATTTAATGAATATCCTTGGCCCATAGTGCAGGGATAACTCGATGATGTGGTTTATTTTTTAAGCTGAGTCTTAGCGATAAAAATTGATGAAAACATTTTTAAATTATAGAAGATAGTAGATATTATGCTCTACTTGACTCTTCTAATGGATTGCTTATTCCGCTGCAGTTAAACTTGATGTCTATTGTATTTTATCAGTTTAACATTGTTGAAGGCTAATGATAATTTATCCTGCATTATCTTAGTCATAATATTTCTTACTGGGCTAGTTGAGCTCACCCTTTTGCTTTCATTGTTCTCTTCAGGAAATGAGAACATAGCCGGGACTAGTCGGGGAACAGAGTGATGGTCCGAGATGGTGTTATAGTAGTCCTCTCTATTCTATAAAATAGTGAGATAATAAATGTAATGAGGACTCTATTTGAGAGTGGATATTGTCTAGAAGGCAATATTTCTGTTTAAACTCTCAGCTATGTTTTGTCGTATATTACACGACATTAGTATAATTAAGTTTGTATTTGTATTCTGTACCATGTATTTGGCGACTCAAGATAGGTGATGTATACCTGTTTTGGGGGCGTCATAATGTTCGTAGAGCAAATTCAGCAGTGGACTCAATGATCACAATGACAACCTCAACGACCGTAGTGTTACCTCGACGATCGTAGTTCTCCCAAAGAATACACTAGCTCAGAAGGAGCTAAAGGCAAATCAATATTTTACACCTAAGATTAAAATCATGGAGCCAAGCAGAACTTGACACATGCCCCACTAAGCAAATTGAGAGGAGCGAAGTTACAAGTACAGTTTGAAAATATCTTTTTGAAACTAGAAATTCAAAAAGCGTATTTCTCACTCTACCAGCAGAAACCCTAGCTTTCAGAATCGCTCAACCATCCTTAGTGCAAAGAAATCAATGGCGGCTTCAAATGTTATCACTGGTTATCGACTCTATTTCGATGAGTTCAAGACAGCTGACCCCAAATTCCACAAAATTTTATCTCTAGTAAAGAAAGTTGGTCTTAAAGAAGCTCTGGGCACCAGCACATGGATCTACCCAAAGCTAATAAAGGAGTTTTACAGCAACGGAGTTCTTGAGAATGACACCATCACCACAAGAGTCAGGGGAGTACAAATCAAACTCAAGGCTGAACACATAAATCTGGCCCTAGGTTTCAAGTCAAAGAGACTCCTGTCGATAGAGGTCATCGACTTCCACGAAGGACTGAAGAGGATGCATCACAAAAAAAGAGACTTTCAAGGGGTACAAGAAGAAGGAGTTTCCCCAAAAATATGAGTGTTTGGCTGACATTGTTGTAAAGTGCATATGTTGCAAAAGCTCTGGCCACGACTCCATGAATGAAGTACAACTGAAGCTTATGACAACAATCTATTATGGAGTCCAACTCAACTTTGGAGCCCTACTCATCGATTGGATTGGGAAGTGGATTCTCAATTCCAAGAAATCAAAGAGCTCTGGTAAGATGCTCTACAGGCGGTTTATAAGCATCATCCTGCAGTCAGCACTGGGTGACAAAATTGGGGACAATGAAGGAAAATTCATCAATCCCAACAGGAGGATGACCTAGCAACTGTTTGAAAACTGGAAAAGAAATCTAGCTAAAAATGTCAGGATGATATCTGAATCCAGTGGAAGAACTGGTGATGCAAAGGAGTCTGGGATACTAGGAAATATGTTCGTTGTAAAGGAAACTGAAGAAGAAGAAGAAGAAGAAGAAGAAGAAGAAATCAACAAGGAAGAACCCATTGCTTTATTTAGAAAAAGCAAGGGTAAAAGAAAAATGAAGGCTCAAATGGCAGAAGAGCCTCAAGGCTCGACTACTGAGGCACCTCAAGAGAGTTCAGGCACTGAAACTCTGAAGAAATTAAAAAGAAAAGAACAACAGTCTGAGGAAGAAGAAGATAGAGCTACCATCTCTCAACTGCTCAAGAAAGGAAAGCGGAGTCACAAGTCAAAGAATCCCTCTTTCTCTTCAATCGTGGAGTCTCTACCAATCGTAGAGTCTAGACTTGACACCACTCCAGAAGAAGATGCTGCAACAGTTTCTCAGCCTGATCAATCTTTCAGAGCTGAAGCTGAAGAATGTTCTGGGGTTGTAGCTCAGCCTAAAAAGTCAAGGAGAAAACTGGTTAAGAAGTACATCCTTATCAATGAAAAGGTGTTAAAAGAGGAAGACAAAAGGATAGTTGCTGATAAAGGCCTACCCGAAGCTGATAAGGAAAATACGGCTCAAGTTTAGGGGGAGTTTCCTGAAGTTCTTATACTAGAAAATACCCCAGCTGAGGGGGAACCATTCAAAATTCAAAAGGATGATCAAGTTAAGGAGGATCTTCACGAAGTACAGTTGTCAGAAAAGACTGCAACTGAGGAAGAATTGCCAAGAGATTGTCATGAATCTTCGACAGTCCCTCAAGAGAATCTAGCTTCAGGAACTATAGAAATGGAAAGTATTGAAGCTATGGAGGATGAGAGAGCAGAAGAACAAAGAAGTCAAATGGAGATAATTGATGTGGTGGAAATTTCAAATGAAGACAGAGAAGAAGAAGAGGATGACGAAGTTGAGATCATTGGTGTGGGTTGTGATGGACATAGGAGAGCTAACAACAATTAATTGTTCTCCTATCTACCTATGATGCCATTTCACAGAGCCCAAATCCTCAATTCCTGGGATCACATATTCTAGACCTTCAAAACCTATCCAGCAATCTCGGTGCTAGCTCATGGATTCCCAGGAAAACTCAACTTTGCCCGAAAGCTGATCACCAACAGACCCTCTTCAGAAAATGGGCATGAGGTAAAAACTATTCCTATCTCTTTTAGGGTAAATCACTGTCCACTATCATTTTTCAATCAATTCTATGAATCGCCAAGGTGGTTGGAAGTGATACTTCATCCACTCAATCAATTTCCAGTTACAAAATCCCAACATTCTTTAACTAATGAAACAAATGTGCCAAACTTTGTGTTGATCCAATCTCCTATCATCTCTCACTCTACGATTATTGAGACACATCCAATCATAGAGTCACCTGCTCAAAACGTAAAGTCACCCCCTCCTGCAGTTCAATTACACACACCAGCCCCTCCAACATATATCCCTTCCTCATCAACAAATAAATATTTCAATCTTTATCTTGCTCTCTACAACATGCAAGATCAATACACAAGAGCCTCTCCTCCAAATAATCCGCAACTCCTTGAGCTTATATCTGATCTCCCTACCAAAACGGAGTTATCAGAAGCAACTAAGAAAGTGACCAAGGACATACAAGAAGATCTTCAAGTTCACTCAGAACTTGTTCATATAAGGCTAACTCATTTGATTGATGATGCCAATGCTCTCCCAAGCAACCTAAGTTCTGAGTTGACAAAGAAGCTTAGAGAGATAATAAAAGATATGATTCAGAGTATCAATGAAAGGGATAAAATCCACTTTCTAGCTGCCAAGAAACACAGGGATGTTGTTCTTATTTTACAAAATACTCAGGAATCCCAAAATAAACTTCTGATGGAAAATCTCATGAGTTTAAAAACCCGAATGAAAGAATTCCAAGCATTCTTCACGGGTCAAATGCAACAAACAGAAAATGTCTTGGCCATTCTGCAAAAGAGAGAAGCCCGCACTGACTCTCTGAACTAGGAAAATCATGCAGACATTATTCAATCCAAGACTCAACTCCACGAGCTCGTACAAGGCATGACTCGACTATCTGAAGATATTCGAACCTTTGATGCTGACATAAAGGGGGAGAATAAAGGGGAATGAGACAAAGGAAGAGGCAAATGAGGCAAAGGCAAAGGAAAAATTACTCAATTCTCAAGAAGTTCTCCTGCAAGTTCTCCTACAAGATAGTCTCGCCAAAAGAACAGCAGCAAATTCTCATGGCACAACCACTAAGGATTCAAAGGCCCTCTCCCAGCTCACAAGAGGTAACCACCACAGGCCTAATAATGCCAATTAGAGATCCTGCATTCATGAATAAACACGGTCATTCACAAAGGCTAAGTCAAAGTGAGATGGAAGATATAGCATGGACAGACGAAGTCAGCAAAAGAAGAAGAGCTCAAGAGTATGCAAATCCTCCAAGGAGCAAAAGGTAGAAGAAATAGAGATAAGTTGAAACTCATTTCTTATTGATGTAGTTAAACTTAATTGTAATAACTGTCTTTACAAACATCAATAAATTCATGCTTATTCTCTAGAGGTTTCAGTTGCTCACTGAAACACTAAGTCATATTTACTTTCTAGCAACTGCATCTAGAAATTAATAATCATGGTACAAATCTCCTTGGTTATGTCAACATCAAATAAGGGGAGATTGTTGGGAGATTGCATATTTAAAATTTGATGTTGAAAATTAATATTCATGATTATATGTAAAGTTCTTCAAAGGAACACATGTACAAGGACTTGGTGATAGATCAAACTTGTTAGGTTGATCTGGACTTTAATGTTTGTCATTCTGTAAATGATTGTATAGAAGAAAAGATCAAAGTTGTTAGGTTGATCTATATCTTGAGATGTAATAGATAGGCTTCAACTGAATCATAGTCTATCGAGATGACCAAGATATTTCAAAAAACAAGGCAGAATCGTAGAGCATCGAGGATTATAGTGTGTCTACTTTGAAGGGCCTCTCTAGAGTCGTAGAGTAGTCCAAACACTTACCAAGCCAAATCAGAGGTCATAGTGTGCTCTCGGAAGCATAGAGTCTGCAAGTCAAGCAAGTGAAGATCGTTGTGTACCAGTCCTTAAGAGAAATCGTAGTGTTCTCGTTTAGTAGTATCAAATCAAGCACCAAGGTGGAAAGACACCACGATCAGAAACTTAGAGCTTCACAAGTCTGTGTCAGAAGCATCGAGCCTCATCCATTTGTTTAAAGATAAATCAGAACAAATATGGAATGAGCTATAGACGTTGAAGTCCTCGAGAGTTCCAATGACACAACAGTCATCCTTAGTATATAACAAAGAAATGTATTGAAGAAGCTAAGGAAAGTACTCTGGGTCAGCAGAAAATACCTTTTCAGGTGTTAGGTGAAACAGCAGTCTGCTGTGTTAGTGGGTCAATCTACTAATCAGAAGTTGTGCAAAAAGTCTCCATCAAAGCTTAGAAACGTCAAATGCATTTAATGCTTCAACGGGTGTCTTCAACGGATACATTTCAAAGACATCATATATACAAAGCTTCAGAAGATGAAAGATTTAAGCAAGTACTGAACAAAAACACTAAAGAACACTCAACGCTCAACGCTCAACTCTACGATTTGGAAAAAAAAGCTTGCTTAGCTACTCAATTCTTTCGAACACAAGCTTAATGACAACTGAGTAGCACCATTCAAGAACTCAACTACCATCAACTGAAGTAAAAAGTTCCAAGTCAGAAGGACTTGAAGAGTTCTAAGTGAACTGAGAAGTTCCAAGTCTGCTGGACTTGAAGAGTTTAATAGTGAACTAAGTAGTTTTAAGACTACTGGTCTTGAAGGAATCTGTGAGATTTAGAGGTTATAAAGATATCCTTAGTGGATTTCCTACTCGAGGAGTAGAAGAGTGGACTAGGAGCTTTGAATGCTCTGAACCACTTAAAATCCCCGTGTCTCTTATAATCTCTTCATAACTGCTATAACTATCATAACTGCTTAACTCGTATTAACTTGTTATATCTTAAAAGGAAAATAAACAAATCTCAATTCGTCTGTGATTAAATCTTTATCAAAACTAATAAGTATTTTGAAATGAAAAAAATTTAAAATATCTATTTAACCCCCCCTTCTAGATAACTTTTGTGCCTCTAGGAACTAACAAATACAATAGACAACAAGTTTTAGATTAACAACTACAGTAGAAATAGCATTCCATTAGAAGAGTCAAGTAGATCATGATATCTACTATCTTCTATGATCTAAAAGTGCATATCAATATTTTATCCCTGTAACACCAATCAATAATTTTTTCAAACCAACGAATTATCTATGCACTACGAGCTAAAGATATTTGTTTATATCACCAGTGGTCATGATCAGGAGTGATCATTCGGTTATAACCAAATCGAATAGACTATTCGATTATAACCGAATATCGAATTATCCATAATTTTACTATCCGAAACACTAACCGAAATTTGTAACTAACTGAATACCAAATTACCGAATTGTACATTCGGGTATTCGGGTAATAATCGAACTTGAGAGAAAAGGCCCGCCGAGAAGAAGCCAACGGAGGAAAAGAAGACCACCGTGGCCAAGAAAGTCTCTGCTGAGAAGAAGCCGAAGGCCAGAAAGAAACTGTCGAAGGAAGCTGGCGTGGCAGCCGGAGACAAGAAGAACAAGAATAGCGTTAAGACCTACGAGATTTACATCTCCAAGGTCCTGAAGCAAGTCCACCCATATATTGGAATTTCTAGCAAGGCGATGGGGATCATGAAAAACTTTATCAACGATATCTTTGAGAAATTGGCTCAAGAATCATCAAAATTGGCTAGGTATAACAAGAAGCTGACAATCACTTCAAGGGAAATTTAGTCTTACGGCTCTCTTTACTCCCCCCATCAGTCATGGCCTAACCTCATCACTTCATCAAGCGACATAAAAACTTAAAACAAATTATGTAATTATACAAGTGATAAAAGTAAAAAGTTAATGAGCTATAATCAAGGGCTTCAATGTGTGTAACAATCATATCATTAAGAAAGTAATCTCACTGAAATCCGCTAAGATAATTAAAACTATCATCATAAGCCCTAATTTTTTTTCCCAAAATGGGTCAATCAAGAATTGGAAAAAATAAAAAGAAAACAAAAACTGCAAAATACCCTTTCAAATTAGAGGTATCAGATGCAAACCTAAAACCTAGAGGGAGAAAGTTAAACTAAAAAAATGGGTGTGCTCAGAAAGCCCAAAGGGGTTGTTTTCAAATTCTGGGGATTAAACCAGATCAGAAACCCTAAACCATATAAGCTCTGTCATCGCATTAATTAGGCCAAACCATAAACAACACTACTATAAATGATACAAATGAATGATGGATGCTAGAAAGAAAAGGGGGCGAGCTCAAAAATCCCTAAAAGGGTTGTCTTCAAATTCTGGGGAATAAACAAGATCTGAACCCTAAACCATATAGCTTCATCACTGTATTGAGTTCGAGATCTGGGTCTGGGGCTCTGGGCTAGTGGATTGTCGACTGAGAAATGAGGAATTGAGATGTCATATTATTATTTTTAAGTGTTATTGTGTAAGGCTTTATTCGGTTATTCAGTTATACCGAATAGCCCAAAAGTGAAACCAGTATAAACTAACCGTAAACCGTAAATAATTTAAGATATAACCAAAATGTTAAAAATAACCAAATTATCAAAAAATATTGGTTAAATTATTTCGGTACAATAATTCTGTTATACCCATTTTTTGTTCAGTCCTAGTCATGATCATGCCAAACACCTGTCCATCTATGCACTACGGGCCAAAGAGGACTTTCACCATAAATCTTTATCTGTAATATTAAATGTCATGATTATACCAATACACAATTCTTAGTCAAAATCATATCAATCAACAATCTATCTTTGCACTACGGGCTAAAGATGACTTTCTACACAATATAAGCATGAGGATGATGACAATGATATAAAGAATGAATCAAGTAATATTGAGGATAAATATTAGAGATTTATAATTTAATTTATTCAGAGTTCAAGAATGTCCAAATTGTCAACATGATCACCAATTATGTAGATAAATTTAAAAATGATATTTAAGATTCATATTTCAAAGATAATTTGGACAAAGAAAGAAAAAACTAATTTCGTCGTGAATAGTACTCCGGCATGAATAGTACCCCAGATGAATAGTACTTCGACATAAATAGTATCCCAGATAAATAGTACTCTGAAATGAAAAGACTAAAATTTAATAAGAAAGTTCAGACCAATATTCTAGTGTAATGATATTAGATGAAGCGCAAACTATTAAGGATATTCTACTAATTTCAGGGAATATAGAAGCAATACTTATCGAAGTAAGTGTAGATTTAGGAATATAAAATGAAATAATATCACTTACATACTATAGAGTATGGAAGAAAATAATATTTCTTACGAATATTGAACGAAAATAATATCTTTTACCTTAGTAAAAAACCAGATCTGACTAATATATCGGGAGATATTCTTAAGGAAATCTTGTACTATTAGCTACACTCAAAGTACCCTTATACTAGAAAGAAATACACATAATATTATAGAAGAAGAATTCTCTAATTCTGGTGTGATTTTCATTTTTAACTAAGCATCCTATTTATAGGAGAATGACATGACACTATTTAAAATCTTCACAGATGAACATAAATGAATTCATGGACGAATTCGGCTGATTTTTCTAATTTTACTATGCAGCACTATATAATAAAATATTCTAATAAAACAAAAACATTATATATAATATAATATATTCTATTTATATTCTAATAAAACAAATAAATTTAAATATATTATAAAAAGTTTTCTGTTTTACATAAAAAGTTTTCTATTTTATTACTATTATAATAATAATAAAACAAAACTGAGATAACTTTTTACCCGCGGTTTAAAAATTTGGTACATAGAACCATGAAATAATAAGCCTAACTTACAACAAACGCTTTATGACAAACCCCTCTATTTATATCAAAAATTGAATAAATATCTCTCACAAATCACTTATATTCAATCAACCCATTTTTAATATTTCAACACTTATTCATCATTAATATTATAACTCACAATATTCACAACCAGATCGTTCCCAAGAAAGAAGGGGTTTTCTGATAAAGATTTCTGTGAGATCCCGAATTTTATGAAATAAAAGTATTCAATTTTTCTATTTGGGTAAATAGTTAAATTGATAAAAGTTTAAAGTTAAGGGTCATATTTGAAAATTTTTCAAAATAAGCAAGTTGTCATAAAATAAACGGTAGTAAAAGTACAGTAATACACGTGGTTACATTAGCACACAGTATTGATTATTGATGCTTATGTGAGAAGTCACTCAGTTATATTCAATTATTGCTACAATAATTATTGCATTATATCTCTCATATTATTGATTCAATTATTGTCACAGTATCATCTGCATAATATGTTATATATTATTAAATCAATAATTGAGACGATAAAGTTATTCATATTATTATTTGCAATATTGACTATGTCTAGAAGTTCTATCAATGAGAGGTTTGGTCAACTAATTGCGCGCATATAAGGAGAAATCCTTATCGGAAAGCCCCCTCTTTCCTGGGAACGACCTAGTTGTTAAATATTGTGAGTTATAATATTAATGATGAATGTTATTAAAAATTGAATTTGAATTCGAAGTTGAATTTGGAGACGCGGACGTGATATTTGAGTCCGGAACAATGAAATTAGTAGAAATAGACTATAAACACAAAATTTGTCGGGGTTGACTTTTTGGTCAAAAAAAGTCAACAGTTGAATTTTTTGGAAAAAAGTCAAACTTCAAAATTTTAAAAATGAAGTTTTTGAGAAAAATATTTCCATTGTGTTGGGATTGTTAGTGTTAGTGGAAATCAACATTTATTTTGATAATAATTGATGTCTGGAGGTTATATTGACCGATCGGGTAATTAACCGGATAAATGAGCAATTAATTGTTATTGATTCACATGATTATAACTATTTGTTCACATGTGTATACTATTGATTCACATTCATTTACTATTAGGGGAGTTGGTGCAAGATTGATAATACTTGCATGACTAAGTTAAAAATAGAGGTATAGATGGAGGTACTATACTATAATTCGTATTTTCACATGATTATAACTATTGATTCACATGATTGAACTATTGATTCACATTATTTACTATTAGGGGAGGTGGTACAAGTTTGATAATACTTGCAGGACTAAATTAAAAATGAAAGAAGAGTTGAAGGTATTGTACTATAATATTTCGAGCCCCAAAACGTGCAATTATCAAAACTATATTTTCCTATAAATAGAAACTCATTCTTCCTTCATTTCTCACTAATTTATTAAATCTAGAGAGCAATTATTATAGAGAGAAATTATAGAGAAAAATAAGAAGAGAAGTCTGCTACCTCTCTACTCCAGTAACCAGTTTCTTTCTAAGGTAAGGGATATTATTATTATAGTAAGGGGTATTATTTCTTTCGTATTCATAAAGAGAGCTATTGTTATTCCATTCTTTATTATTCTGTTGGAATAACCTATATACGCGAACTACCGTAAACATGGTGAAATTCTTCTATTATTCCATTATTTATTATTATGTTGGAATATCCTGTCTGTGCGGATTACACATGACCTGGTTCTATTCTTTATTATTCTATGGGAATAACCTGTCTGTGCGGTATATCGCATGCCTGGTGAATTCTATTGTTATTCCATTCTTTATTATTCTGTTGAAATATCCCGCATCTGTATGTGATTTAATATGACTGGTTCCATTCTTAATTATTCATTGGAATATCCTCATGCTCGTGTGGATTACGCGTGACCTAGTTCCATTCTTTATTATTACGGGAATAACTCAGATGTATGCGGCTCTACATGCATGCATGGTGAATTCTTTTGTTATTTCATTCTTTATTATTCTGTTGGAATAACTTGTCTATGTGGACTACCACATGCATGGTGAATGATCCTTCGTATTCATTCCTTATTAAATTGTGGAAATGATCTGTCTACGTGGATTACCGCATGGCGTAAAAAATCCTTTTTAGCTTAAATAATTTTTTCGACCCTCAAAAATTATGGAAAAATTTGAAATAATAATTTGATGAGTTTTCTATATTTTGTCCAAAGATGGAGATTTTTGGATGTATAGATTAAGAGTTATGGATTTTATGGAAAAAGACTATTTTAAAAGTAAACCTTTATAACTCCTTGTGGTTGGCTCCAAAATTGGTGAAATTTTTATTGGGAGTACATGTATATAACAGGAGTATACCCTGTAAATTTCGGAATGTTTGGACAAAAGTAAAATTTATGATAAATGTCTAAATATTCAGCAGTGTTTGCTATATGAAAAACAGTAAATGAATTTTAAAAATTCCGAGAAAAATATATGTTCAATATGGGACTATATTCTGTTAAATCCCAAAAAAAATATTTTTGGGACTGATTTGGTATTTTTCATGAAAATGAACTAGTTATGAGTAAATAAATTAAATATGTTATGTGAAGTAACAAAATTGGAAAAAAGAATTTTATGGCTTGGAAATCCTATATAGGGTATATGCAGATTTTTGATGAGGGATTTGATCATTGGTGATGAAATCTTATGAGTATGACATTTTTGAATGATTAAAATGCATTATTTGGTAAAGTGTAAACAATTAAAATAGATTGTTTATAAGTTTAAGAAGTGATTAAAATATTGTTATAATATTAATAATATTAGATTATGAGTTTATTAAGTGATTGATAATATTTGGATAAATTTAAAGTCTTTAATATTTATCCTTGTTTTCGCTTGATTAATGCTTATATCATTGTCATCATCCTCATGCTTATATTATGATGAAAGTCATCTTCGCTTACGTGCAAAGATGGATCGTTAATTATTAGTTTCTGATTTGAATATCTTTGGCTTACGTGCAAAGATGGATCGTTGATTATTGGTTTTATAGTTGTATATCTTTGGCTTACGTGCAAAGATGTACTGATGATTATTGGTTTTATAGTTGTATATCTTTGGCTTACGTGCAAAGATGAACTATTGATTGATGAGTATCTTTGGCTTATGTGCATAGATGAATTGTTTATTGGTATGATTATGGCCAGGGATCATTCGGTATAATCATGACCCTGTAATGTTATAGATGATGTGGTAAAAGTCCTCATTGGCCCATAAAGTGCATTGATGGATGCTTATTGGTATGATTATAACCGAGGATTATTCTAAGATAATCATGACCATTGATGATTACATGAATATCCTCTTCGTAGTGCGTGCGGATGATTCGACGATGTGGATTATTTATTAAGCTGAGTCTCAGCAATAAAATATTGATTATACACTTTTAATTCATTAAAGATAGTAAATATCATGCTCTACTTGACTATTCTAAAATACAGTTGTATGTCTTTGGCCTATAGTGCAAAGATGATTTGTTAATGAATATCTTTGACTGTAGTGCAAAGATGAATTTATTAGTATGATTATGAGCAGGAATTGTGATTTGGTATAACCATGATTTTTGATGTTTCAGGTGAAGATAGGTGATGAAAATTATCTTCGTCCTGGGTGCGAAGAGGAATTTAGAATCACAATTATGATTATGAGTTATTCATATGATTGTGGATAGGAATTGTTGATTAATGTTACAGGGATAAAACATTATTGGTGGACTTTTAACATGGAGAAGATAATAGATCTGGTGGTTTATTTGACTCTTCTAATGGATTGCTCGTTCCGCTACAACTATGGTTGAAAAGTTTTATCATCTACCATATGTTCTAAATCTCTGATTTATTACTGATGAAGGCTATTGATGATGTAAATTATCTTTAGTCATGATATTCTTTACTGGGCTAGTTGTGCTCACTCTTTTTGCTTCACAATTCCTTTCACGTAATAAGAGTGTAGCTGGGTCGAGCGGAGGTAACAGGAGAATAGAACGGTGGTCTATAGCTGTTGAGGTTCTCCTTAAATAGTATGGAAATAATTTTATTGAGAACTTTAGATAAGAGTGTCGTATTGTATACGTCATTTGATATTTAATTTTGGTGAACCGAATAGGGTGAGGTGAACCCAACTTTGGAAGGGTGTTTTGCCACTATCATACAAGATGTCTAATGACATACAACTGTTAGGTTTGTATTATTCAAGAACGCAATCAAATTGCATAAAAAGTGCGGAAACATGTAAAATCAGAGTTTAAAAATTTACAAACCATATACCCGGATCACCCTTTATGCACAATT
This sequence comes from Panax quinquefolius, assembly GCA_020205615.1. Classification (NCBI taxonomy): domain Eukaryota; kingdom Viridiplantae; phylum Streptophyta; class Magnoliopsida; order Apiales; family Araliaceae; genus Panax; species Panax quinquefolius. Next base: position 102,592,405 of record CM035158.1, on the reverse strand, counting down.
ATTAATTAAATGAAAAGATATGAAGAACAAACATACCCTTGAAGATCCAAGCTTCCTCAGGTACAAGTTCACCTCCAATCCTTTTCGCGTTCAACTTGAATCCACCGGGTTTGGTTCCTTCCTTTGATCAACGTTAGCCACCCAAATGTTTGGCCTCTAGAGGTGATCCACCAAGGAAGAATAAGAATTCAAGAAGATGGGTATTGGCTCAACCCTAGTTTTCTAACTCTATAGAAAGGGCGTACTCACCAACAAATTGGAATTATTACGTAGTTGTAAAAGTCAACAACCCCTCACACCCATAATAAGACTCCTCTTATTTATAGATGTGGGCAACCCACCTTAACAATTAAGGAATTAGGATTTATTTAATTAATTAAATTTTTTTAATTAATTAAGCTCCCTAATCTTATTAGGGATAATTAATTAAACTCCTTTAACTAATTTTTCCTCCTAATCCTATTAGGAATAAATGAGAGTACTTATATTAAATTAATTCCTAAACTCTTTTAGAAATTAAAATAATAATAATTGTAATAATATTAATAAGACTCCTCTTATTAATTTATATTTAATATTTCTAAAATATTAAATAATAAATATTAAGTTATTTAATTTATTCTATCACCATAGATTAAATTAAATATACTTAACATATTATTACGATTATGCCATTAACTTCTTAAATAATTATTCTTCCTTTTATGGTGTGACCCTTTAGGTTCTCCATATTAAACCTATTGTGAATAAATCAATTAGAATAATTCTAATCTTATTTAAATAAATAAATTAAACAATTAATTTATTTAAATAAATAATATTTATTCTACAATAGGGATAAGCCTCCCTAGCGATCAACGACTTTCCGTATAATATAGATTTATACATTAATCATTAAAGAACCTTTGAGTAAATAGTTCTTAGTAAAATTCAATCCTTCCACCATACAATGTCCCAATTAAATATAAGACATGGAATTATCACAAGTCTTATTTTATTTAATTATATGTATTTCGACTCTTAAATGCACAACTCAAATAATGCAAATTAGAAACTCCTTTCTAATTTCATTCTCGCCGCCAACCAAGGACTCTTTGGGTTGTCATTTATCGAATCACATAAGACATTTCTCTTCTTTTAATAGAAGTGGTAGATTCTTTATTGATCATACATTATCTCCATGTATAACTTATTATACCCAAGCATACCCTTTGATATACCCTAAGGGTCTTAAGGAATAAGTCAAAGTATAACTCATCATACACAAGATACTATGATGATCTCAAGTCCAAGGATCACTTGTACTACTATCACTACAGGAATTCCTATTGACAGACAAGTAAAACTCCATTAGGTATTCCTTAGCGAGCCACGCTCAGTGAACTTATTCTCTAATAAGCACCTACATACTTGTTTTAGTGTCTCCACACAAATGATCATGAGATCAATCATCCTCATCCAATGAGAAAGCAACGTATGTACCAATCTATCCGGATTCACTAATCCCCAATTTAGTAATCCAACGATTGGAAACTATTTTAGTTTTAAGCTTTCTAAGAATTTAGATCTCATTAGAATGATCATCATCATTATTCTAAAAGCATTGCTTAAAACTATGGGTTTATCACATATTATAAAACAGCATCATGTAGATAATTAAAAGCCTTTAATAAATTAATACTTTTTATTAATAAATGAATAAGATTGTTACAAAGTATATGCTTTATCATCAAACATGATTGGCTTGTGTGCATACTACTTTCAACAACCTTGTGTTATCATAAGACAGGGTTGTGCACATCCACTTGCTGAGTATATAAAATATTGATGATGGACTTTTAAATTCATAGATTATAGTAGATTTCATTCTCTACGTAACTCTTCTATGAATTGTTATTTCCGTTGCGAATATTGATCTGAAACTTGTTGTCTATTATATTCTATCAGATTTTCACTGTTGAGGACTAACGATAATTTGTTCTATATTATCTTGGTCATAATGTTCTTTACTGGGCTAGTTGAGCTCACCCTTTTCCTTTTTGTTCCGTTTTTCTTCTCAGGAGGCGAGAATGTAGCGAGTACTAGTCGGGGTATGGAATGAAGGTTCTAGAAAGTCGTTTTAGTAGTCCTCGCTATTTTGTAAAATAGTGCATCAATAATTGTAATGAGGACTTATTTGAGTGTTGATATTGTCTAGAAGACAATATTTGTTTTTAAACTCACAGTTTATGTGTTGTCATATTTTGCACGACAATTGTATTAATAAAGTTGTAGTTGTTTCTGTACCATGTATTTGGCGAATAAGAATGGGTGTTGTATACCTATTTTGGGGGCGTCACAAGTGGTATCAGAGCTTAGGGATATGATCTCTGGCGGAGATCGGGGAATAGAACTAGGAAGGGAGAGACGAGTAAATCCTTCGCTAGTGTGTCCTACCTAAGCTTATTTGTTGGTTGGTCAGAATATAGGGATATTATGTGATATGTTAATTTCTTCGATTAGCCCTTGTTTTATGGCAGTATTTGAGAATGACAACTGAGAATGTTAACAGTGGAGTAAATGAGACCGTGGAGACACCTTTACCCACCAATAAGGAAAACGTGCAACAGGCCGGCAATGTTCCTCCTGTAAACAACACCACTGATCAGATGATGAACGATGGGATGTTTAGAAGCTTTTTGCAGTTCATGAAAAATCAGATGAAGGAGACTCGTGTACAAAATATAGGTGGAAATGATAAGAACGCATTTCGGTTTATCACAAACAAGCAGCCTTCAAAGAGTTGGGACCACCGCACTGCGGGAAAGTCGGATCCGATTAAAGGAGAGACGTGGGTCAAACAAATTACCAAGATATTCGATGTCTTGGGATACATGGAGGAACAGAAGGTTCCATTCGCCACCTTTATGTTCCGTAATAAGGCAGATTACTGGTGGGAATCTGTGAAGCTTACCCATCCAGCCGCACTCAGCATGACTTGGGAAACGTTTCAAAAACTGTTTAATGACAAGTACTTTCCAGAAAGTATTTGTCATATGAAGGAGGTAGAGTTTATTAGACTAGAGTAGAACAACATGACGGTGTCGCAGTACGAGGCGAAGTTCGCAGAGTTATCCAGGTTTGCACCTCATTTGGTAGAGAATGAGGAACGTATGACGCGGATGTTTCTAAGAGGTTTGAAACCCGACATACGTCAGTATCTCATTCTCATAAATTTTCTCTATATTCAGATGTTGTCAATAGGGCTCAATTATTAGAGTGAGATAACTAAGACGTTCAACCGAGGACCACAACCGTGGTCATACTCGGTGGATGCTAGCATCGTCTGAGCAACGATAACCAAAGGGGGAAAGAAAAATACGGACAAAAGCGGCAACCACTCTGGTGGTAATCATGGCCATGAGAATGGAAGAAGCGAGTCGGGAGGAGATTTTAAAAATAGGAGATTCAACAATGACCATGTGAAGACGCGTCGGCACCAAAGATTAACTCGGTTCTAGGGAGGAGAACGACCACCTAGTGCATCTTTATAAATGCTGAAAAAGAGGGACATATTAGCCCAAACCTGCTCACAACAATTCAAGGTATGCTATAATTGTGGAAAAGAAGGACATATCGCCGAGATTATACGATAAGCGAAACCAAGTCCGGGGGGATGGTGACTCAAAAGGTCATCCCGTAAAAGTCAAAGTCAACGGTTCCTGGGAAGAGCGTTTGTCGTGATCGGTCAAAATGCGAGGAACCCAAACGAGGTGATCATGGGTAAGCTAATCATAAATTCTTGCAAGTTTATACCTTACTAGATACTGGCTACCCATTCATTTATCTCTCTGCTTGTGCTCAACGCTTAAACTTAACTCCCGAGAAATTAGACTTTGACCTATCTTTGGAGACTCCGTTAGGAGACACTTTTATTACATCCACTGTTTATAAATCTTGTTTAATCCAAATTGGCACCATTACATTACCTGTTGACCTTATCTCTTTAAAGATACTTGCTTTTGATGTGATTTTAGGGATTTATTGGTTAACTACTCATCATGCCAAATTTGATTGTTTTCGTAAAGTTGTTAGTTTTCATATTCCTAACTAACTCAAGTTATAATTCAAGCAACTAAACCACTAAAATCAATCACTGGTCTTTCAAGGTAATAAAGCTATTCGTTTATTGAAAAACGAATGTCAAGCTTTCTTAGCCCATGTTATGGATTTGAATAAAGACACGTCAGATTTGAATAATATTCCTGTTGTTAGTAAATTTCCAGACGTATTTCCTGAAGAACTTCCCGATTTACCCCCAGAACCTGAAGTTGAATTCTTTGTTGACCTTGAACCTGGTATAAAGCCCATTTCTAAAACCCCATGTCGAATGGCTCCTATTGAACTTCAGGAGTTAAAGGTACAACTACAAGAGTTGTTGGACATCGGTTTCATTCGTCCTAGTACATCTCCTCGGGGTGCTCTGCTTTATTTGTAAAAGAAGAAAGACGGAGTATGCGACTTTGTATTGATTACCGTGAATTGAACCATGTCACCATCAAGAATAGGTACCCGCCACCTCGCATTGATGACCTGTTTGACCCACCGCAAGGAGCACAATTCTTTTCAAAGATCGATCTTAGCTTCCGGATATCATCACCAAGATTAGAACCGAGGATATTCCAAAGACTACCTTTAGAACTCTGATGACGGATATTATGAATTCTTAGTCATGTCTTTTGATTGACTAATGCTCCTGCGGCTTTCATGGATATGATGAACTGAGTATTCAAGGAATATTTGGATCAGTTCGTTGTTATCTTTATTGATGACATCCTCATATATTACAAAAGTCGTGAAGATCATGAGCACTATTTGAAGCTGGTACTCCAAAGGCTGCGTGAAAACAAGCTTTATGCCAAGTTGAAGAAATATGAGTTCTGGCTTGAAGAAGTAGCATTCCTTGGGCATGTGGTGTCAAAACATGGAATATCTGTTGACCCGGCGAAGATTGAAGCAATACAAAGTTGGGAGCAGCCAAAGTCAGTGACCGAAGTACGTAGCTTTCTGGGCTTAGCTGGTTATTATCGGAGATTCGTGGAAGGATTTTCTCAAATCGCTACTCCGTTAACTCAGCTGACTCGGAAAGATACAAAATTAGTATGGAGCGAGGAATGCGAGAAGAGTTTCCAAGAGCTTAAGAGGAGACTCATTTCGGCACCTCTTCTGACAATACCATCTGGTTCGAATGGATTTTTTATCTACAGCGATGCTTCGGGCAAAGGGTTAGGGTGTGTTCTCATGCAACATGGGAAAGTCATAGCCTATGCCTTGCGACAACTTAAAGAATATGAGAGGAATTATCCTACTCATGATGTAGAGTGGCCAGAAGTCATTTTTGCGCTAAATATCTGGAGGCACTATCTATATGGAGAGAAAGTGGAAATATATTCAGACCATAAAAGCCTCAAATATTTCTTCACCCAAAAGGAACTCAACATGCGGCAAAGACGTTGGCTCGAGCTGTTGAAAGATTACGACCACACCATTCAATACCATCCTAAAAAAGCGAACGTGGTAGCTAATGCGTTGAGTAAAAGATCATATGCGGGAACGAGTGCGATGTTGTCAGCACAAAGGCCCATTTTGTGTGATTTACAAAAGATGAAGATAAAATTCAAGACTCCGGGGACCCATGCAATAATTTCAAGTATACGCATAAAACCAACTTTAATTGATAAAGTTAAAGTTGCTCAAGCCACAGACCCGGAGTTGATGCGTATGAAGAAGAAAGTACAAGAAGGTGTTATTCTAGAAGCAAGGATCGATGAAGAAGGAATACTTCGAGTCCACTCCAGACTTTGTGTTCTTAACGATTCTGATTTGAAGAACAAGATCATGATGGAGGCACACAATACACCATTTGCAATCCATCCTGGAAGTACCAAAATGTATCGTGATCTTCGACATACATTTTGGTGGAACAATATGAAGAGAGATATTGCAAAGTTTATATCGAGGTGTTTAACTTGTCAACGTGTAAAGGCAGAGCATCAAGTGCCTAAGGGTCCATTGAAACCACTTAAGATTTCGAAATGGAAGTGGGAACACATTACCATGGATTTTTTTACGGGTCTTCCCACAGTTTCTCAAGGCATAGATGCGATTTGGGTTATTGTTGATAGATTAACTAAGTCTGCTCATTTCTTGCCGATACGAGAGACTTATTCCCTTGAACGTCTTGCTCGTATGTACGTGGATGAGATTGTGAGATTGCATGTCATGTCAGTATCCATAGTTTTGGATCGTGACCCAAGATTCACTTCACAATTTTGGGTTAGCTTGCAAAAAGCTATGGGCACAGATTTACGATTCAATTCGGCATACCATCCTCAAACGGAAGGACAATCAAAGAGGACTATTCAAACTCTTGAAGATCTATTAAGACTCTGTGTTCTAGACTTCAAAGGGAGTTGGGATAAGTATTTACCATTGGTGGAATTCTCCTACAATAACAGTTATCAAGCAAGTATAGGTGTGGCTCCATTCGAAGCATTGTATGGACGAAAGTGTCGCTCTCTAGTATGTTGGGATGAGGTGGGTGAAGCAACATTGTTGGGACCAGAGTTGGTACGTATTACTACAAAAAAGATCCAAATGATTCGACAACGTATACAAACGGCACAGGATCGACAAAAGAGTTATGCGGATCTTCATCGAAAGGACGTGGAATTTAGTATTGGGGATCATGTATTGTTGTGTGTTGCTCCATGGAAGGGAGTTACAAGATTCGGGAAGAGAGGAAAGCTCAATCCACGATTTATTGGTCCATTTCAGATTCTTGACCGAGTAGGAAATGTGGCCTATAGACTCGCGTTACCTCCAAGTATGTCTCGTGTTCATAATGTTTTTCACATATCTATGCTTCGTAAATATGTGAAAGACCCGAACCACGTTATTGAGTTAGAACCGGACGAGATAGCCGAAGACTTAACGTACGAAGAGGTACCTATCAAGATCTCGGATAGGAAGGAGCATGTCCTATGCACAAAGGTCATACCACAAGTCAAAGTATTGTGGAGGAACCATGCCACCTTTTCGAAACACCAAGTACGTACGTCAATTTCGAGGACGAAGTTTCATAAGGAGGGGAGGTTGTAAGACCCCAACTTATTATAAATGAAATAAAATTTTCTCTATTTATTATTTTGAAATAATAAGGGTTGATTTGATTAATGTGGTTAGTTATGGGTAAAATGCGTAAATATTTCAAATAAGCAAGTGGTTATAAAATATTCATTGTTGTTGGGGAATATTCGTTTGGTCATGGAATATTCTTACTGTCGGGGAATATTCGTACGACGGCGCAGCCTTGTGTGGTCCCCATAATGGAAAGCGATTGTATGAAGAAAATGACAAGTATAAGTTGTTTATAAATAACGACGTAGTTGTTACCGTTAATACTGTTGAAATACTCGGTGGTTAAAACACAGTAGCACACGGTATTGCACCAATTATTGATTCTTACGTAAGAAGGCACTACTCAATAATTGTTATAGTAATTACTGTTTAATATTTTATTTTATTGACTCAATAATTGCTACGTTGATATTTTATATTATTGTTGTTTCGATAATAATTGTCACTATACAATATTTTCCATTATCGGAGCAATAATTCATTTTATTTAAATAATATTATTAGATAACATTATTGGCAATGTCTAGAAAGTTCTGTCTAAGGAGAGGTTTGGTCACCTAATTGCGCGCCAGTAAGGAGAAATCCTTATTGAAAAGCCCCCTCTTTCCTGGGAACGGCCTGGTTGCCAGTATTGTGATTCTGTAATATTATTTGTGAATAATTAATTATTGATTTATATGATAAGGAGAATATTAATTTTATGTGGATATAGATGGAGAAAATTTTAAAGTGACAATTGTTGAAAAATTGATATTTTATCTTTTTTGATAAAATAATTCATTTAAATATATTATTATATTATAATAATGGTGATATTTTTACAATGACTGTGTGATATATGAATAAATGAGGAGGAAGAGTCTTTTTTGTTACAAAAAATGTTAAAAACATGTTCAACATGTCGGTGGACCCCATTTCTTGACTAAAATTTGATAATAGCCTGCAAAATCGTCCGTATGTGGATTTTGGCCAATTTCTGTTTGGAATTTGGAAAAACATTCTTATGCAAAGTTGTAGAGAATTGAATTTCCTATGGAATGGACATAAGATTTGAATTTTTCTGATAAAAGGGCTATTTATCATGAATTATTGAAGTTCCGAAGTTCTAGAATAATTAATTTTTGGAAGTTTTAGTTATTTTTTTAAAGAAAAACATTTTTTTTGTTTTGGTGGACCCCAAAAATGTTGTAAACATGCTGGTTTCAAATGTCTAGAGGTGGGCGTAGAATTTTATTATAAATAATATTATTTTATTAAATTTTCTGCTTTAGTGTTCTAAGCATTTTCCTATAAATAGGGTACTTAGGTTAGAATTGAAAATCACACCAGAAACTAAAGTTTTCTCTCTCTTTCTCTCTCTATATTATTGAGCGTATTCTTGTGAGTATTTTGATACTTTGAGTGTTGCTATACGGTGCAAGTTCTTTCAACACTATATCCAGTATTCCAGTTAGAAGTACTATTTTTTGGAGGTAAGGGATGTTATTTTTTTATAAATGATATTATTTCTTTCAATATCATTATACCAAAATATTGGTAAGATTTTTCTTGTGAAATTATTGGCTTTTAGTGTCTGGGTTACTATTCACGATATCAAGACTATTCACGATATTATTAACACTATTCACGAATCTAAGACTATTCACGTAAAAAAATTAAATTTTTGTTTTTTGTCCAAAATATCTATTATGTATACTAACTTTGATTGTATCCATGTTTTGATCATTCTTGAACTTTACTTCACTATGGTTATTTATGAAGTATTTTTGAACTTCGACTGTTTAAAGTACGAATCCTTATTGTTTGTTCTTTTGTTTCACTGGATTCGTTTTCTTTAAAATATTTTTCATCATCCTCAGTCCTAAATGATGATATTACTGAATATCTTTGGCCTGTAATGCAAAGATGGTTGATTTTCTTATGAATATCTTTGGCTCGTAGTGCAAAGATGTACAGGTGTTGAGATGAACATGACCAACTGATGAATATCTTTGGCATGTAGTGCAAAGATTAATATTTGATTCAAGATGAATATTGATTGGTGTTATAGGGATAAAATATTGATAATGGACTTTTAAATTCATAGATTATAGTAGATTTTATTCTCTACGTAACTCTTCTATGAATTGTTATTTTCGCTGCGAATATTGATCTGAAACTTGTTGTCTATTATATTCTATCAGATTTTTCACTGTTGAGGACTAACGATAATTTTTTCTATATTATCTTGGTCATAATGTTCTTTACTGGGCTAGTTGAGCTCACCCTTTTCCTTTTTGTTCCGTTTTTCTTCTCAAGAGGCGAGAATGTAGCGAGTACTAGTCGGGGTATGGAATGAAGGTTCTAGAAAGTCGTTTTAGTAGTCCTCACTATTTTGTAAAATAGTGTATCAATAATTGTAATGAGGACTTATTTGAGTGTTGATATTGTCTAGAAGATAATATTTGTTTTTAAACTCACAGTTTATGTGTTGTCGTATTTTGCACGACAATTGTATTAATAAAGTTGTAGTTGTTTTTGTATCATGTATTTGGTGACTCAGAATGGGTGTTGTATACCTATTTTGGGGGCGTCACAGCAGGGATGATTCGATGATGTGGATTATTTATTAAGCTGAGTCTCAGCAATAAAATATTGATTATACATTTTTAATTCATAAAAGATAGTAGATATCATGCTTTACTTGACTCTTCTAAAATACAGTTGTATGTCTTTGGCCTGTAGTGCAAAGATGAATTGTTAATGAATATCTTTGGCCGTAGTGCAAAGATGAATTTATTAGTATGATTATGAGCAGGAATTATGATTTGGTATAACCATGATTTTTGATGTTTCAGGTGAAGATAGGTGATGAAAATTATCTTCGTCCTAGGTGCGAAGAGGAATTTAGAATCACAATTATGATTATGAGTTATTCATATGATTGTGGACAGGAATTGTTGATTGATGTTACAGGGATAAACCATTATTGGTGGACTTTTAACATGGAGAAGATAATAGATCTGATGGTCTATTTGACTCTTCTAATGGATTGCTCGTTCCGCTGCAACTATGGTTGAAAAGTTTTATCATCTACCATATGTTTTAAATCTCTGATTTATTACTGATGAAGGTTATTGATGATGTAAATTATCTTTAGTCATGATATTCTTTACTGGGCTAGTTTTGCTCACCCTTTTTGCTTCACAATTCCTTTTAGTTAATAAGAGTGTAGCTGGGTCTAGCGGGGGTAACAGGAGAATAGAACGGTGGTCTATAGCTATTGAGGTTCTCCTTAAATAGTATGGAAATAATTTTATTGAGAACTTTAGATAAGTGTGTCGTATTGTATACGTCATTTGATATTTAATTTTGGTGAACCGAATAGGGTGAGGTGAACCCAACTTTGGAAGGGTGTTTTGCCACTATCATACAAGATGTCTAATGACATACAACCTCGTGTTATCATAAGATGTGGGTTGTGCACATCCACTTCTTTGAGTATATCTACGAAAGCACTACCTATATAATCTTGGAGTTTATTTGAAATATAATTCTCACTTGGAGACAACGGAGATAATTATATGTCAAGAGAAGACTCACCATTGGAAAGAAGGTGATAGCAATATTCTTGTTTTTCTTTGGGGACTATTGGGTCAACCAAGGATAATTCTGTGGACATATGATATCTATCATAACTTAGATGCATGGCCTCCAATGTACGAAGGTTTCCTTGAGCACTTCCCAAAGACTTTAATTTCTAAAACAGTTATGGACTGTACCTTTATATAAGGTACCATTGTAAGGTTGTGGTCAAGGCACCATGAGAGTTACATACATTTGTATTAAAACTCACAGTTTAACTGTGGTCGTATTCTGCACGACAGTTCAACAGTTGTATAAATGAACTTTGTAAATGATTTTTATAATGTGATATCTGGCGACTCAGAATGGGTCGTGTGGACCTATTTTGGGGCGCCACAAATGGTATTAGAGCTTAGGGGATATGGTCATTTGGCGAGATACTGAGTCTAGCACTAGGAGGGGAGAGACGAGTTATATACTTCGCTAGTGTGTGACTTACCTAAGTTGAAATTGTTTACTTGATAAGTTGACAAATTATGATATGTCAATTAACCTTTGTTTTGAAGATATATTCTAGAATGACATCTGAAATACAGGAGATGAGCAATGGGAAAATCATGATACAGAGGAAATAACCAGGAAGGTACAAACTGAAAAGAAAGCAAGGTATTCTCATCTCTTCGAACTACCAGGTACGTAAATTTCGAGGGAGAAATTTTATAAGGAGGGGAGATTGTGAGATCCCGAATTTTATGAAATAAAAGTATTCAATTTTTCTATTTTGGTAAATAGTTAAATTGATAAAAGTTTAAAGTTAAGGGTCATATTTGAAAATTTTTCAAAATAAACAAGTTATCATAAAATAAACGGTAGTAAAAGTACAGTAATATGCGTGGTTGCATAGTAGCACACGGTATTGATTATTGATGCTTATGTGAGAAGTCACTCAGTTATACTCAATTATTGCTACAATAATTGTTGCATCATATCTCTCATATTATTGATTCAATTATTGTCACAGTATCATCTGCATAATATGTTATATATTATTAAATCAATAATTGAGACGACAAAGTTATTCATATTATTATTTGTAATATTGACAATGTCTAGAAGTTCTGTCAAAGAGAGGTTTGGTCACCTAATTGCGTGCCAATAAGGAAAAATCCTTATCGGAAAGCCCCCTCTTTCCTGGGAACGACCTGATTGTTAAATATTGTGAGTTATAATATTAATAATGAATGTTATTAAAAATTGAATTTGAGATCGGAGTTGAATTTTGAGACACGGACGTGATATTTGAGTCCGGAACAATGAAATTAGTAGAAATAGACTATAAACACAAAATTTGTCGGGGTTAACTTTTTGGTCAAAAAAAGTTAATAGTTGACTTTTTTCAGAAAAAAGTCAAACTTCGAAATTTCAAAAATGAAATTTTTGAGAAAAATATTTCCATTGTGTTGGGATTGTTTGTGTTAGTGGAAATCTATATTTATTTCGATAATAATTGATGTTTGGAGGTTATATTGATCAATCGGGTAATTAACCGGATAAATGAGCAATTAATTGCTATTGATTCACATGATTATAACTATTTGTTCACATATGTATACTATTGATTCACATTCATTTACTATTAGGAGAGTTGGTGCAAGATTGATAATACTTGCATGACTAAGTTAAAAATGAAGGTATAGATGGAGGTACTATACTGTAATTCGTATTTTCACATTATTATAACTATTGATTCACATGATTGAACTATTGATTCACATTATTTACTATTAGGGGAGGTGGTGCAAGTTTGATAATACTTGCAGGACTAAATTAAAAATGAAAGAAAAGTTGAAGGTATTGTACTATAATATTTCGAGCCCCAAAACGTGCAATTATCGAAACTATATTTTCCTATAAATAGAAGGTCATTCTTCCTTCATCTCTCACCAATTCACTAAAGTTAAAGAGCAATTATTATAGAGAGAAAATATAGAGAGAAAGAAGAAGAGAAGTCTGCTACCTCTCTACTCCAGTATCCAATTTCTTTCTAAGGTAAGGATATTATTATTATAGTAAGGGGTATTATTTCTTTCGTATTCATGAAGAGAGCTATTGTTATTCCATTCCTTATTATTCTGTTGGAATAACCTTTATACGCGGACTACCGTAAACATGGTGAAATTCTTCTGTTATTCCATTCTTTATTATTATGTTGGAATATCCTGTCTGTACGGATTACGTATGACCTGATTCCATTCTTTATTATTCTGTTGGAATAACCTGTCTGTGCGGTCTATCGCATGCCTAGTGAATTCTATTGTTATTCCATTCTTTATAATTTGTTTGGAATATCCTATCCGTGCGAATTCACGCATTTAATTCGGTTCCATTCTTTATTATTATTCTTTGAATATCCTGCATGCAATGCGATTACGCATGACCTGGTTCCATTCTTTATTATTCTTTTAGAATATCCTGTCTGTGCGGATTATGCATGACCTGGTTCTATTTTTTATTATTCTGTTGGGAATAACCTGTCTGTGCGGTCTACCGTATGCATGGTGAATTCTTCTATTATTCCATTCTTTATTATTCTGTTAGAATAACCTGTCTATGTGGACTACCACATGCATGGTGAATGATCCTTCGTATTCATTCCTTATTAAATTGTGGAAATGATCTGTCTACGTGGATTACCGCATGGCGGGTGAAAATCCATTTGCAGTTTCGTAACTTTTCTAAACCTCAAAAATTCTGGAAAAATTTGAAATGATAATTTGATGAGTTTTCTATATTGTGTCCAAAGATGGCGATTTTTGGATGTATAGATTAAGAGTTATTGATTTCATGGAAAAAGACTATTTTAAAAGTAAACCCTTATAACTCCTTGTGGTTAACTCCAAAGTTGGTGAAATTTTTATTGGGAGTACATGTATATAACAGAGTATACCTCAGAATTTTTAAATTTTTGGACAAAAGTACAATTTATGATAAATGTATAAATATTCGGAAGTTTTGGCCATATAAAAAATAGTAAATGAATTTAAAAAATTCCGAGAAAAATATATGTTTAATATGGGACTATATTCTGTTAAATCCCAGAAAAGAAATATTTTTGGGAGTGATTTGGTATTTTTCATGAAAATGAACTAGTTATGAGTAAATAAATTAAATATGTTATGTGAAGTAACAAAATTGAAAAATAGGATTTTATGGCTTGGGAATCCTATATAGGGTATATGCAGGTTTTTGATGAGGAATTTGATCATTGGTGATGAAATCTTATGAGTATGGCATTTTTGAATGATTAAAATGCATTATTTGGTAAAGTGTAAATAATTAAAATAGATTGTTTATAAGTTTAAGAAGTGATTAAAATATTGTTATAATATTAATTATATTAGATTATGAGTTTATTAAGTGATTGATAATATTTGAATAAATTTAAAGTCTTTAATATTTATCCTTGTTTTCGTTTGATTAATGCTTATATCATTGTCATCATCTTCATGCTTATATTATGATGAAAGTCATCTTCGGCTTACGTGCAAAGATGGACTGTTAATTATTGGTTTTACAGTTGAATATATTTGGTTTGCGTGCAAAGATGGTCTGTTGATTATTGGTTTTACAGTTGTATATCTTTGGCCTACGTGCAAAGATGGACTATTGATTATTGGTTTTACAGTTGTATATCTTTGGCTTACATGCAAAGATGAACTATTGATTGATGAGTATCTTTGGCTTATGTGCATAAATGAACTGTTTATTGATATGATTATGACCAGAGATCATTCGGTATAATCATGACCCGTAATGTTATAGATGATGTGGTAAAAGTCTTCATTGGCCCGTAGTGCATTGATGGACAGTTATTGGTATGATTATAACCGTGGATTATTCAAAGATAATCATGACCATTGATGATTACATGAATATCCTCGGCAGAAGTGTGGGGATGATTCAATGATGTGGATTATTTATTGTTTGAGTCTCAAAGAATAAAATATTGATTATACACTTTTAATTCATAAAAGATAGTAGATATCATCCTCTACTTAACTCTTCTAAAATACAGTTTTATGTCTTTGGCCTGTAGTGCAAAGATGAATTGTTAATGAATATCTTTGGCCGTAGTGTAAAGATGAATTTATTAGTATGATTATGAGTAGGAATTGTGATTTGGTATAACCATGACTTTTGATGTTTCAGGTGAAGATAGGTGATGAAAATTGTGAGACCCCAGATTTTATGAATAAAGATTTAAATTTCTCGAAATATTTTTTTTAATATTGTGGTGTGGATTTGATATAATGTTATAGTTGTGGGTAATATTTACAAATTTTGCAAAGTAAGCAAGTGATTATATAATATTCGTTTGGTCGGGGAATATTCGTTTTAACAGGGAATATTCGTATTTACGACACACAATCATTAATGGACCCCATTAACGGAAGTATTGTCGTAGTAAGAAAAAACGATGTAATTATCTTTTATAAAAATAACGGCGAAGTTTTACCGTTAAACCGTTGAACTAACCTAGTAAAAGTACAAAGAATACGCTGGCGTCAGTGTATGGTAGCACACCAGATTGATTATTATTGATGCTTAAGTGAGAAGTCACTCGCTTATATTCAATTATTGCTACATGAATTGCGCATCATATCTCTCATATTATTGATTCAATTATTGTCACAGTATCATCTGCATAATATGTTATATTATTAAATCAATAATTGAGACGACAAAGTTATTCATGTTATTAAATTGCAATATTTATAATGTCTAAAAGTTCTGTCAAGGAGAGGTTTGGTCATCTAATTATGCGCCAATAAGGAGAAATTCTTATCGAAAAGCCCCCTCTTTCCTGGGAACGACCTGGTTGTTAAATATTGTGAGTTATAATATTAATGATGAATGTTATTAAAAATCGAATTTGAGTTCGGAGTTGAATTTGGAGACGCGGACGTGATATTTGTGTCCAGAATGATAAAATTAGTAGAAATAAACTATAAACACAAAATTTGTCGGGGTTGACTTTTTGGTAAAAAAAAAAGTTAATAGTTGACTTTTTCAGAAAAAGTCAAACTTTGAAATTTCAAAAATGAAATTTTTGAGAAAAATATTTCCATTGTGTTGGGATTGTTAGTGTTAGTGGAAATCGACATTTATTTCGATAATAATTGATGTCTGGAGGTTATATTGACCAATCGAGTAATTAATCGAATAAATGAGCAATTAATTGCTATTAATTCACATGATTATAACTATTTGTTCACATGTGTGTACTATTGATTCACATTCATGTACTATTAGGGCAGTTGGTGCAAGATTGATAATACTTGCATGACTAAGTTAAAAATGGAGGTATAGATGGAGGTACAATACTGTAATTCGTATTTTCACATGATTATAACTATTGATTCACATGATTGAACTATTGATTCACATTATTTACTATTAGGGGAGGTGGTGTAAGTTTGATAATGCTTGCAGGACTAAATTAAAAATGAAAGAAAAGTTGAAGGTATTGTACTGTAATATTTCGAGCCCCAAAACGTGCAATTATCGAATCTACATTTTCCTATAAATAGAAGCTCATTCTTTCTTTATTTCTCACCAATTCACTAAAGCTTTAGAGTAATTATTATAGTGAGAAATTATAGAGAGAAAGAAGAAGAGAAGTCTGTTACCTCACTATTCCAATATCCAGTTTCTTCTAAGGTAAGGGGTATTATTTCTTTCGTATTCATGAAGAGAGCTTTTGTTATTCCATTCTTTATTATTCTGTGGAATATCCTGTCTGTGCGGATTACGCTAGACTTGGTTCCATTCTTTATTATTCTGTTGGAATAACCTGTTTGTGCGGTCTATCGCATGCATGGTGAATTCTTTATTATTCCATTCTTTATTATTCTATTGGAATATCCTGTCTGTGCGGATTACGCTAGACCTGGTTCCATTCTTTATTATTCTGTTGGAATAACCTGTCTGTGCGGTCTATCGCATGCATGGTGAATTCTTCTGTTATTCCATTCTTTATTATTCTGTTGGAATATCCTGTCTGTGCGGATTACGCATGACCTGGTTCCATTCTTTATTATTCTGTTGGAATAACCTATCTATGTGGATTATCACATGCATGGTGAATGATCCTTCGAATTTATTCCTTATTAAATTATGGAAATGATCTGTCTACGTGGATTACCGCATGTCGGGTGAAAATCTATTTGCAGCTTCATATATTCTATGATACTCATTTGGTTAAAGTTTTGGCTTTTATACTCCATGAAATTAGTAGAATATCCTGGATATTTGCGCTTTATCCGGTATCTTTTCATGAATATATGAACATATGATATCTATCATAACCTAGACGCATGGCCTCCCATGTACGAAGGTTTCCTTGAGCACTTCCCAAAGACATTAATTTCTAAAACAAAGTTATGGATCAGACTTTTTATGTAAGTACCATTGTAAGGTTGTGGTCAAGGCACCATGAGAGTTACATACATTTGTATTAAAACTCACAGCTTTAATCTGTGGGTCGTATTCTCGCATTTACGCTTCAACAAATGATAAATAAAGTTTGTAAATGATTTTTATAGTGTGATATCTGGCGACTCAGAATGGGTCGTGTGGACCTATTTTGGGGGCGTCACAATTTCTCCTTATTAGCGCACAATTAAATAACATAATCTCTTTCTTCCATAAAACTTTCTAGACATTTTCAATAATACAAATAATAATATAAATAACTGTGTCGTCTCAATTATTGATTTAATTATATAAAATATTGTGCGATGATGATCTCGTGACAATAATCAATCAATAATTTGAGATACTACGCAAAGAACCATCGTGAAAATTATTGAATGAAACCGAGTGACTTTTTACGTAAGCATCAATAATAAGAGATAATTGTGCAATAACGTATTATTCTCGCCACCATTGTGAAACAACGCCGACATCAGTACTTTTATCACTGGGTATTTTAATAGTTTAACGGTAAAAGTTTTGCTATTATTTTATGAAAATATTATTTTTGTCGCTTTCTATATCCGACAGTTATTCCGATGTGGGGTCCACGATTGCACCGTCGTACGAATATTCCTTGACAAAAAGAATATTCCCCGACCAAACGAATATTTTATGACAACTTGCTTACTTTGTAAAATTTGCATATAACACCCATAACTATACCATTATATCAAATCAACATTTAGAGAAAATTAAATATTTATTCATAAAAAGTTGGGGTCTTATATTCCTTCTCTTTTTCTTCTTATTATTATCTTCTTCATCCGTAACACCCTCATTTTCTTAACAACCATATATCCATTTTTACGATACTGATACAATCTAGAACAAAAATCTTGAGAATTCACATGTTTTCTGCTAGTTTTTATTTTTACTTCAAATTCAACATTTTTCACATATTTTTTATAAAAAATTTCAACATCTTTCAACGTATCAAAAATTTGACCAACATAAGAAATGGTATCATTAATTAGACTTGTTACATCGTTATTATCATGCATTTCTTCCTTGGTACCTGAAATTGAATGAAATGATTCCTCAACGAACAAATCCATGGCAAAACAAATCAATCACTTATAAAAATTAAATTATAGATTACCATATTTGGCTGATGTTCGTCTCTTGGTATGCTTTCTAGTTGACTATGTTCTCTCAATGGTATTAGAAGGTAAGGAAAAGAAAGTGATTGGGTAGGCCCAGCACTTGTTCCGCTCTGTCAAGTTAATTGAGGCTTTAACAAAAAAAGATGATCATGATAATTTAGGCTAACTAATCCTACCGTCGGCACTTTAGTTATGTGGACAGTTAAAACATATTTCTTTTATGTTAACATCTCATCGTCCGCACTTTAGTTCCGCGGATAGTTCTATCATCTGCAGTTTAGTTTTGTGAAAAGGTAAAACTATATTTTTACAGCCCACAATTTAGTTTTGCTAATGTGGCCTAACTACGAAAAAATTAGATTTAAACCTATCAATTTTTTCATTTCTTTTGCATATTCTTTTATAAAATGATGTTTACATGCAAGGCTAAATAAATGGAATCAAGCAATGGGGTGACAACACACACACACACACATATATATATATGTGTGTGTGTGTGGGTGTGTGTGTGTGTGTATATATCAGTTGTTTAGTCATGGTTATGTTTCTTATCATCCCATATAAGATGAATCAGACATCACAAAAATATGCAAGAAGAAACAGAAAATTTGAAAGCCTTAAATTGAACTCTTGTAGTTTAAGATATCCAGTGTGAAGATGAGAAAAAAATTCAAAAGTTTAGATATGTAGAAGTTTAGTTATGTGGACTGGTGATATGACAAAAAAGTTAGATTTAAAGCTATCAATCTTCCATTTGGTCGTTTAACCATGTGTGTTTCTCATTATCCCAGATCACATGAATCAGTAAGAACAATAATATTCAAGAAGAAATGAAAATTTTGATAGCTTCAAATTAATCGAACACTTCTAGTTCATGATCGTCACTGCCAAAATGAGATGAGATCCAAAAGTCATGTTATAAAGAACACAAATAGACAAAAGTACTTCATCGCTTTTAGGACTCATCGTCCGCAGTTTAGTTCTTTGGACGATAATTTACCTTAAAACGCCACCGTTTGAAAGTTAAATGGGAATATAGTTTGCATCCACAGTTTAATTCTGCTTATGTGTAATATGAGCAAAACAACGTCGTGTTAATATCATTAACACCTGGCATACATAGCGTCCGCATTTTAATTATACGGACGGATGAAGGGTATTTTTGACAATTTTCCCGTCCGTAGTACTAAACTGCGACCTCCTCTATATTAAACTGTGGATAGGGCTTCCTCCTTACTGTTTGATGGATGGATGGATGGATGGATAACTGAGATCTGTTGTAAGGATAATCATCCTTACAATGTTAACTATGGATCAGTCCTCAAATTTATATTTATATATATAATATAATATATACATATATATTATATTATATTAAATATATATTTAATATACAATATATATTACATATTAGTCTATTATATAATATAATATAAATATAAATATAATACAAACTAATATATATATATAATATCATGGCCCCCTTCTCCAGCAAACCATAGGTAGCGAACCAAAACGAACCGACTATAGCGACGATTTTTTCTGTCGCTATAGCATACAAAACCGACGACATATATAGCTATGGCGACGGTTCGAACCGTCGACATATCTCAAAAAACTGTCATTATAATCGGTTCTTCTTTGGTTCGTTTTTTTTTCGCTGGAAAATGAGACTGTATAATATTATATATTATGTTGTATAATCTATATATTTATATATATAAATTATAATATAATATAATACATATTAAAAATATATTATTAAAATGTTATATTATATATTATATGTTATAATATTAAAATATATATTTAGTATATAATAATATATATTATAAACATATAATAATACATATTAAATATACAATATAATATATGTCATATATATTCTATTAATATAGTATAATATAATATGAAATAAATATAATATATTATAGTATACTCTGGACCAAGTTAACTTGTCCTAATTTCTTTTTTGGTTTATCCAAATCTATTTGTTCTCTTTCATTTTTAATGATATTTTTGACATTATTTTTCCAATAATACCCTTATTTAACTTTTAAAAAAAATTCATTGAAAACAACATAACATACATTGAAAATTTAACATTGAAATTACAACCACACCCTTTTTCTCCTCTGTCTCTCTCTCCTCTATTTTATTGTTCCAAAAAATAGTTGGAAGATTAAATAAAATAAAAAACATGATAATAAAGTAATTAAGATAGGTAATTTGAAGATTGTTATAAAACTTTAGTAAAGTATAGAAATATACTCTTATAATTGCTGCATAAATTTAGAGAGAATAAGTAAGAGAAAAAGGAGAGAAACCTTCAGAGAAATTTCTTATTTTTTTCCCTTCAGATCATCTCCTTTATATAGGCAATAAGAGGAGTCACGGGGGAGGGGAAGAATTCACGGGAGGAAGAAGTAAAGGAGAAGGAAGAAAGGAAAGGCAGGAGGCGCACATGCAAGGTTCCCTCCTCAGGAGGGAATCATCATTATAACACTTCCCCTGATTCCCTACGATAGAAGATTATGTCTCATTAAAAACCTTGTTAAGAAAACTCAGTGGGAAAAACTTAACAAAGGAAAAAAGAGTACATATCTTTTACATAAATATCTTAATTGACTGCCTCGTTAAAACTTTGTCAGGAAAAACCCATTGGGATAAAAACCGTGACTAAGAAAAAAGAGTACAGTCTTCCCCTCAAAAGGAATTCATTACTTCTTGATGAAATGTTGTCATAAGTCTTTCAGTCGACACATTCCGATCTTTTTTCGAAGTTTTGCAAACGTTGCATTTAGTAGCGATTTAGTGAATAAGTCAACTAGATTATCACCTGATCGAATTTGATGTACATCTATACCACCCTTCTTTTTGTAACTCATATGTGAAGAAGAATTTAGGTGAAATGTGTTTTGTTCTATCTCCCTTGATGTACCCTCCACTAAGTTGAGCAATGCATGCAGCGTTATCCTCATACAGAATTGTAGGAATGTCTTTGATTGATGGTAATCCACATGATTTTGAATATGCTGAATAATTGATCTCAACCAAACACACTCTCTGCTTGCTTTATGTATAGCGAGAATCTCTGAGTGATTTGAAGATGTAGCTACCATGGTTTGCTTTATGGATTTTCAAGATATAGCCGTGTCACAATATGTAAATACATAACCTGTTTGTGATCTTCCATTGTGTGGATCTGATAAATATCATGCATCGGCATATCTAACCAATCTCAACGTTGAATCTCATGGATAAAATAATCCAAGATTTATACTTCCACGAAGGTATCTCAAAATGTGTTTGATCCAATCCCAATGTCTCTTAGTCGGAAAAGAACTGTATCTTACTAACAAGTTGACAGCAAAAGTAATATCAGGTCGTGTACAGTTTGCAAGATACATAAGAGCACCTATTTCACTTAGGTATAGAACTTCAGGTCCAGGAACTTCAGGTCCAAGAACTTCTTCCATTGCACTTATGTATGGAACCTCAGCTCCAAAAACTTCTTCCCCACTTTCTAGAGGCCGAAATGGATCTTTATCAACTTCTAAAGATCGAACAACCATCGGGGTAAGTCAAAGGATGAGCTTTATCCATATGAAAACGACTGAGAATCTTTTCAGCATATGTGGATTGATGAACAAAAATTCCAGATGCTAAATGCTCCACTTGTATTCCCAAATAGAATTTTGTCTTTCCAAGATCTTTCATTTCAAATTCATCTTTTAAATAAATAGCAGTTCTTGTGAGTTCTTCAGGAGTGCCTACAAAATTCAAATCATCCACATATATACAGCAATAATAGAAAATCTACTTTGTGATTTCTTAATAAAAACACATGGACATACATGATCATGTATATATGCATCTTTTATTAAATAATCACTAAGTCGATTATACCACATACGACCAGACTGTTTCAACCCATATAATGAGTGTTGTAACTTAATTGAATATATGTGACTGGGCCTTTATGATTCAGCCATTTTCAATTCTTCAGGGATTCTCATATAAACCTCACTATCAAGTGAGCCATATAGGTATGCTGTTACAACTTCCATCAGACGTGTTTTCAAACCTTCCATGGTGGCCATACCTATCAGAAAGTGAAAAGTGACTCCATCCATTACGTACTGGAGAGTATGTATCCTGATAATCAATACAAGATTTTTGTGAAAACCCTTAAGCTACAAGTTGGGGTTTATATCTCATAATTTCATTTTTCTCATTTCGCTTTCGTACAAATACCCATTGGTTTCCAACTTGGATTACACCCAACGGTGTTTGGACTACTGGTCCAAATACTTCTCTTTTCAATAGAGATTTTATTTCCAACCGGGATTTCACCCAGCGGTGTTTGAACTACCAGTCCAAATACTTCTCTTTTCAATAGAGATTGTAGCTCAGTTTGAATAGCATCTTTCCATTTTGGCCAATCTTTTCTTTTCCGACATTCTTCCATGTTTTGTGGTTCAGGATCCATGTCAGGAATCAAAGTAATATCTGATGCTATAGAGAAAGTAAATATATCGTCAATCATGACCTTGCTTTGATCCCATATTTTCTCATCATGTACATAATTTATTGAGATCTCTTGGTGTTCATCTCTTATCCCTTCACTGAGATTTTGAACCTCTTCTGGGGCTATTCCCACTCTTGGAATATGTGCTACTTCTGGAGCGGATATTCCTTCTGGAATTCCCTTATTTGCTTTTGATTTTCGTGGTACAATGTCTTTTGCACCAACTGGTCTTCCACGCTTCTGGTGTGGTTTAGATTCTTCTAATACCTTATTTGTCAATTCTTCAGGAATTGATTTTTCAATAAGTATTTCTATCTCTGCTGGAGTATTCACTGCAGGTGTATATGACTTTATCATTTTTCTAGCATCATTAAATGCATCTGACATTTGATTTGCAATATTTTATAAACAAATAATTCTTTGAACTTCAATTTCACATTGTTTTGTACGAGGATCAAGTGAATTTAATTCTGATGCATTCCATGATATGTCAGAGGGTTTTTTATTTAAAACTTTCCCTTCTCCTAATGGTGGAAATACAGATTCATCAAAATGACAATCTACATAACGTGCAGTAAAAACATCTCCAGTTAAAGGCTCAATGGAGATTCCATTAATCATTAAAAGTCATTGATGAAAATTCAGCTGCGTTATCAAGTTGAATTGACTTGATTGGATTATCCGAGAACTGAGCCCGTAACTTGATTATTTGAGCAAGAAGTTTTGAGAAGGCAAAATTTCGAGAAGAGAGAAAACAAACATGAGACCATTTAGTTGAAGCATCTATTAAAACCATAAAATATCGAAATAGGCCATACTATGGGTGAATAGGTCCACAAATGTCTCCTTGAATTCTCTCTAGGAATTTTGGGGCTTCTTTATAAACTTTTATTGGTGATGGTTGAACAATTAAATTTTCTCGAGAACACGCAGCACAAGGAAATTCACTATTAGAAAAAACCTTCTTATTTTTGAGAGGATGACCAATAGAATTTTCAATAATACGACGCATCATAGAAGTACCTGGATGACCGAGTCTTTTATGCCAAAGCATAAAGGATTTGGGATCTAGGATTTTTGAAATCATAACATTATGAGACTCAATTGCTCTAATTTTCATAGTATATAATCTAGAAGAAATTAAATGAAGTTTTTCTAGGATATTCTATTTTTCAGAAATAGTAGAAGTGATGAGAAGATATTCATTAAAGATGGTCTGACACATGTAAAAACATAAATAAGAAAAGTTACATTTCATATATAATTTTATTCATGATAAACACATACCACTTATAGAATGAAAACTAATAATATTATACATGCAGGGTGTTTAATTAAAACAAAAATTAAACGATATCCCAAAAGATACTTTCAGAAGGTTCAGTAATATCAACAACATTTTTTTTATTGTTGGTCATTGGTGGAACATCAATAATATCCAATTGATGGTTAACAAAGTTTGTTTCTTCCTCCATTACTTTGTTCTTTTGAGACTCCTGGAATAAATTAACCAGATGCCTCGGCGTACGACAGGTACGCGACCAATGCCCATTCATCCCACACCTAAAACAAACATCTGGTTTGTTCTTTATTTGTGTTGCATTTTCTTTATTTTTACCCGACCCAGACACTTGCCACTTCTGGTGGCCCGAATTGTCGCGGTTCTTGAATTTGTTGTTATGATGGCCTCGCTTATTCTTTCGCCCCCAAGGCTTCTTATTATACGACCATCTATTGTCACGTTTATTCTGCTGGAATGACGTGCTGTTAATATCTGGCAATGGGGTAGCACTCGTTGGCTGTACTTGATGGTTTTTCAACAACAATTCATTATTCTTTTCTGCAACAAGGAGGATAGACAATAAGTCACTGAATTTTCTGAACTTACTCTGTCTATATTGTTGTGACAGGATCATGTTGAGAGCGTTTTCTTTTACATTTGGGTTTCAGAAACTGGATCTCCGCATAAAGCCAAAGTAGAGGTTATTCTATAAACATTTGAACTATATTCCGTAATTGATTTGTAATCTTGTAGCCTTAAATTAAGCCACTCAAATTTGGCATTAGGGAGAACAACCAATTTTTGGTGGTCAAATCTTTCCTTCAACAGTCCATAAATAAAGACAAAGGATCTTTGATCGTTAAATACTCGATCTTTAATCCTTCATCAATATGGTGACGAAGAAAAATTATGGCTTTTGCATTTTGTGTCAAGTAGTTGTATTTCTGATTCAATGGTCTTTTCTAACTCATTTGCACTAAGGTGCGATTACGCATCAAGTGCCCAAGCCAAATAGTTGTCTCCAGAGAGATTTTCAAAATAGAAAAATCTATTTTTGCCAAGTTTGCCATCTATTCGGGTTAAAACACAATTTTATTATTTATTAAAACAATAAATAATTGCATGTAAGATATAGAAAAATAAATTAAGTCACGACCTCAAGTGGTGATAAAATGTAAATATAAATATTCTTATATTTATGTTATTAGCATAATCTGAAATGGATCTTCACCCTAAGCGTCAGTAGTTCAGCGTAGACGGAGTTATTCCAATGTAATAATAAATAATGGAATAATGTAAGAATTTCACCATGTATACTGAGTCCGTGTGAGCAAAGTTATTCCAATGAAATAATAAAGAATGGAATAATGTAAGAATTCACCATGCATGCAATAGATAGAATACATGATAAAAGTTATTCCCAATGTAATAATAAAAAAAATGGAACCAGTGTCATGCGAAATCCATGATGAGATAGGATATTCCAACAGAATAATAAAGAATGGAACCAGGTTATGCGTAATCCGCACAGACAGGATATTCCAACAATTTAATAAGCAGTAAAAAGATTCCCACCAAGTCTTGTAAGATCAACAAGGATAGATGGTACCATTGTAAATAACAGAATTTAATGGTAAAAAGGTTCCCACTAAGTCTTGTAAGATCAACAAGGATAAATGGTACCTCTGTAAATAACATAATTTAAAAATAGACAATAAAACATAAATATAACTTGACAGTTAAAGAATATAATAGGCGGCAAAGCCAGGTCAATTGTAAGAATAATATTATACTATTGGTGGTATAGTCAAACCGGTAATATAATAATAAATTGCAAGAATTTAATTTTACCGTCTCAGTTGGTTAGAGCTTCGTGCTGATAACGTGTTATAAAACTTTAGCAAAGTATAGAAATATACTCTTATAATTGCTGCATAAATTTAGAGAAAATAAGTAAGAGAAAAAAGGAGAGAAACCTTTAGAAAAATTTCTTATGTTTTTTTTTCTTCAGATCATATCCTTTATATATAGGCAATGAGAGGAGTAACGGGGGAGGGGAAGAATTCACGGGAGGAAGTAAATGAGAAGGAAGAAAGGAAAGGCAGGAGGCGCACATGCAAGGTTCCCTCCTCAAGGAGGGAATCATCATTATAACAAAGATCAAATTTTTTTTCTTATACTTTCAAATTAAGACAAGTAAGGTTGAACGGAAAGAAAATATATTTATCTATTTTTAAGGGTGAAGGCATTTTTATCTTAACAATTTTTCCCTATTCCCTCTAAGGAATGGCTATTCCAATTACAATTCCGACCAAACATAGCATACCAAATGTTGGAAAGGAATTGTTGGCCATTCCGGCCAACCTAACGCCTCATTAGTGTCGAACTAAAAAAATAATACAAATTCTAACTTTCATTATTCTCCAAAATCAGTGAAATTATTCCCTCAATGAGGAGAGTAACATAATACAACATTCTCATCAAGACCACAATATTACAGCCATTATTTACACACGCCGTTTTTCATGTGCCTTCTAATGGCTGAAAAGGCACATCCAACAGAAAATTATACGTATTGCAAAAGAACAAGCCCAGATGAAGACAAGAGACAAAAAGTGAAATAATTGTTTCAAAATTAGCATTTATTTAGAAATAGTAAACTACCAAAAGTGGATTTTGTCATTGTAATTTAAATTTATTACATCCATGGAGGAAAAGATATAGCACAAATAATGTAAATCATCAAGACATCTGTGCACTATTACTAATGATTACAGGGGAACAACCGACAGATATATGTTGAACCAAGAGATTTATTCAATCCTTGTGCGAGTAAGTATCCATTGGAGGGAGAAATTTCGCATATCGTTCTGCCTTCACTCCTGTTTTGTGGTCGTAGTACTCAACCACAGCAGCTCCGGCTAGTGCAGCTAGTGTCAGAGCCTGGGCGTGCAACCTGAGTTTGACAAAGAAATTAAACACAATATTAATGTCGAAATCACACAAAATGCTGGGATAGGAAATATTGCTGGAGAATACTTGCAAAGCAAATGAAAGATGGTTTACATGGTCATAAGCATTTGATAATTCTGGGGAAAATTAAAGGAGGAGGTGCAAAAGAGGGAGAACATAAGGATAGAAGTATCAATAGCTCAATCAAAAATGCTTTCCCTTCAATCCTTTAAGGGTTAATTTTTTGTTGTAAAATATATACGCGCAAGACAAATCCAGGGGAATCATCTTATGGGTGACAAAGTGATTTAACGGCCATTATAACTGATGAAACAAACTTAAAATACATAAAACCGCTTCACCCCAGAAATGGAAATAACTGAACGGTCGGCATACGAAGGTAGGTCTTTTTAATAAAAGGTGCAAAAGTTATAAATAAAAGGGAAAAGAAAAATGCAGAAGATATAAATAAAAGAGAGAAGGAACATAAAATAAAGACGTTTTCTAGAATACTACATATACAATTCATTTCAATATTTTCCGTTCTACAGATTTATACCATGCTTGTCTTATATCTGAGATTACCAATGGAATGACAGATCAAGTTATGCCACATAATGAATGAGGATCGAAGAAGAAAATTGAGAAGGGGGAGAGAGAATTTTTTTTTTAAAAAAACAAGTGTCCGCGACCGTGCTTTATGGATTTGGTTTCTAAATCATAAGAACTTTCTCTATACCAGTATAACCTTCAAGAGTGAAGTTTTCAAAGTAGTAAAATGAATGAAAGAAAAATAACTCTTTACATAAAGTAATATTCTGACTTTTTCTAGGAGATACAATTGGCAGCCAATTTGATAGCATATCAGCCATGACAACATGGAAAGAGCCAAAGAGGTGAGAAATAATGGAGCTGACAGGCCTTCAAGAAGTCAATAAGAGCCTAACAACTTTTGGAATGCTCACAAGGAGTGAAAGGCCCTTTTGGGGGTGAAGAGGTGTGAAGGGGTGGTGGCTGGCAGAAATATAAAACAGATGACTTAATCAATACGAAGATTTCACATTGAACCAATCAATTCACCTTAGTCACTAATTGCCTAGTCTGATACAATGTGCAACAATGCCAATAAAATATTGTATGGCCGCTGGTAATATGAGTCGCTGAATACAAAACCATGTATTAAATTTAGGCAGAGAACCTTCATTCTTGCAATCAACCTATTAATCAATATCTAAAACACAAAAATACAATCACAATGCATAAAATTTGAAAACAAATCCTTGGAGAAACTAACTGGGAATTGCTACTTGCACCATTTGATTTGTCTCCAATCCTTGGGGTAAAATGCATTCCATTCTACAGTTGGAGTGAGATCAATGGCTAAATAAAGAACACATTAAACATTTCCATTTTCCAGTATTCAAGTTATTGCTCTCAAGGTAACCACATATGTGCTCCTTTTGCTAGTATTCAAGTTACAATTAACTAATTCCAATTCCTTCAAATTCCTCTCACAGTAATGCTTAAGCTCATTCCAAACAAACAAATTGGGATATATTTCCCCCCTCAAGCCCCTCCTCATCTGGTTTACAAACATACAATCTCATCATTTACAAAATTACCCAATTTTATGGCAATCTCATTATCTCACAATTTCAATTCCACTTGCAGACCAAAGCAAAATATTTAATTAATCACAAAAAAAAATACCAATCAACCAAAAAAGAACAAACTGAAATCAACTGAACAAAAAAAGTCAAAAAGATTATACCAATAACAATCAACCAGAAAAAGAAGAAATGAATTCAACTGAACAAAAAAAGTCCAAAAAGATTATACCTAGCATGGATGATTTTGACACTAGTCTTCATAGCTGGTTGAGACCAATTGTAAGCGATTGATCCCGCAATACTAGTTAACCATAGAGACCCTTTTAACAATCAAATCAAACAAAGATCCAAATCAACACCCCCAGATTTATATATCCAAAAAAACAATATATATATATATATATATATACAAGAGGAATTGAGGAAATTTACCAACGGCGCGAAGCTTGTGCTCAACGACCCACTCCCTCATGGATTCAAGCGAGGTATTGGTGTTAGATTCCGCCATGTTTCTTCTTATTTCTTGTTGATGAGGAATTTAGAGAGCTAAAAAAATATGGGTTCCGGAGAAAAATAGAGAGATTAAAATGGGTATAAAAAATGACAGATGAATGTTAAAATGGATCGAGGGTTTTATATATGTGAGATTTATGAGGTTGAAAAGGGAGAAAAAAAAGAAGAAGAGAAATACAACTTTGTAATGTGTCAAAACGCAATGTGTTAGACCTTTTATTTTTTAGTTGCTTGTGTCACCCAACATTTATTATAAATTTATTCGTCTCAAAATATTGAGTCCCATGTTGTCCCCTTTTTTTCTCTAGATTTTGAAGTTTATTATGGGTCATTTTTATACAGTCACAATTATTATATACTATTTAAAAGTATATTTTTTTTTCTTTTTTTACCTCCAATATAATATCATCAATAATATCAGTTTTGTTGCTTGAAAGAAGAGTCACATTTCTATAAAAAGAACATAGTATTGTTGATGATATAATTATAATTTTATTATTATGTTATCACTATTTATTTAACACTTAATAACTTTAAAAATAAATATATGTAAAAAATATATTCTTGAATTTATAAATTTCATAAAATAAGATTATTTTTTGTATGTGTCAAATTCAATTAAGTTCGAATTAAACTTATTCTTTTTTTAAAAAAAATTTATGAATGAATTAACTTAGTTTTAAATTTTAAAGTTTTACTTGAAAAACTACAAAAATGGGACTCCTTTGTTGAACACAACGAGTAAGAGAGAGAAATGGAGGAGAAAGCAAGAGCTCCGGGAAGGATTATACTCGCCGGCGAACACGTTGTCGTCATGGATCTACCGCCATTGTTGCCTCCACTGGTATTTATATTTGTGTCTCTGCTCGCTTTCCAGGTCCTTCTTTTACGCATTTTAGTACTTAGTCACATCTATATATGTTTCTGGGTTTCAATTAAACAGTGCTTGCTGAAAATAGTGATATGAAAATTACCTATTTGAGATTTTGAATGAATGTTGTTAATTGATTTTCTGATGATTATTCTAGCTTACTTGTTGATTTTACTCGAGCTATGATTTGAATATAATCTATATTGTTTTGATGAAAATTATTCCATAATGAAGGAATTTTTGAAATACTGAGTATTTTAGGGCTGGGGACAAATTATTGGGAAAAAAAGTTCTAATATTGTTTGACTTTTGATTATGTATTTTATGATTAGTGAAGTTGATCCTTTGGAATGCTTAATTTAGAAGATGTAGCTTTTGTCAGTTTATGATTATACAAAAAACTGGGAGCAAGAATTCGTTTGCCTTAATTCGTTTGACTTATGGGATGATAAGGGAGTTTATTATTATAAGGAGCATGAGGTGGGATTATTAGAAAGGAAATAAAAGACACTAAGTGATGGATTAGCAGGAGCTGGCAATAGGAGGTGTAAATAGCCTATCATACTCAGCAGGCTATTGCAAGTGTTAGCCAAGGAAATGCAGTGCGGATTTATAATTAAGCCCTCTATTCCAATTTCAATCCTTTCTTACTGATGCTGAAATTATAGTCTTCAGCTAGACTTTTAGAGAATTTTGAGCAAGGAAGAAAACAGAGTAGAAAGATATATTACTTCATGATATCTAACTTTAGCCCCAAGATAAGATACTTATAGGCTTACTAGTACAAGATTCTACATAATTCATCTCAACCCTACATCCTTTATTAATAGCTAGTTATCTATCTGATAAGGATGAATTTGGCAACTAGGAACAGAGGAAGAGAAAGAGAAAAATAGACAGGAAGTGAGGAGAAGATTGCAGCAGGAGAAAAGAGAATTTACTCAGTTATATTCCTTCCAAAAAAGACAGACATGGCTTTATATAGCAGCCACAGCAACGGAAACAAATTAAACAACTGAAATCAAATAAAATCTAGCTAGAAAATAGGAACTACTTTATTTGAATAATGTAACCACAAATCCCACACAATCCGCACATTACTTGACCCACTCTTCATGTAATCCCATGATCCTAGGCCTAGCACGTATCATTCCTTCCCCCTTTTGAGTGATCCTTGTCCTCAAGGATGAAATCTGGATAAGACTTGGAAAATCGCCATTCATTTTCCCAAGTGGCGTCCCTCTTTGGTGCTCCTTCCACTTTACTAAGATTTACGGCTTGGGTCGATCGTCCCTTAGTAATGACTCGTCGATCTAGTATAGTCTCGGGTTGTGGAAGGATGGTAGAATCATCAGAGACGGAAGGCAGTTGGCTAGAAACCGGAGTTAAAGTCCCAATATGCTTACGTAACAGGCTGACATGAAAAACATTATGAATTTGAGAATCTGGTGGAAGGTTTAATCTGTATGCAACTTCGCCCACCTTCTCCACGACTTTGTATGGCCCAAAAAATCGAGGTGCAAGCTTTATGGACCTTCGGAATGCAATTGAAGTTTGTCAATATGGCTGTAGTTTTAGGAAAACATAATCCCCAACTTCAAATGACACTGCCCTGCGATGCTGATCAGCTTGAATTTTCATTCGATTCTGGGCAAGTGATAAATTATGTTGCAGCTCCCTTAGTATGGTATCGCGGTCTTGAAGGTACTCATCAACAGCTTGGACACGAGCTGTTCCTGGAAAATAAGTTAATAGGCTTGGTGGTGGAATTCCATATACTGCTTCAATTGGGGTCATCTTTGTGGAAGAGTGAATGGATGTATTATAACTATACTCAGCCCAAGCAAGCCATTCTACCCATTTCCTTGGCTGATCACCTGCAAAGCATCGCAAATATTGCCCAAGAGTTCGATTTACTACCTCGGTTTACCCGTCCGACTGTGGATGGTAGCTTGAACTCATGCAAAGCTAGGTTCCTTGTAGATGAAAAAGTGTTTTCCAAAATGAGTTGATAAATACCTTGTCACGATCACTGGCAATGGAGCTGGGCATGCCATGGAGTCGAACTACGTTGGCAATGAAAGCCTTGGCCACATCTCGAGGTCAGAAAGGGATGTTTAAGGGCCACAAAATGGGCATATTTGGATAAATTTCAAACCACTACCACGATCACGGTGCACCTATCTCGATGGTGGCAATCCCTCCACAAAATCCATTGAAACATCACCCAAATCGCTTTGGAATTGACAAAGTCAAAGTAATCCTGCACGGCCTTCATACAATCGACTTATGTATTGGCGTATGTGTCACAATCGTTTCAAAAAGTCCTTCACCGCTAAACCATATTTGTCGAAAGGAAACTACGTCGATGCGAGCCGAGTTTTATGGAAGCCAAATGGCCACCCGTTGGTGATGAGTGACTATCGCAAGTATTTGTGGAACTAAGGTTGAAGAAGAATTTGAGATAAATCTTTCCATCCTTGAACCATACCCCATCTCTTTGAATCAACTTGGAAACTAACTGAGACTTATTTCCTTCCATTAATCTTTTATAAAAAAGATCTTCTTTGACTTCTTTTTGCAATGTACACCACCAATCTGCCAGAAATTGGAATTCAACTACATGAGATAGAGAATCGGCACCTTGATTTTCCGATCCCTTCTTATATTCAATCTCATAGTCATAGCCAAGAATTTTTGGAAGCCATCGGGTCTGAGCTGGAGTAGTGATGCGTTGCTCCAATAAAAACTTCAAGCTCTTTTGGTCTGTGCGAACAGTGAATGTTCTACCAAGTAGATAGGGACACCATTTTTTAATTGCTTTAACAATTGCTATCATCTCTTTCTCATAGGTGGACAAAGTTAGGGCCGAACCTTTTAATGCTTCGTTGAAATATGCTATCGGCCTGCCATTTTGCATCAAGATTGCTCTAATTCCGATGCCACTCGCATTGCACTCCACCACGAACCTTTGTGTAAAATCGGGTAGACAGAGGATCGGGGCTGAAGTTAAAGCGCTTTTAAGTTGGTTGAAGGTCGTTTCAAAGTGTTCATCCATCGAATCTGCTTTGGATAGGAGCTGGTTCAAAGGAGCAACAATGCTTCCAAAATTGCGTACGAACTTTCAGTAATAGCCAGCCAAACCAAGGAACCCGCGAACCCCTTTGACTATTGTTGGCGTTGGCCATTCAAGAACTGACTTTATTTTAGTTGGATCAACGGCTACCCCTTGCTCCGAAATTATATGCCTTAAGTAATCAACTTGTGTGACTCCAAATTTACATTTTGACTCCTTGGCATATAAGCTGTTGGATGACAGTATGTTTAAAATAACCTGCAAATGTTTCAAGTGTTCCTTCCAAGATTGAGAATATATCAAAATATCATCAAAGAAAACCAAAATAAATTTTCGGAGATAAGGACGAAAAAGATCATTCATGAGACTTTGGAATGTTGCTGGCGCGTTTGTAAGGCCAAATGGCATCACAATAAACTCGTAATGCCCTTCATGTGTTCTGAAAGCGGTCTTTGGAATGTCTTCGTCATATACCCGGATTTGGTGATATCCTGCCCTTAAATCCAATATGGAAAAATATTTGGCTCCATGTAGCTCATCCAGGAGCTCATCAATAACAGGAATAGGATACTTATCCTTCACCGTGATGTTGTTTAAGGCCCGGTAGTCTACACAAAACCTCCAACTCCCATCTGTCTTTTTCACTAGAAGAACTGGGGAAGAGAAAGGGCTTGTGCTAGGCCGAATTAATCCAGAATCGAGTAGCTCTCTAACCAATTTTTCTATTTCATTTTTTTGGTAATAAGGGTAACGGTAGGGTCGCACACTCACTGGCTCTGCTTTGGGTAATAAGGGTATGTGGTGATCATGTGAACGTTTTGGAGGTAAGGATTTTGGGGGTTCAAATATATGGGAAAATTTGGTTAAGAGATGGTTAATTTCTGGTGGGTGTGTTTGTGGCCTATGGTTAGTAACAGAGGGAACAATTTGAAGAAAAAACCCTGTACCTTGTAGATGGCAGAGATGGCAACATTCTTTCTCGGATAGAGGACCCACAATCTTTTTCTTCAACCCATAAAAAGTGTGAGAATTTCCTCCAACTTTGAAGGTCATAGTCAACTTTTTGTAATCTGTCTCAATTGGACCAAGAGTTTCAAGCCATTGAACACCCAAAACTAGATGACACGATGCCATTGGGAGAACATAGTAATCTGCTGTTATGGCATGCCCTTGGATGATGATGGTGAGTGCCTGACATTGCCCAGAACAAACTATCTTTTCTCCGTTGGCCACCATAACCTGAAATTTCTTATCTCGGGCTACCGGTAAACTAAACTTCGAGACTATGGCTTCATCAATGAAATTATGGGTACTACCCCCATCGATGAGTATGGTTATCAACTTGTTCTTTATTTTTCCGTCCACACGCAAGGTTTGAGGATGATTGGTACTTGTAATTGCATGGAAAGAAATCTCAGGCACCGACTCTGGTTCTTCTTCTTCTTGGTTGTTATCATCGATGAATGAGGGTGAGATATCTTCCATCATGAACAACTGAGGTCTTTCACAACGATGGCCTGGAGTGAATTTCTCATCGCAATAATAGCACAACCCCTTATCCCGTCGTTACTTGTCTTCTTGATTGGTAATTCTCCTGAAGTTTGAGTTGGAATTATTGCTTCTTGGTGGAGGGCCTAAAACACCAGAAGTTTGGTTCTGATTCACTTTGGGAATGGCAGCAGCTTGATTGAAACGGAGTGGCTGGTTTGATTTCTTTTGCAATTGAGTCTTTTCCTCTATGAGTCGGGCCACGCCTATGGCATCAGCCAAGGTCTTTGGTTGTTTAACCTTGACCTCAATACGAATGTCATCACGAAGTCCCGCAATGAAACACCCAATGAGAAAGTTTTCTGGTAACCCATCTACGCGGTGCGAGAACTTCTCAAAGGCTTCTTGGTAAACAACTACTGTTGAGGTTTGCTTAAGGCGGCTCAAAGATTCGATGGATCTTCATAGTCACCGGCCCAAACGGAGGAGGAGAGCTTTGGTAAATTCCCCCCATGTCAGTGGTCCTCGAAACTTTGTTAACCAACGGTGCCATTGAAGAGCTATGCCTTCCAAATGGAAAGAAGCGAGTTGTACCTGTTGTTCCGGGGCTATGCTTTTGAAATCAAAGTACTGTTCAGCCTGATACACCCACCCAATTGGGTCTACACCATCGAATTTCGGAAAGAATAATTTGAGGGTGTTGTGATTTTGTTGGTTGTTGGATGTGGATTGGTTGGTGCGGGAAGAGGACTCATCTCGTCCAAATGGCTTAAGGTCGTTTTGATTAGTACGGGAGGTTCGGAGTGCTTGGAGCTCAGTTAACACCACTTGTAAGATAGCATTAACTTGATCAAAGGTTGACTCGTGTTTGGCTAGGATGTCATTTACTTCGTTGCGGAACTTAGCATTGGTTTTGCCACGGGTATCCATAATTGGAACCTGCTTTGATACCACTGATAAGGATGAATTTGGCAACCAGGAACAGAGGAAGAGAAAGAGAAAAATAGACAGGAAGTGAGGAGAAGATTGCAGCAGGAGAAAAGAGAATTTACTCAGTTACATTCCTTCCAAAAAAGACAGACATGACTTTATATAGCAGCCACAACAACGGAAACAAATTAAACAACTGAAATCAAATAAAATCTAGCTAGAAAATAGGAACTACTTTATTTGAATAATGTAACCACAAATCCCACACAATCTGCACATTACTTGACCCACTCTTCATGTAATCCCATGATCCTAGGCCTAGCACGTATCATTATCACCCATGGATTGAATGTTGACTCACCTAACAAACTACCGAGTGTTTCTTTTTCTGCCCCTGCTGTAACCTTGCAGCCATGTGGGTTCCTTAATTTGTCTCCTTGACCTTCTTAGCTCATTTAGTGTGAATAAGTCCTCCAGCTCATCCTCTTCTAGCTCCATTTGATCACCTACCTCCTTTTTCTTTAATCCCTCATGATTAGCTGTGATGATTCCCTCATTTTCTATAGTTTGTTCCTCGTTGTTTCCCACTTCTTTTCCCTCCTGTGTTGCTGTTGCTTCTTCATTGATATGAATTAGCTGCTGGTTACCAACTGGGTTGGGACTCATGTTTGTATCAATACTCACCCCTTCAAGGGACACCTTGTCCTCAAGGTGAAAAGTTGGATAAGTAGACTGGAATTGTGTAGTGGGGGTCCAAGTAGCTTCTTCTAACGGCAGTCTATCCCACTGGACTAGAATTTGAGACTCCCAATGATTGTTGATTAATTTCTTCCTGGTATCTAAAATGGCAATTGGTTGAATTATGGGTTGGTTATGATAAGAGTGTGGCGGCAAAGTAACTGATGGTGTTGGATTGTTCCCATGGAATTTTTTTAGAAGAGAAATATGAAATACTGGATGGATTTTGGAGTAGGTTGGTAGTTGAAGTTTGTAAGCAACTTGTCCAATCTTCTCAATGACAGGATAAGGTCCATAGTACCTTTTGCTGAGCTTATAGGAAGATCTGTATTGCACACTATGCTGTCTATTGGGTTGTAACTTGACGAGTACCAAATCCCCTATGTCGAAGCTGAAATTTGTTCGTTGTTTATCAGCTTGAAGTTTTATTTTTGATTGGGCTGAAGTCAGGGTGTTTTTCAAACTTCGCAACTTTTCATCTCTTGTCTGCAGTGTGATGTCAACTGCTTCCACTTGTGCAGTGCCCGGTATGTATTGAGCAAGGGTTGGCGGTTTCTTTCCAAATACAACTTCAAAAGGGGTTTGTTGTATTGTGGAATGATAAGATGTGTTGTAAAACCATTAAGCCAATCCTAGGAATCTATGCCATTGGTGTGGTTCGGTAGACACAAAACATCTCAAATATTGCTCAAGGCATCTGTTAACTACCTCAGATTGACCATCAGTCTGAGGATGATAGGAGGATGACATCTTCAATGTTGTGCCTTGTAAATGGAATAGCTCCTTCCAGAACTTGGATAGGAATATGGCATCCCTGTCACTTACAATAGATTTGGGGAGGCCATGGTGTTTGGTTACCATATCCCAGAAAAGAGAGGCGACCTTGGATGCAGTGTAGCTTGTAGGTAAAGGACCAAAGTGAGCAGCCTTGGAGAACCTGTCTACCACCACCAAAATGCAGGTATATCCCTGAGATGCAGGAAGATGGGTGATGAAATCCATGCTTATGTCTTCCCAGATATGCTTGGGGATTTCTAATGGCTGTAAAAGACCATATGGATTGACATTTATAGCTTTGACTTGTTGACAGACTGTACAATGTTTTATGTGAGCTTTGACATCCCTCCTCATTTGAGGCCAGTAGAAATTTGCAGTGAGCTTCATAAAAGTCTTCTGTGTACCTCCATGCCCTCCTTCAGCGGAATTATGGAACTCTTTCATGATAGAATTCTTTAGGGAGGAATTATTGGGAATGTATAGTTTGTCCTTGTAAAAGTAAGGACCCTCTTTTATAGACCAAGGTGGAGTATTGGTGATTGATTGAAGTTCAAGGGCTGAGTGTCAATCTTTTGTAGCATTGACCCTCTTTTGTAGCATTGACCCTTGTCAATCTTTGCCTGTCGTTCTGCTAGTGTGAGTCGCTTAACAGGTAATTTGTGGTATTGGGATAGTTGTGTGTTCGGAGCGGAAGGTTTGTCCATTTTATCAAGTGGTACATAAGGGACTACAGCATTTCGAGGAACAGAAGAATATTGTGGCCTGGGTCCTAACAAAGACGTGTTGCTATAGCTTCTAGGATGGAAATTGTAAGGTTTTCCCGCCCCAAATTTTCCTTCATATAGCTTAGAAAGGCCTATGGCATGCTGCAGATTGTAAGGTTGTGCTCCAATAACCTCACATTGGATATATGATCTCAGTCCCCCTATATAACATCCCTTGAGAAAGGATTCCCAGGGATTTTAGTGGAAAGTTGTTGAAAGCGTAATTCATACTCTGCTATTGTGCTTGTTTGTGTCAATCTAGAGAGTTGTGTATTGGGATCATCGTATGGAGAAGGTCCGAATCTAATATGCAATTGAAAAGTAAAGTCAGCCCAAGATCTTACCAGATGGTTCGTTTCCATCCATTGAAACCAACTGGAAGCAGCTCCATCAAGATGTAAAGCAACCAATGATAATTTGTTGTCCTCAGAAATTTTATGATATTCGAAATATTTGGTCACCTTGTAGAGCCATTCAGTAGGATCTCCACTCTCAAATCTAGGGAAATCCACCTTGGCTCTCCTTTGGAAGTCATCTTGCCGTCGATCAACTGGAGGTGGGTCCGGTGGGTGTTCCTCTCGGCCGACAGGTCTCTACTGTTGCATCTGATCTTGCATTACAGCAGTTAAAGTTTGTTGAAATTGTTGGGTGAATGTTTGAGCAAATTGATTGAACTGTTGATTGAATTGTTCAAACAATTGTTCTATCCGGTTAGGTTCAGCCATAATGAAAGCACCAATGATGCTGAAATTATAGTCTTCAGCTAGACTTTTAGAGAATTTTGAGCAAGGAAGAAAACAGAGTAGAAAGATATATTACTTCATGATATCTAACTTTAGCCCCAAGATAAGATACTTATAGGCTTACTAGTACAAGATTCTAGATAATTCATCTCAACCCTACATCTTTTATTAATAGCTAGTTATTTATCACCCTTGGATTGAATGTTGACTCACCTAACAAACTACCGAGTGTTTCCTTTTCTGCCCCTGCTGTAACCTTGCAGCCATGTGGGTTCCTTAATTTGTCTCCTTGACCTTCTTAGCTCATTTAGTGTGAATAAGTCCTCCAGCTCATCCTCTTCTAGCTCCATTTGATCACCTACCTCCTTTTTCTTTAATCCCTCATGATTAGCTGTGATGATTCCCTCATTTTCTGTAGTTTGTTCCTCGTTGTTTTCCACTTCTTTTCCCTCCTGTGTTGCTGTTGCTTCTTCATTGATATGAATTAGCTGCTGGTTACCAACTGGGTTGGGACTCATGTTTGTATCACTTACCCAGCTGCAACCGTCCCTCTTCCTGCCCAATTCCAACTGTCCCTCCTATACCAATTCTCAACTCATTCGTTCAGTTTAGATAAGACAAATTGGAGCTTCAAGGATTCGTTGGAGCAGCTGAGATTAAACTAAAGGATAATGAAAATTTTTAAACAAGCAGGCATCAGGTACTATAACATGTCCTCAATGTTTGACCAAAGTTGGTTCATGTATGACTAGTTGGTAATTACCAGTGCATGTGTAATTGGTGGTGCAAAAAAAGTGTTAACCCTGGATGTTATAGAGATTGATATATTTGTATAGTTATGTAAAAATCAAAAGAATTGAAATTTGGAATATGAATAAACTAACTAGTTTGGTAAATAATTGGTTATATATGAATCGATTGTGTAAATGTTGATATGGACTGGAATTAGAAACAAGGGGTATATGTTTGGTTGTGTGGTGATATAAGGAGACTAAAATGGGATAATAGCTCAAACAAATGGTTGTGAAATAAGTGTTTCAAATCAGCGCACATATAGTGTTTGATAAAAGTCCTATATGGACTGTTTTGGTTAAAAACCAAGTAAGAGACAAAACCAAGGTTTGGGCTGGATATATGTATATTATATAATGATAATTAAAGAGTTTGGGCGAATTAAATTAAAGAGGAAGCAATTTTAAGCCAAAACGAAAAATTTAAAAGTTAGTGTGTCAGGCTACTTTTGTCTAACTGTTTCGGCTTGTTAGACTAGCTGGAAAATTTTAAGCTTCTGGGGTCTAGTAGTGTGCAATCCCAGTTAGCCATAGCCTCCGGAATGGACTCGTTCCGAGTTCGGACGATCGAGTTATGATGTGTCAAAGTCGGTGCGTCTAATCTGTCAAAAATCTGGAAAACCGATTCAGACCAGTCTCTTGCACGAATTTTCTGGAATTTTGTGTTAAGAATTTGAAAATGGTCAAAGCATAAGATTTTTAGCCCCGGAAGTTAGCTTCGCGTGGGCGCAAGAATTGCTCAAAAATGTTTTGAAACGAAAAAGTTATGACTGTTTTAGCGAGAGAGGGTAAAACTGGAAATGAATTGGAAACTGTTATGAACGTCCACTTTTGACGCACTGTTTGGGCTGCCTAATGAAACCGAATTGGGTGACTCGTATTTTTTAAAAATAGTCATACATACCATGTATAACATATTCGAAAATGAGCACGATCCGACATGCGAGCCAAAAATGGAAAAATTGCAAAATAGCCGTGTCGCGAAGGGGGCTGCTGCCCACAACAGCACACAGTACAGCAGCAGCGCACAGTAGCAGTTGGCTGGGGGCTATTTTGGCCTCTTGTTTAACGCGTCTAAATTACCCAAAATGTTCGCTTAGCATTTTCTAAAAATAGGTGGACATACCACCTATAACATATCCAAATTGGGATGGGATCGGATTAGCGAAATAGGAATTAGAAAATTGTGAAACGGGCATTGAGTGCTTGGGATTGCCCAGTGAAGGCCAAGCCCCACTGAGCCACACTAGGCCAAGCTGCCAGTCGTGCCCAGCTGTGGTGCTGTTTAAATTTCGCAATGTTTTGCTTCAATGGTTTTGATGATTTAGCTTTTGGGAATGGAATAGAAATAAAATAATACAAATGTGTGAAATGATTTAATATTTATAATTTATATATATAAATTATAAATACATTTAATACATAAGCTAAACTACTAAAACGCTTTAGTTTACATATAAAAGTATGAGCATTCATGAGATATGAATGGTTATAAACCAAGCATGTAACGTAATGATATGCTAAAGCCATGTCGAAGCCTTTTAAAATGTAAATTCGTTCAATATACAAGAGAAGCAATAAAAGTATTATGTAAACGTAAGTTTACATATGCAGAGCTTATTTGTGTAATGAAGTATAAAGAGAGTTATATATTAAAATGGAATGTGTTAATATTAAATGTAAAATTTGAAAACAAAAGGGTTTTTTGAAATACAAAAAATAAATAAATTATGAGAACGGAATCAATAATTTATTAAAGGACATATGTATAAAACTAATATACATATGAAATGAGAATTCAATTTATTCGCGAGAGTGAACATTAAGCTATGGATACGCTATGTAAATTAATGATACGAGACGTCCGTGTACGTAATTATAAAATGAGTTAGTATATGGACTAACGCAAGGATATAAAATGCGAAGCTAAGTTATTAATAAAGTAAAGCATTCACATATGTGGCGATAGCATGGTTTAGTACATGAACTATCAAAAGGCATGAAAATTACGGAAGTTAAGGAAATGATGAGATAAGCTATGTCTATGCTATAAAAGCTATTTATAAAGCATATAGTCCCAAGATTACAAATAGAGACATGAAATATTTCTATAAATGGACATAAATGGTTTATGTTTTGAAATGTAAAGTATTTATATACTAAAGCCATGAGATAACCTCTTTGGGCATAAAAAGGGTTATAATGAACGAAAGTTTCTAAAGAAACGTGAAATAGTTTTAAGATGAGAACAAATGATTATAGTTACTGTAAATAAATTTGTTTACATCGAGTATGTGAATTTAGTATGCGGAACTAATATGTGCATGTATGTATCCTCAATTTATGTAGGATCATCACAAAGCCAATAAGTTATAACATTAAACAACACTCGGGCAAGTCTTCTAGTTTCTTTATGATACTATAAATTGGTTATTGTATTCTTAATGTTGAATTACATGTTACATGCTATATACTGTGAAAGTCAATATATGACTAAGCTGATTGAGTTATGGAACTCAATATATGTGTGATATATGACATGAACATATATTGTTTAAAGTGATGATGCATGAATGGTATAAAGGATTATGAGATATATATTGAGTATGAAACTATGTGTTATATGAAGCATGAAAACTGTTAAATTTGCTGGGCTGTCGAGCTCAGTCTTGCAAAAATATAAATATAATATATTTTTGTAGGTATGATATGCAACACGATTTCTTGCTATCCGGATGATAAAGAATAGAGGCGTGCGTGCAAGAAAGTTGTTTCCTTTTAGTAGGAATTATATTATATCGAAATGACGATTTTTGATTTGTAAATAAGAATTGTGTAAATATTGAGTTATTCGATAAATGAAAAATGTTTGTGTTAAGATTGATATACAGTTTAGCAATTACTTTAAAAAGTAATGTTTTATAGGAATGATACTGTATAAGACGTGATATGAGTTAAAAAATGAGTTATATATACTCATATCACTTTGATAAAAGGAATCATTAAATAAATATGATTCTGAAATATGTAATCGTAAAGGTTACGATTCAGGGAATGAAAGAAAGAAAGATAAAAAAAAATTTAATTATCCGTAATTTTATCAATTATAATGTTGATAACCAGAACAAGATAGTCGTTAACGTACAAGATCGGGAAGGAAAATAGTCTCGATTTTGGGGCATCACAGAATGTTAGGTGATAAATTAGATGGAACATTTCATATGTTTGGGAATTTCAAATACGCCTAGTGATATAGGTTATTTTCTTATGATTGGGGATTATAAATAAGGCCTTGTGGTATTAGTGGTGGATTCTATTTAAGGTGAAAAAGTAGTGGAAGTCTTGTGGTGAACAGAAAGACTTCTAGTCTTTTTTTATACTTCAAAATGAAAAGTGGGCTTGGTAGATTATGGAAGGCCTCATTTGTTTATGGCAACCCCAAATATAGATGTAGAAAGGTGCAATGACAAAACTTGGCCAGCTCAATTCATCTAAATTCTATGTTGTGGTTAATTTGTGATTGAATGCTATTGTAGGGTATAGGGAGAAACAATGGAGCTTGTTTTAAAAGACCACGTCATTAGAAATTTCTAGGATTTTCTCAATAGGAGTCAAATTTATATCTTCAAGCTCAAGTTGCACCAATCCAGAACTGCATGGCCCCATTCTGAAGTTGATTTTACATAAGAATTCTTGAATAGGCCAGTTAATCTTGAAGGTATATTATATATGTTTGTTATAAATTGACAATATCTGAAAGTTTGCTTACTTTGCAGTTTGCACCTTGAATTTTCAGATTGAGAGATTTTTTCCGGATTGGATTTACCTTGTGAACTATTCTGTCTCGCTATACACCTCTATTCAATGGTGCATTAGTTACTGTTTGAACTTCTGATTTAGTTTGTCTTTTGTGCAAGATATAAACTTGATATCTCTTGGATCAGGCTTGGGTTCATTTGTCGCATTATGTGCCTCTGGTCTCTGAGCTTACCGGATTGAATTGTCTGATTCTATAAATCTGGACTATAGCTGCTAAGGTTGGTTAATGTTTGGAGAAAGCCAGATTAGTGCTTAGTGACTTGATTTGTAAGTGTTATTCTAAGCCTTATTTTAACTTATAAGTGGCGTTATTTTTAAAGTAGTGTTGTACCTTTTTGGACCTATGTACAAAAGATTTGATTTAGCGAAAAGTTTATTTTTTTAGAAAAAATATATTGAACTAATATTTTGAAAAATAAGGTTTTCAAATCCTTCGCTCAAATAAGAATCGAGTTCCTTTGATACTGCCAGATATTAACCTTAGATTGGTCTAACCCCGAGGCGCTTTATTATTTTTATGAAAGCTCATTGTTGTTTTATTTGAAATAGATTTTGGTGATAATGCATAACTGAAAGCATCAAAAAGGGTCTACTACAAGAAAAAAGCTTATTTGCGACCGCTTATTAGTGATCACTCTCGTTTAATCTA
Organism: Panax quinquefolius; assembly: GCA_020205615.1. Lineage (NCBI taxonomy): Eukaryota > Viridiplantae > Streptophyta > Magnoliopsida > Apiales > Araliaceae > Panax > Panax quinquefolius. The sequence continues at coordinate 102,548,488 of CM035158.1, read as the reverse complement.
ATATCCATCTCATGACATCGATTATGATCGTGATGGTCGTCGATAAAATCTGTTCTTTGATCTCGCATATCGACTACTATTAGCGACCGCCTTATCTATCATAATCGATATTAGTGGCGAAGTGGGTCGTCATTGGTGAGTTAGCATGATTCAGGGTCAAAGGCTGGCGTAGGCCACGTGTCAGCGACCGACGCGGTCGCTGACTCCCTGATCTAATTAGCAGTCACTAATAGGTATCAGCGACCACATGGGGTCGCTGATGTTTAAAATTTAAAAAAAATTGTTGTTTTCTAGATTTCCCAAAAAAACTGTACATGTTTTGTACCTGCTTTATATCCTAACACACAACAGACAGTATATATAAACTTCCAACCACAACAATATAAACATCCATCCATATATCGACACATAAACCAACACAGTATAAACTATATAAACATTAAAAAACCAATATGAACTGAAGAAATATATACAAATCTAATCTTTAAGTAACATACAGTCATCCAAAGAATGAATATAAAAGTACAAGGCTCATAAAAATCTAGAAAACAAACCTAGGTCGGTCGTCATGCATCATCGTCCAAATTAGTTTCTCGTTGACCCTGTAATTAACAAAAGAATAAAACAAGTTACATATATAATATATATGTTGATACTTGTATTACGAAAATATATAACAAACTAAACACAACAATATATGTATATATATATATATGTGTGTGTGTGACTAATTTGATTGTAATAATTAAATACTAAGATTACCTCGTCGCCATCCTCATGTTGTGATGATCTTTGTCTGCTGCTGCCATTACCATCGCCGCCATCGCAGCAGCCTAACTCATCGAGACTCGTGAGCCTTGAGATGCCCACTTAGTATACGAAGAAGATCACGATCTCAACAGATCGCTCTCACACAGTCAACAGGAGTATAATGAGCTGGATGGGTCGATGACTGTGTAGACTAGGTAGCAGAGTTGTCTGTGCCACTGATGGTTGGTCATTGTCGTTGTCCTTAGCCTTTGACGTAATTCTTCTTCACAACTGACGCTCTATCCCACAATTCTTTATCAATCACCGGACGTGGGGTGCCTTCAGGATAACGCTCGTTCAATAAACTTTTATAAGTATCCTGTCAGCAGGTTAACAATTAAATAGTTAAAAATAAATATTAAATTCTAAATAATAACGTAAGCTTGATAAACAACATCAAATTTGTCAAAGCTTATTACCGCTATTTGGATAGCATCAGGTAGACCATCACAAGTGGCCACGTACACATCTAGCCAATAGATAGACTGACCTTGAGATTGAGACTCCTATACAAAACATACTCCCATATTACTAAGTAAACATGTTATATTATACAAACCATGATTGTAAACATATTAAAATAATTATATCAAATTCACAAGTTTACTCTTTATATGTACCCTGGCAGTAATATGTTGTAACTGTGATATATTATCGCCCTTGTAAGTGCCTTTCGCCTTTTCGCCTTTAGGTACACCCGATGCTCTGTTAGTGGCGGCAGTCTTGCGTCTCTTGAACCAGCTCTCTGTTCTCCATTGGGCACACATCTCACTTGGGGCTATGCTCGTACATGTACTCCTCTCCCTGGCCTGATGGTTGATCGATGCATTGTGTAGGGCTTTTTGTTGTTCCCTATTCAAGTTTTCTTTGGTGCGGACGGAACACTTCTTCCATAACAGTGTCAGTATCACTGAAGCCTCCGCGTCGTCCCATCTATACCTTTTATGCAAATAAAACAACAATAATAATATTAAAACGATGCTATTAACATATAATCCAACACTACTAAATAATATTAGTTTATTAATTATATTCTCTGTCGGAATTAAAAAAAAAACCCGAAATTCAAATTTCAAATCGCATCCTTGTAGGGCGATAGGTGTGCTCTTCATGCGTAATCATAATTGTCGGCGATTACATAAGCATAATCATGAAATGCACTTGACTATCTTGTTATTTGAAAAATCACTACAATATACAACAATTTACATTAAAGATGAGTAGATTTATTATTTTATATAAAGCAATTTACATTAGTATATATGCAACAATGGAAATCTAAAATGCTTATATATAAATGATGCAGACGTACGTGTTGTCCGGAGGGGGACGGATCTGTATGAGAATTCGATCATCCGGATTAGCATGGGCCTTTGACACATGATTAGGACCCCTACCCAAGCAGCACTTTTTTTGCGCTGCTTCAGAAGCCATCTATAAATACAAATATCAAGATTTTTTTATGAGTTATATTTGATTACATGCATATATGAATATAAAATTACAATAATGACAGGAAATTGCATTGAATAGTTAAGTACATAAACATGACAATGATATAAAGAACATGTAATACTAAACATACATTTTATTTTTTTTAATCAAAGTCTGAGTCAGAATCATCTTGTATACGTATTGCAGATTCATAACCATCATCTGCTTCAGATTCAGTGTCAGTGTCAGTCAATAACTCTTCCTCCTCTGTATCAATGTCATCTGGCACAAGTATTGAGTCAAGATCCAATTCATTAGGTTCATCTCCACCCTCTAACTGGATTACTTCATTGTCATCCTCCACATTTATTCTAGAAGTTCTATGAAGCATCATTTCTCGGTAGATCTCCCCGTCTACTACTTCTACACGACTGCACACGGGAGTATGAATTACAACTTACCAATCTGCAGGCGGTCTATCCCTTTTCCTAACAGGATTAGGAGTGTAGTATACTTGTACTGTTTGAGTTGGTAACATAAACGGTTCGTTGGCGTACGCAGACCTATGGAGGTCAATATTAACTATTCCATGTCTGTGAACCCGTATCCCTTTTTCTGAATCAAACCAACGACACTTGAACAAGTTAATCTGACCGCCATAAGTGCGCTTGTGCGACAACTCAATTATTTCATCCAATTCCCCATAAAAGGCACGACCAAACTCATTGTAACAATCTTCTTGGACACACACTATAGTGTTAATTGTTCTTTTACCGCGACCATATGCCTTTGTATGACATTCGCAACCATTTATTTTTTAACCATTGCGGCTGACTTGGTCCCTATCTGGTCCCATAGTTAGGACTTGTACATTATCCGGAATCGTTCCCTCAGAAAAGCCTACAAAAACTACATCCTATTAAATGAAGTCATAGTTAATATGGAGTATATATATGTCGTGCTTAAGTAACTTAACTTACTTTGTCCTTTAGTTAAAGTGCAAATTTTTTATCACGACTGATTTGAATATCTTTATCAGTTTTGCCGGGATGCTTCGCTTTTAACTCGTCATCTTATGATCTATACAATTTTATAAACATTAACATATTGGAATGTATATTATATGTCATTGAAAGTTATGGGATAAATATTAATTTTATATGTCTACCTCACAAATTTGTCAATCTCCTCGCAATTGAGAAGAATGTAAGTATGTGCAGCATGTAATTCTTACTCAGAGAGGAATACACGCTTTCCTTTTCCATAAGCGCGACCCGATAGACCATATACATAAAGTCGACCATTTAGTTCAACATTGCCCCCATCATCATGTCTCGAGACTCGATTGGCCTTTGTCAATACTTCGTCAGGGAAATAGTTAGAGACAAACGTAGATATCTCATCGAAACTGTATGCCTCACATATCGATCCCTCAACATAAGCTCTATTATTCACCTTCCTCTTAAGGTTTCCCATCACCCTCTCGAAAGGGTACATCCATCTATATTGAACTAGACCCCCAACACGAGCTTCATAAGAAAAATGGATTTGCAAATGATCCATGGAGTCAAAAAAAAACCAAGTGGGAATATTTTTTCAAGCTTACACGTTATCTCTATGATGTTCTTCTCAAGTACGAACATGTCCTTCTCATTTAATATTTTTCAACATAAGTCTCTGAAGAAATGACTAAGATCCGTTAAAGCATCCCATATTGGTTTATCAAGCAGATCCCGAAATGCTATATGAACGAGTCTCTCCATGAACACATGACAGTCATGACTCTTCATCCCTTGCAATTTTTCACCCTTAACACACCTTGCAATGTTTGACACATATCCATCTAGTAGTTTCTCAGACTTAGCCCATGTGCACACATCTTCAACTTGCTTTTTGGACAATGTGTACCTTGCATGCAGTTTGACCATTTTACCATTAGAAGATTCATATAGTTCTAATCTAGGACGCTTATAAATATCTTTCATGTCCAACCGTGCCTTATCATTATCTTTTGTCTTCTCCGTAATATTCATCACGATGTTAAACACATTGTCGAACACATTCTTCTCAATATGCATCACATCTAGATTGTGACGAATCAAATTTGTAGACCAATAAGGCAGTTCCTAAAAGATGTTTCTCCGAACCCAATTATGAGATTCACCAAACCTATTGATTATGTTTGTGGCATCAATCTTACCAAATGGGATATCCGACAATCTCATCACACGGTCTCGCATCTCCGTTCCCGATAATCGCAGTGCAGACATATCATTGTCTACTTTCCCTTTCTTGAAGTGTTCTCTATTTCTTCGAAACAGGTGATCTACCGGCAAGAACCGACGATGACAGTCAAACCAACAAGACTTTCGACCTTTTGATAGATTGAAAGACTTTGTATGCTCCATACAATACGGACAAGCCAACTTCCCGTGTGTACTTCATCCAACTAACATACCATAAGCTGGGAAGTCACTTATAGTCCACATAACCGTTGCCCTAAGGTTGAAATTTGTTTTCGTTGAAACATCCCAACTCTGTACTCCATTCTCCCACAATACCTTCAACTCGTCTATAAGAGGTCTTAAGTAAACATCTAAGTTCTTTTCAAGACTCTTAGGACTAGGAACCACGAGTGAAAGAAACAAGTATTGTAAGACCCTAACTTTTATGAATAAAGATTTAATTTTCTCTAAATAATATTTTGAATAGTAAAGTGATAATTTGATATAATGCTATAGTTATGAGTGATATGTGCAAATTTTACAAAGTAAGCAAGTGGTCATAAAATATTCGTTTGGTCGGGGAATATTCGTACGACGGCGAAATCATTGGTGGACCACATAATGGAATAACTATCGGATATAGAAAGCGACAGAAATAACCTTTTATAAAAAATAACGGCAAAACTTTAACCGTTAAACTGTTGAAATAACCTAAGATAATAAGATAAGAATACGCGTTGTTGCACAAGAAGCACACCAGATTTACACAAGATCTCGATTATTGATGCTTACATAAAAAGTCACTCAGCCTCATTCAATAATTGTCACGGTAGTTACTGCATAGTATCTCATATTATTGATTCAATTATTGTCAGTATCATCTGCATAATATTTTATATTATTAAATCAATAATTGAGACAACACAATTATTCATACTATTATTTGCATTATTGATAATGTCTAGAAAGTTCTGTTGAGGAAAGGGGTTAGGTTATTTAATTGCGCGCCAATAAGGAGAAATCCTTATCGAAAAACCCCCTCTTTCCTGGGAACGATCTGTTTGTCAATATTGTGAGTTATAATATTAAACGATGAATAATTGTTGAACGATTAAAAATGTGTTTATTGAAGATAAATGATTTGTGATAAATATTTATTCAATTTTTGATATAAATGGAGGGATTTGTCATGAGACGTTTGTTGTAAGTTTGGTTTATTATTCCATAGAGAGATGTGCTAATTTTTTGGGCCGTTGGTTGAAGTTATAATAGTAAATCAATATGGACAGCTGGTTGAAATTATAATAGTAAATCAATATGGACCGTCAGTTGAAGTTTTAATAGTAAATCAATATGGATCATCCGTTTTAATAGTAAATCAATCTAGACCGTTCATGAATTAGTAACTATTTAGTCCACTCTCCTATAAATAGAAGCTCATTCCTTCATTATTTCTTATGAATTCACTAAATCTATAGAGAGAAAGAAGAAGAGTATTCTGCTACTTCACTATTGCAGTATCCAATCTCCTACTAAGGTAAGGGGTATTATTTCTTTCGTATTTGTAAAGGATGTTATTTTCTTCATATTTATAAGGATTGTCATTCTATTCCTTATTAATCTACGGGAGTAACCTGTCGACGCGGATTACCGCATGCATGGTGAATGCTCTTTCGTTTTCATTCTTTATTATCTGCGGGAGTAACCTTTCTATGTGGATTACCGCATGCATGGTGAATGACCCTTCGTATTCATCCATTCTTTATTAATCTGCGATAGTAACATATATGCGCGGATTACCGCATGCATGGTGAATGACCCTTCGTATTCATTCTTTATTATCTGCGGGAGTAACATGTCTACGCGGATTACCGCATGTATGGTGAATAACTCTTCGTATTCATTCTTTATTAATCTGCGGGAGTAACCTGTCTACGCAGATTACCGCATGCATGGTGAATAACCCTTCGTATTCATTCTTTATTAAATTGTGGAAATGATCTGTCTACGCGGATTACCGCATGACGGGTGAAAATCCAGTTGTAGTTTCGTATATTCTTTTATACTCGTATGAGATGTCATTTCTTTTGTACTCATCAAGGGATATCGTCTTCTTTCATATTTCTCCATTTATGGTATAAATTTATTGTTTGTTTCCATAACCTTATTATTAAATGGTGAAAACCCTCGAAATTAGTGGAATATTTTTAATAGTTTGTGTTTCATCTAGTATTTTTTCACTATTGGTCTGAACTTTCTTATTAAATGGTGGGATACTATTTATGTCGGGTTACTATTCATTTGAAATACTATTCATTCAGGGTACTATTCATGGGATATTATTCACAACAAAAATTGATTTCTTTTCTGTCCAAATTATTTTTGATACATGAATATTATTCTTGAAGTTTACTCCACAATTGGTGATCATGTTGATAATTTGGATATTCTTGAACTCTGGATAAATTGAATTATAAATCTCTAATATTTATCATTGATCTCGCTTGATTAATTCCTTTTATCATTGTCATCATCATCATGCTTATGTTGTGGTAAAAGTCATCTTTGGCCCGTAGTGCATAGATGGACTGTTGATTGGTATGATTATGATCAGGAATTGTGTATTGTTATATTAATGACCTTTGATGTTACAGATAAAGGTTTGTGGTAAAAGTCATTTTTGACCCGTAGTGCATAGATGGACAGGTGTTTGACATGATCATGACCACTGGTGATACAAACGACTATCTTTGGCCTATAATGCATAGATAATTCATTGATTGGAAATAATTATTGATTGGTGTTACAGGAAGAAAATATTGATGACGAACTTTTAAATCATAGAAGATAGAAGACATCGTGCTCTACTTGACTCTTCTAATGGATTGTTATTTCCGCTGCAGTTGTTGATCTAAAACTTATTGTCTATTCTATCAAATTTTTTCCTATTGAGGACTAATGATAATTTATTTTATATTATCTTAGTCATAATATTCTTTACTGGGCTAGTTGAGCTCACTCTTTTCCTTTTGGTTCCATTGTTCTTCTTAAGAGGCGAGAATGTAGCTGGGACTAGTCGGGGAGTGGAGTAATGGTCCAAGATGGTTCTTATAGTAGTCCTCACTATTGTGTAAAATAGTGTAAAAATAATTATAATGAGGACTTTATTTGAGTTTGGATATTGTCTACGAGATAATATTTGTATTAAAACTCACAGCTTATGTGTTGTCCTATTTTGCACGACAGTTGTATAAATGAAGTTATATTTGATTTCTGTACCATGTATTTTGCTACTCGGAATGGGTTGTGTGGATTTATTTTGGGGGCGTTACAAGTATAGTTGTTTCATACACATCCAAGTAGGCAAGTTGTATGGAGTGACAATCACAGGCCAACCTGAGTACGGAACAGATGAGTGGCCAAACGGGTTAAAACCATCGGTGGACAATCCATGCCTCACATTTCTAGGTTCAAATGCAAACCCAGGATGTGCTAATTTGAAATCTTTCCAAGCCTGTTCATTTGCGGGATGATTTAGTTCTGCATCTTTAGTTGGAGATTTCGCATGCCAACTCATATGTTTAGCTGTTCTTGAAGACATGTACAATCGTTTTAGCCGATGTGTAATTGGAAAATACCTTAAAATATTTAACGGTATATTTGATTTTTTTTGTAGTCACGCCCTCTTTATTAGGCCTAAATCGATCATGATTGTAAAACGTGCACCGTGTCATCTGTTCATTTTCCTTATAAAATAACATGCAATCGTTAGGACATGCATCAATCTTTTGGTATCCAAGACCCAAATTCTTCACCATTTTCTTACAATAGTAATAGTTATCCGGTAATTTTTCACCGTTAGGCAACATACTCTTAATGGCCTTTAAGAACGACTCAAAACACTCATGGCTCATGTTGTGATCAGCCTTGATGTTAAGTAATGTCGCCACTGCAGAAAATGTAGTGTGTTTGGTACAACCATGCCACAATGGCTCGCTACATTCGTCTAACAACTTAAAGAAGACTTTGGCATCAGAATTCATAGGTTTCTCTATGCCTTGTTCCCAATCAAAATCCGACCCTGCAATATCATTAACCATTTCATTCATACGATGGGTACTGCTGACCGGATTGTGTACTTCTGTGATGCCACCGTCTCTTCTCTGCCCATGTGCCCACCAACATTCTTCGTAATTTTTTATGAATCCAAAAACAAGTAAATGATAGTTTAGCATGTCTCTGTCCATATAATTTACATTCTTACACTTAAACTAAGGGCATCTTATCTTGTTCTGACCATTCACACATTTCGGATGACTTTACCTATACTCTAAAAATACTTGACAACCAACTCTAAATTCAGCTGTAGCACCTATCTGGCACTTGACTTTCGTCGTGTCATCCAACGATGGTCTTTATAGAGGTCCATGATACCACGGTACCTACTACATACATCATGAGCTTATGATTAACATTTAAGCATACTTGAGTATATTTGTAAGCATACGACTTACATTTAAGCATACTATGCATACTTGTAAGCATATGACTTGATAGTTTATGGTCAGTTTAAATGTAAGTCAATTTAAGCATATGACATACATTTAAGCATACTATGCATACTTGTAAGCATATGACTTAACTTGAGCATACGTGTAAGCATATGACTTACATTTAAGCATACTATGCATACTTGTAAGTATATGACATACTTTTAAGCATATGACTTGATAGTTTTAGTTCTCTTTTGAAAACTGCACAGATCATCTTGAACTAAATAACAAAATCTATTTTGAATATATGCAGGGTCTCTACCACCAGGCCATATGAAAGCTGAACTATGATTTTGTGGGTATTGTTCTAAATGATCAAGTAGCACTGATATATTCAATAAAGCTACATAGGATTTCTTTTGCAGTAGTTTTGAAACTAATGAATGAAGTATTGAAGTGTGCTTACACCATGTTCTAGCTCAAAGATCTTTCTGCTATTAGTCATATTGCCCAACTGGTGTAGTGCGTTAAGTGTCTTTTGGCGCATTTATGAAGGTTCTTATATTGAGATTAAGCGGCAACCTCTTTTATATACAACGAAAAAAGATGAAATTTAATCATTGAGTTGAAGTTTCTCCATGAATAAGAGGATATGTCAATTATAGCTGTAAATTTCTAGTACCACTTTGAGCAGATATGTAGTAGGATTGGAAGGGTATCGGTCGGTATTTGGACAAGAAGTATCACACTTGAACTAAGAAGGTGAAACCTGTGTGTCAAGCCTATATTAACTGATAAAGTGAGATAATAATCCTTTCAATTGATTATATATATTTTTATTCGTATTTGTTTATAGTTTGTCTTTGCTGCACTTGTTTGATTACCTGAAGAACGCTTTCAGTGTTACGTATGTCTTTAGATGAAGCTTTTAGAAGCCTTTTGGCAAATGTCGTTCAACTTTTAAAATAATTTATATTTTGTATTTTATTATTATTATTATTATTATTATTATTATTATTATTATTATTATTATGTCTTTCTATTTAGTTCTTTGAAATTTTTTGAGAATTAATTGGGTGCTAGCTAGTAATTTATGAACCAATCTTTATTAGGCCTAAGAGGGGGAGAAAAAGTACAATTTTGGGTGTGGACTCGAAACTTACTGACTCTCTATGGAACGTTAATGGAATATTAACTAATTCCCGTTCAATATTATGTTGTCTGCCTAACTACTTTTTCCTCGTTACTCAAATACTGTTGTAAATAACAAAACCAAATTCAAGCAAAGAAATTTTAATAAAACACCTAAAAAAATTGGGCGGCTACTTTGCAAAGTGTGTGATCAAATTACTAAACCAAATCTCTTTTCATGGAATGCAGTCCTCTCAGCCTACTGAAATCAAAGATGATTGCAATCGCAAGCAAAAAAGAGATGGGGTCTCTTGGAATTTAGTTATTTCACGGTATGTTTTTTTGCTTATGTAATTTGTGACGCCCCCAAAATAGGTCCACACGACCCATTCTGAGTCGCCAGATATCATACTATAAAAATCTAATACAAACTTCATTTATACAACTGTTGAACTGTCGTGCAGAATACGACCACAATTAAACTGTGAGTTTTAATACAAATGTATGCAACTCTCATGGTGCCTTGACCACAACCTTACAATGGTGCCTTACATAAAAGTACAGTCCATAACTGTTTTAGAAATTAAAATATTTGGAAAGTGCTCAAGGAAACCTTCGTACATGGGAGGCCATGCGTCTAGGTTATGATATATATCATATGTCCACAGAATTATCCTTGGTTGACCCAATAGTCCCTAAAGAAAAACAAGAAGATTGCTATCATCTTCTTTCCAATGGTGAGTCTTCTCTTGACATATAATTATCTTCGTTGTCTCCAAGTGAGAATTATATTTCAAATAAACTCCTAGATTATATAGGTAGTGCTCGTAGATATACTCAGCAAGTGGATGTGCACAATAACACGAGGTTGTATGTCATTAGACATCTTGTATGATAGTGGCAAAACACCCTTCCAAAGTTGGGTTCACCTCACCTTATTCGATTCACCAAAATTAAATATCGAATAACGTATACAATACGACACACTTATCTAAAGTTCTCAATAAAATTATTTCCATACTATTTAAGGAGAACCTCAACAGCTATAGACCATTTCATTCCATTCCATTCTCCCATTACCCACTTCGACCCATTTACACTCTTATTACCTAAAAGGAATTGTGAAGCAAAAAGGGTGAAACACTGACTAGCCCAATAAAGAATATCATGACTAAAGATAATTTACATCATCAATAGCCTTCATCGATAATAAATCGAGATTTAGAACATATACGTAGATGATAAAACTTATCAACCATAGTTGCAAATGAACGAAGCGATCCATTAGAAGAGTCAAATGTACCATCAAATCTATTATATTCTCTATGTTAAAAGTCCACCAATAATGTTTTATCCTCGTAACATCAATCAACAATTCACGCCCACAATCATATGAATAACTTCATAATCATAATTGTGATTCTAAATTCCTCTTCGCACCGGAGACGAAAATAATTTTCATCACCTATCATCACGAAACATCAAAAATCATGGTTATACCAAATCACAATTCCTGCTCATAATCATACTAATAAATTCATCTTTGCACTACTACCAAAGATATTCATTAACAATTCATCTTTTGCACTTTTACGTGCCAAAGACATACAATCAGTGTATTATAGAAGAGTCAAGTAGAGCATGATATCTACTATCTTCTACTTAATTAAAAGTGTATTATCAATATGTTATCGCTTCGAGACTCGACTTTAATAAATAATCCACATCATCAATCATCCTCGCACTACTGACGAAGGATATTCACTAATATACTGACCACAAATTATCTACATGCACTACGGCCAAGTATATTCGTGTTTTCAATAATGGTCATGATTATACCGAAATAATCCTTAGTTATAATCATACCAACAACTGTCCATCAATGCACGTAAGCCAAAGATATACAATTATAAAATCAATAATCAACAGTCCATCTTTGCACGTAAGCCATAGATGACTTTCATCACAATATAAGCATGAGGATGATGACAATGATATAAGCATTAATCAAACGAAAACAAGGATAAATATTAAAGACTTTAAATTTATCAAAATATTATCAATCACTTAATAAACTCATAATCTAATATTATTAATATTATAACAATATTTTAATCACTTCTTAAACTTATAAACAATTTATTTTAATTGTTTACACTTTACCAAATAATGCATTTAATCATTCAAAAATGTCATACTCATAAGATTTCATCACCAATGATCAAATCCCTCATCAAAAATCTGCATATACCTTATATAGGATTCACAAGCCATGAAATCCTATTTTTCAATTTTGTTACTTCACATAACATATTTAATTCATTTACTCATAACTAGTTCATTTTCATGAAAAATACCAAATCAGTCCCAAAAATATTTCTTTTCTGGGATTTAGCAGAATATAGTCCCATATTGAACATATATTTTTCTCGGAATTTTTCAAATTCATTTACTATTTTTTATATGACCAAAACTGCCGAATATTTAGACATTTATCATGAATTGTACTTTTGTCTAAAAATTCCAAAATTTACAGGGTATACTCCTGTTATATATATGTACTCCCAATAAAAATTTCACCAATTTTGGAGTTAATTTGAAGTTAACCACAAAGAGTTATAAGGGTTTACTTTTAAAATAATCTTTTCCCATAAAATTCATAACTCCTAATCTATACATTCAAAAATCGTCATTTTTGGACACAATCTAGAAAACTCATCAAAGTATCATTTTAAATTTTTCCAAAATTTTTGAGGGTCAGAAAAATTACGAAACTGCAAATGGATTTTCGTCCTCGTGCAATGCAGTAATCCACGCAGACGCATCATTTTCACAATTTAATAAAAATGAATCTGAATGATCATTCACCATGTGTGGTAATCCACATGATACATGTTATTCAACAATGAATAATAAAGAATGGAATAACGTAAGAATTCACCATGCATGCGCGATAGGCGCATGCATATGTTATTCCCAATGTAATAATAAATGGAATGGAACTGCGTAATGCGTAATCCGCATGATGCAGGATATTCCAACGAATAATAATAAAGAATGAAATAACAACGAAATTCACCGGGCATAATAATGTAATAAGCATGGAGGCGAGTTAGTTATTCCAATGAATAATAAAGAATGGAATAACGAGAAGAATTTCATCATGTATGTGGTACTTACAGATGAGCGGAGGTTATTCCAACATAATAATAAAGAATAGAATAACAACTCTTACGGTATTGAAAGAAAATAACTCTCTTAATGAATGAATCTGAAAGAATAATACCTCTTACCTTAGAAGAAAGCGGATATTGGAATAGTGAGGTAGCAGACTTCTCTTCTTCTTTCTCTCTAAAATTTCTCTCTATAATAATTGCTCTAAAGCTTTAGTGAATTGGTGAGAAATGAAGGAAGAATGAGCTTCTATTTATAGAAAAATATAGTTTCGATAATTGCACGTTTTGGGGCTCAAAATATTACAGTACAATACCTTCAACTTTTCTTTCATTTTTAATTTTGTCCTGCAAATATTATCAAACTTGCATCACCTCCCCTAATAGTAAATAATGTGAATCAATAGTTCAATCATGTGAATCAATAGTTATAATCATGTGAAAATACGAATTACAGTATAGTACCTGCATCTATACCTCCATTTTTAACTTAGTCATACAAGTATTATCAATCTTGCACCAACTCCCCTAATAGTACAAAAATGTGAATCAATAGTACACACATGTGAACAAATAGTTATAATCATGTGAATTAATAGCAATTAATTGCTCATTTACCCGATTAATTATCTGGTTGGTCAATATAACTTCTAGACATCAATTACTATCGAAATAAATGTCGATTTCCACTAACACTAATAATCCCAACACAATGGAAATATTTTTCTCAACAATTTCATTTTTGAAATTTTGAAGTTTGACTTTTTTCGAAAAAGTCAACTGTTAACTTTTTTTTGACCAAAAAATCAACCCCGACAAATTTTGTGTTTATAGTTTATTTTTACTAATTTCATCGTTCCTGACTCAAATATCACGTCCACGTCTCCAAATTCAAATCCGAACTCAAATTCGATTTTTAATAACATTCATCATTAATATTATAACTCACAATATTTAACAAGTAGGTCGTTCCCAAGAAAGAGGGGGCTTTCCGATAAGGATTTCTCCTTATTGGCGCGCAATTAGATGACCAAACCTCTCCTTGACAGAACTTTTAGACATTGTCAATATTGCAAATAATAATATGAATAACTTTGCCGTCTTAATTATTGATTTAATAATATAACATATTATGCAGATGATACTGTGACAATAATTGAATCAATAATATGAGAGATATGATGCAGCAATTACTGTAACAATAATTGAGTATAACGGAGTGACTTCTCACGTAAGCATCAATAATCAATACCGTGTGTTACTATGCAATCACGCATATTACTGTACTTTTACTATTGAGTAGTTCAATAGTTTTAACGGTAACACTTTCGTTGTTATTTTTATAAAAAAATTATGTCATTTTCTTACTATGACAATGCTTCCGTTGTGGAGTCCACCAATGATTGTGCCGTCCTACGGATATTCCCCGACAAAAAGAATATTTTATAACAACTTGCATACTTTAAAAAAATTTCACATATCACCCTTAACTTTAACCTTTTATCAATTTAACCATTTACTAAATAGAATAATTATAAGAAAATTGAATACTTTCATTTCATAAAATTCGGGGTCTCACATAATTCTTTGAGTTAGTTGTGATACTTCCTGAATAAACAAGTTATTTGGTAATGCGTAGCCCCATATGACCAAAATGACATACTTGTAATATACTTCATTTAGTAGTCCAAAACTAACCCAAATGAGATAGTTTTGCTCTACTGATTTTACCATTAGGAAGAGTTCTAGTTAATATGTAGCCCCAAACACATGAACCAAATCAAAAATTGTAACCGAAATTGCAGTTACTAAAATTTAGAAAACCACGCTTAACAACCAATTTTTGAGGTTTGGCATTTGTTTATTTTTTAAAACCGATAGCTAATAACACACATTAAGCTTAAATATTCTTCATGCGTCAAAACGAAAATATGACGGTTAATTAAGGAGATTAGTTGAGCAATTATTTTTCAAAACATCTCTAAAGTATGTTAGCAAAAGTTCATTCTCAGAGGACGTGTATACATATACATATGCATATACATGTATGTATCACTAGAGATGTATTCTTGTCATTCTTTCATGTTTATTTCTCCAACTGTAGTTAAATTTGATGTCATCAATGGTAGTGAATAAGAGGGGTTTCTCAATTTACTCCAATTTCATTTCATGATATGTAATTACATTACCCATAAAGGTGAAAAGCTCTTTTGTTTTACATTGATGGAAAACCTAGTAGGACTCTAAGCTAATTTATTTGGTTATGCAATTTAACAATAACTAATTCTCCAAGCCTCCTCTTGTTGATGAACTAGGAAGTAGACTCCTCTTGTATTGCAACATCTAGTATGAAATTACTTCTAGTTTTTTAAAATTACATAACCACTAACTACACATGCCCACACCTAATCAAACAATGAAGAACAATATCCAAGTGCTAACAAATTAAACTTGCACTTACAAATGTGTAATTTCAGTTGTGGAAAAAAAAAAAGGATTCTAAAAAGAATATAAAAACAAGGACAAAAGTAATTATTACCTAATGCAAGATACCTGTGAAGGCGGTGGTGGCGCTGGCGGCGACAGTGGTGGCGGCGACGACGTTCCCCTCTTTTCTTCTCTTCTCCCCCTTCTCCCTCTTTTTTTCCTTGTGTTGTGTCGAGAGTGATGACCTGATACTGGTTAATTGAAATAGATCCGCGTTCGCCATCAGCGATCGCATGCGGTCGCTGATTTTTAATGATGTGGACTTATTAGCGACCACCAACCGATTGCTGATTATGACTGGTCGCAGACCACCTACGCGCCAACATTCCACGCCAATTTTTGGGCGGTAAATTTATAATAACGACTGCTTAGCGACTGCATGCGGTCGTTGATATGATCTAGTGACTGAATTCAGTCACAGTCGTTGATATCGGTCACAATATAAATATATTAGCGATCGGACACTGCGGTCGCTGTTAGACCATTTTCTTATAGTAGTCGAGCAATCATCGGACATGAGAGCCATCTCGATAAACCCAAACACCTGCAATCAAAAAATTTCACTATCACGAGATCTTAAATCACAAGTTTACTGTGACGCCACCAAAATAGGTATACATCATCCATTCTGAGTCGCCAATTACATGGTACAGAAACAACTACAACTTTTATTATTACAATTATCGTGCAAAATACGACAACACACATGCTGTGAGTTTAAATACAAATATTGTCTTCTAGACAATATTCACACTCAAATAAGTCCTCATTACATTTATTGATAAACTATTTTACAAAAATAGTGAGGATCAAAAACAACCGCTCAGACCATCACTCTTTACCCCGACTGGTTCCTGCTACATTTTCACCTCCTGAGAAGAAAAATGGAACAAAAAGAAAAAGGGTGAGCTCAACTAGCCCAGTAAAGAATATTATGACTAAGATAAAGAACAATAATTTATCGTTAGCCTTCAACAAATCAAATAAAATATAATGGACAACCAGTTTTAGATCAATATTTGCAGCGGAAATAACAATTCATTAGAAGAGTTAAGTAGAGAATCAAATCTACTATCATCTATGAATTTAAAAGTCCATCATCAATATTTTATCCCTGTAACATCAATCAATATACATCTTGCATCAATTATTCATCTTTGCACTACGGGCCAAAGATATTCATTTGTATCACCAGTTGGTCATGTTCATCTCAACACCTGTTCATCTTTGTACTACGGGCCAAAGATATTCATCAAGTAATCATTCATCTTTGCACTACAGGCCAAAGATATTCATCAAGTATCACCATTAAAGACTGAGGATGATGAAAAATATTTTAGAGAACGAATCTAGTGAGATAGAAGAACAAAGATTAAGAATTCATACTTTAGATGAACCAAGTTCAAAAACGCTCCATAATAAACCATAGTGAAGATAAAAATATGGATTCAATTTCAAGAATAAGGGTCATAACAGATAACTTGAAAGGAAGAAAAAAATATATTTTTTTCTTTTGTGAATAAAGATACCCATGAACAAAACACATGAACAAAGATGCCCGTGAAACGATGCCGGTCGTGAAAAGTTCCAAATTTGATTAAAAGTTCGCACCAATATTCCTATGAAATAATATTAGATGAAGCGAAATTTCTAATCATTTCAGGAATTATAGAAGCAATACTTACCATAGTAAGTTCAAATTTAAGAATACGAGATGAAATAATATCGCTTACGTAATATGGAGTATGAAAGAAAATAATATTTCTCACGAGTATTGCAATAAAATAATATCCTTTACCTTAGTAGAAACTGGATTTGACTGGAGAAAATCTTGCAGAAAAATTACGCTCAAAGTATTCTTATACTCAAGAAAACTCACAATACTTTTAGAATAAGAATTTCTGAATTGAAAGTGGTGTGTTGAGGAAGGAGGGGTTACCCCCTATTTATAGTGCAGCTTCGGAGAGAAAACAGACTGTTGATCCACATATTTTCTGCCTAACTTCTGCCTAATTCATTATTTTTCCAATAGTGGGGGCCTACTCTTTGAAACTAGTTTGTAGGAAATCAAATGTACCAACCCACTTTCCACCAATCAATGGCCTAACAACTTGTTTTTCACAATTGAGGCCCCACAAAAATTAGGCAATAATACTTTGCAAGCATATTCTCACCAACCATCCCCACAAACAATGATAAAACGAAGTATTCCAATACATTTTGATTACTTCTTCTTTTTAATCACATGCATGTATATATATATATATACATAATAATAATATTATTATAACTATAATAATATATTTGAATGAATATTTTATCGGAGAAATAAATACAATTCCACAGAAAAAATTTCAAACTTTCAACAATTATTTCATACTAAAATTCCTTCATTTATATCTAAATAAAATAAATATATCCTTCAATTATATCCACATAAAATAAATATTTCCTTATCATATAAATCAATAATTAATTATTCACAAATAATATTACAGAATCACAATAATGACAACCAAAGTAGCTCCTGGAAAGAGGGGGGCCTTCCGATAAGGATTTCTCCTTATTGGTAGCCTTGATTAGGTGACCAAACCTCTCGTTGACAGAGAACTTTCTGACATTGTCGATAATGCTATCTAATAATATTATTCAAATAATATGAATTATTGATCCGATAATGGGAAATCTCATGCGATAAATAATTATTGAAACAACAATAATATAAACTATCAACGCAGCAATTATTGAATCAATAAAATAAAATATTGAATAAAGAATTCATCGTAACAATTATTGAGTAGTGTCTTCTTCACGTAAGAATCAATAATCCAACAATACCATGCAATACCGTGTGCTAACTCTTGTGCCTCACTCGACATCAGATTTCAACCACCGTAATCCAACGATTGTTAATTGATAACGATTACGCTGTAGTTATTTATAAAAACTCAAATTTGTCGTTTTCTTCATTCGACCGCTATTCTGTTATGGAGCCCACAAATGACTGTGCCGTCGTACTAATATCCCCGACAAAAAGAATATTCTCCGACCAAATGAATATTCTCCGATAACAATAATTATTTTATAACCACTTGTTTATTTTGTAAAATTTGCACATTTCACCCATAACCAAAGTATTATATCAATTAACACCTTTTTATTTCAAAATAATGAATATAAGAAATTCAATTTTATTTATAAAAAGTTGGAGTCTTATATTTTCACCAACACTTGCAATCATAAGTTTTCACCTGCAAACAAATATCCTCAATAATACTATGTTTTTTATAGTAATGTGACTCTTCTTTCAACCAATAAAACTGATATTATTGATGATATTATATTGGAGGTAAAAATGAAAAAAAAAACTTTTAAATTTTCTATAATAATTATGATTGTGAGTTTATTAATGAAAATTAAGTGGCCAACGAGATTTTTGGTGACGATTAACACTACGATTGAGCAAAAAAGAGTAAAACAAAATTATCAAATCAAATCATAAGTTTTTTAACCTAATTATTTTAATTATTTAGATATTTGATTTTTCAATTATAACCGTTTAAATATTTAGTGTTCGTGTTGAAAATTACATAATTGGTATTCAAATAACCAACTTAGGAATTTAAAAAAATAGTATTAAATATTTTAAATTATGGATTATGTATTGGTAAATTTTAAATAATTAAACTAGACTTTCTTAAACTTATAAGTTATTATGGTTGTGGGTTATGGTAGATGATTGCTTGAAAATTTTATTGTTAAAAATTTGAAATGAAAATTTTTATTAGATAAGGATGGATTCTAATTTAGGTTATATACCAAATAACCGATATTTAGTGCTTTCGGTAATTTAATTATTGTATAATTTAATTTTTTGTCTGGATATTAAAAATATGATAATTTTGGTATTAGATTATAACCGAATAAGCAATTTCGATTAAGTTATAACGGAATACTCACTTCTAATTAATACAATACTTTTATGTTCTAAAGGGTGGACTCATTGTAGGGTTGCACAAATTAATAAGTTGTTTTGCCTGGCTTAATTAGGGCCTGTCAGCCTTGGACCTTTAACTAAGTTGGGCCAAGTCTAGGCTTGAGTTGAAAAAGGTCGAGCCAAGGCGAATAAAAAGTGTTCAAATAGCGGTTTGAGGAAGCCTACTAACTAGGCCAATGCCGGTCTAGGCTATACTTCTAAATTACTAATAGTTTAAAAACATGTCTGCAAATACATAAAGTATAAACAATGAATAAACAATATACATAATAATGTGTTGATTAAGCCTTGATCAGGCTTGCAGGATAGGCCGGTCCAGGCCTTATTCAAGTCAATCCAAACAAGGCTAAGTATAAAACCTTCAGCTCATACTTTGATCGGACCAAGTTTTATATTGAGGAAAACTTAATATAAATCTTTTTCTCAAGTCTGTCTCTTATATAATAAAAAAATTGACCAAAAATGTAGCCGAATTTATTGTATATTTTCTTTACACCTCATAAAAAGTCACGAAAAAAACATACAATTAAGTTTTCTATCTATTTTTCCCTTTTTCGTTGGATTTAATATACCCACAAACAAAGTTCAGTTCTCAATTTTGTGCAAGTTTATTTTCATCTTTATATCAAAGTCTTGTATTTCGACTGCACATATTTTTTTAAATACTTTTTCAAGTTTTTTCAGTGCAGATGGATGGTTATAAATTTGTAACAAAGAAATTCTTATATTGAAATTTGATTGGAAAAAGAGAAAATTGATTTTAAGAAACAGAATGAATGTTCTAGGTTTATACATAAAAAGATATCCATAAAAATTAATTGGAAATACTGTAAAATTTCTTGTGAATATTTTTAACCATTGCATTTATTTTAGATGGTGCAAAGTTAGTTAATTGAGGATAGTGTGTAGGTATGTACACACACACACACACACACACACACACACATATATGAGGTTCCATCCACAACAACCGGTTGCTGTGGAACAACTCCTTTTTTGGCCTGTTGAATTTTTATTTTTATTTTTATTTTGCTCCAGCCGAAATTTCAACAGGCCAAAAAAGGGGTTGTTGTGGCCTGTTGAATTTTTATTTTTATTTTTATTTTGCTCCAGCCGAAATTTCAACAGGCCAAAAAAAGGGTTGCTTCACAAAGAACTCCTTCTATGGATGGAACCACTATATATATATATATATATATATATATATATATATATATATATATATATATATATATATGATAGAGTCTGATTTGATGATCAATGTGATTATATGATTTGATGATGAATTTGATTAAATGATTATGTGACAATGTGATTATGCAAATTTGATTACGTGGCTATGTGATGAACGTGATGGTGTAATGATGAATATGATTATGTGACGAATGTAAGTTGATGATAAATATGGGTTGTTTAATTAATAATGGATACTCGATTGAGATTGTGCATCTGAATCAATGATTAACAATGCCTTAAAATGTATTTGTAACCAATAAGTTTTGTAAAGTCCTTATTTGAGAAACATATTGTACAAGGACTTAAAATAGAAAATATCAACGTTGTTAGGTTGATCTTATCGTAGAGTTACTTCTACATACTTGTAGCAATTGTTAGCAGAGTAATTTAAGTGTTCATAGAACATTATGATTAATGTATATTTATACAAGTAAGTTTTGTAAAGTCCTAAATGATAATATGATGTACAAGGACTTAAAATTAGTATGATCAAACTTATTAAGATTGATCTGTTAAGAAAATGTATAGATAATAGGACAAGTCAATCGTACAAGATGATAGTAGAGTAACTTTGCTTATTCGTAGAATCATTATTGATCGCAGAGTTGACTCATCTTTCGTAGAGCAACAAATTGTTGAATCGCAGATCCCTTGCTTCAGTCATAAAATGCAGAAGAATCGTGGAGTTATTAAACGATCAGGACTGAACGAAGTATTCTTAAGTTTGCTTGTAAAGCTCAAGACAAGAACTGTTGAGTAAAGAATAACTCACAAAATTATTCTGCCTGTTCGAACTGTGAAATTTGTGTTGCAGAATAATCTATAAGCTCGTAAAGCCATCAAAGTAAAGAAGAGTTTGTGAAGGCATAGAGTTAAAAGTAAAAATAATTGTAAAGCTCTCTCTTGTAAGTCTTGAAGATAAGTTCAAAATCGAGCAAACTAAGATTGATCGTAGGACACACTCTAATGATGTGGAGTATAATCGTACTTCTAAAGAATCTGAATAATAACTATACAAAGACGACTAACACGTAAACGTACTCTGCTAATTCATAAAGGTTAAGTCAGTTCGCAGAGTAACCTAGATATCATAAACAAGCATCTGGTATTGACCAAAGAGATCGTAGATTCGACATCGTAAAGCTGCCAAAGGATTTGAAGACTGAAAGAGAAGTCTACTAAATTTGCCCAAGAACCGTAGAGTACTTATTTATAGAGCAGATAGTAGAGCAAAACGTAGAGCTCAACTCTACGATTTTATTAATACTCG
Organism: Panax quinquefolius; assembly: GCA_020205615.1. Lineage (NCBI taxonomy): Eukaryota > Viridiplantae > Streptophyta > Magnoliopsida > Apiales > Araliaceae > Panax > Panax quinquefolius. The sequence goes on along the minus strand of CM035158.1, from coordinate 102,526,229 downwards.
GATCATATTTGTTCGAAAAGTTCAAACTCTTCGAGCTCGATTCGAGATCGAACTCGACTCGGTAGTTAAACGAGCCTCAATCAAATCTTATTTTATAGTCGATAAATTTTATGAACCAAATCCGAGTAATTCAATACTCGATTCGATTCGATTCATTTACGCTCTTTTAATTTTATGTGAGAAGAGCCCAAAGTAGTAAGTCATTGCTGAGTTAATCCATGCCCAGATAAATCTGATGGGCTAAAAATACAAAGCCTTTTTAGTTAAAAGAAAAGGATGTAGCTGATATAAAAGTTGAGGCATCGTACGTGTCGACTCTGGAGATTTTTTTTTACTTTCATTATTATTATTATTATTATTATTGCTCTTTTTTAATATTCCAATTTTAGAGTCGTGTTAGTATAATTACAAATGAGAATTTAGTAATTAATAACAACCTTTTAATTATAATATTAATAAACTTCGACAAAACTAATAAATTAATCACTGTAGTTGACACGTTTTACTGATTACATCATTGTATTTTTAATTATTTAAATTATTCCATTAAATTAATTAAAATTTTAAATTGGGCTACTTCGTTAAAAAAATTAAATAGCTATTAATTTTTTTTATCTACGTGACTCTAAAAAACATATAAAAATAAAAAATATTTAGTGGCCAACTCTCTCTCTCTCTCTTCACAGATCTCACATTCTCTCTCCTCAACTAAGTTTTTTATCTACGTGGCTGAAAAGGAAATACAAAAATCAAAAATATTGGGAATTAATATTTTCATAAGGGAAATTTATATTTCTACAAGGTTCTCTCACATGAATAGTAAACAGATTCCACATGCTCGACGGCGACATCTTCATCGGAGTTCGAAACTGTTGACTCCAACTTCGTCGTCAGCCTTACTGCTCTGCTATGCGCCCTAATATATGTCCTCGACTTAGTCGCCATAGCTCGCTGTGCTTGGATTCGCTGTGAACAAGGTACTGAAGAAAAAGATTCATAGCTTCTACCAAAATCGCATCCGGTTAAAGAGAAACTGATCTTCATAGACTTCTCTGTTGGAAAAATATATAAATTAACAAGATGAATAATACAGTAAATTGGAACAACTTAGCTGGAAAATCGAGGCGTAGCGTAGCTACTGTCCTAAAAATTGATTTCGCTTCAATCGATAATAATCACAAGATCAAATGGGTTCTTGGCGGTCACTCTCCGAGATTCAATGGCGAAGTCTCCGATTGTGTGTGTACTCACGGAAGGAGGCTTTGGACTTGTCTATGTGGATTACCTGATTAACGAGTATATATTTGTGTAAGAAAGAACAAAACAGACTGTATATTATGCGAAGAACAAAGGCGATTTCTCTAAAGGAGAAGAAGAAGACGATTACCATATGTGCATTCAGCTAAGAAGAAAATAATAGTGGTGTTTCTAAGAACGTTAGACACCAATTAACGGATATAAGTACTGTTTACGTTGGAATTAGAACGGAGGTTACAAAAAACATGACGGCTAGAATATTAACTCTAAACGGGGGTTACATAAATAAATACCGATTAAATTGGGAGTTACATAAATAAATAGCCGATGTGGGACCATAATTTTTAAGCATAACCAACAATCCCCCACATGATTCAAAATTATCAAAGAAAGAAAAATTAAAAAGAAAATGAGAAGGGCAATGGATTTTAGATACATAACGTCGATACCTTGTGGGTTTGAATCGACACTTAGTAGAACAAGCTCATGATTGTAGATTATAGGTGAACTATATTCTTGAACCTGTTATCTATGATACAATCAATTTGACTTGCACACATATCTAAAAATCCTGAATCCACACAAGTCCGCGGTTGGGCGCGTTCTAGGCCATGCGCCATATTCCATATTTTCATAAAGGCTCTAGAGAGTTTGCCAAAGACTCTCATAGGAAGCGGCCTACACTTCCACCTTTATATAGGTGAACCCATCAAGTGTATACTGACATGCACCACCCTTTAGGGCTATGAGTTTCATTAAGAATCTAAACGATTCATCCTTTCACAATTTGTCAGTAAGCACCACATGCACACAAGAAAGGATATAAATAATTGTAGTGCTATAATTAAGTAATTACGTGACTTGTTGTTACCCATTGAACCCAATTCATGGGATCTCCAATCACATGGGTTGGGTTTCCATCGCATATTACTTACTCAAGATGTTGGCAATAGTCTCATCCCTCTGGATGCTTCTTGGACATTCTTTTTAATCAATCCCTTTGTAAGCGGATCCGCTAGGTTCTTTTCAGACCTCACAAATTCCATGGAAACAACACATTTCACTGATCAGTTCTCATTCAATATTACGTCTCAAGCGAATACGTCTCTTTTTTCCATTATACACATGGTTCATTACTCGTTCGATAGCTTGAGAATCACAATGCAGAGATATAGAAGGAATTGTTATGTCTTCCTATAAATTCCTCAGCCACTCTGCTTCTGTACCTGTCAATTCTAACGTAATAAACTCAGATTTCATAGTAGATTTAGCAGTATAGTTTGTTTAACAGATCTCCAAGAGACAACTCATCCACTTAAAGTAAACACATCCAATAGTGGAGCTTGTTTCATCATTAGCCAATTAACATCACAATATCCTTAAAAAAATATTAGGATGATCAGAAAAATTAACTGTTCCTTTTAAATATCTCATTAGACGTGACAATGCATTCCAATGATCTTGTGAAGAATTATGTGTATATCTGCTGAGTCTACTAATGACATATTCAATATCAAGTTGAGTACAATTCATTAAGTACATTACACTATCAATGATTCTGGCATCTTCAGTTTGTGCAATACCAATCCACTTTATTTTTTTTAAATGCACACACTAGAGTCACAAGGTGTTCCTAATGGCTCTTCATTAAAGAAATTAATTTTTTTTAAGAATTCCACATAATGAGTCCAAGATAAAAATAAACCATGTGCATTTTTATTAATTCTCATGAAAAGAATCAAGTTTATTTTTCATGTCAAATTTAGAGAATAAAAATGTTTAATAGTTTTCACAACTTTCTCATCAGTACCAAATATTAGCAAATCATCCACATATAAATAAATAATCACATCACAATTTTCATGCTTTGTATCTCATGCATATATCACATTTCTCATGCTTCACATCTCATGTATAATTTGCATTTTATACATTCTTCATCTTTCTCATATTGTATATTTATACATGCTTGACATCTGATACATGCTCCATAATGCTCATACTTCGCATTTCTCAAATTATATAGTTCACATAGAACAATTAACTTAAATCATCAACAGACTATTAACAATTATTATTACATTGTTGTACGGAGTGCACATTAAAACAATTCACAAGAATTTCACGTAATGTTGAACATTAGCACATAACAACTAGTATTGAAAAAACTTGCTTTAAAATTATCAATAGATCAGTCAGCTTTTAACTTCCTTTTAAACACCCAATAGATTTACATCTTTTAGGCAAAATAACTAGCTCTCATGTATGATTACTCATAATGGATTCTAGTTCACTATTAATGACATCTTTTCAAAAGATTGCAGCAAATAATTTCATTGCTTCTTCATAAGTTTTGGGGTCATCTTCAGTTATCAAAAGTCTATATGCAACACTGTTTGAAACATATCCAGTAAAAAATACAAACCATAGTTTTATGTCCAATTTTATTTTTATTTAAATTTCGGTATAGCTAGTTTAGCTAGACACCCCCACATTTTAAAGATATCCCAAGTTAAGTGCATGCTCCTTCCATAATTGACATGGTAAAAAGTCTATCATTTAATGCGGAACTCTATTAAAAATTGATTATTCAGAAAAGCAAACTTCTTCCCACATATTAGAAGGTAAGATAAAGCTAATTAACATGACATTCACCACATCTTTAACTGTTCTATTTTTTTTTTAATTAATTTTTAACCTCAGTTTTATTTAATAAACATTTCTTCCGCTTCAAAACACTTCCGAAATTCCTCAATATGGTTTGCAGCTTTTATTATTATTTTCTGATAATGCTAGAAAGAGACGAGTGCTTTCTTATATCCATCCAACCCACTAGTACAGCATGATTGCTATCTGGTTGAAGGTGAACTAGCTGATGTATAAGTTCAGTAATAGCTGACCAAACTCCACTTAATGACTAATAACCCCGGCTGGATGTATAGACCTTTTCACAACTCTAAAGTATAGGTTAATGAGGAAAATGTAAAAAACTGAAATCCGAAGAGACAAATTGAGAATCTCCAGATGGTTTCAGTCCAAGTCAGGTCTCACAAATTTAGCTTGAAAATGTATTATATGCCTTATTTAATATTTAATTGCATAACTGAACCAGTTCTGAAATAAATTGATTTTGTTAAACACAACCAAACTATGAACCACACAGTATTACACTCAACTCATTTGATTTAGAAACCTAAGAAACTGTCACTATTAACACCATTAGAAAATGAAACTAGCATTTGATTGAACTTTGATTGTCTGAATGGCTCAAATTCCTGAACCTCATCATCTCCACAACACCTTTCCATACACCACAATATATATGTATTTTCAGAACCTTGATTGACCAATTTTACACCTTGATTAAGTGATCTTCTAAAACAAGATCAATAAATCCATTTTACCCACAAACTACCTTATAACAACGAATTTGATTAGAGTATTAAAATCATTACAGCTCGATCTACAGGAAAAAAACACCAAAATCTAGGGTGCACAGAACAGATCAAGAATCATAATCGGAATTAAAAACAAGTTGATAATACGCAATAATAAATTAACCCCATAATTTGTAATCACAATATTACAATTATAATCACATAAAATCTAAGCGCGTGATTATCAAACTGAAACCTTTACCAAATTGAATGGAATTAAAAGAAAATTTCGACAGAACTTACTATAATTGCATTCACTCCCAAACCTCATTTTTAATTGCAAGTATTTATGTATGTTGTTCTTAGCACTAGTGATATATTTGACATGCTACATTAAGTAAAATTTAAAATGAATCTAACAGATATTGTCCATGTCTCTATGATAACAAGGCTATGCTAAATTGTCTTTTGAAGACCAGGACAGCATCTTTTTGATTTTACCAAATATCCGAAATGCAACAACTTGAAAAAGGAACCATACAAGTGTCTGGAATATCAAAAGCAGCAGCATCTTGGTTAATTTAATTTTTTTTTTTTAAGCTTTATTAACTAGCAGGCTTCATATATTAACTTCTTACAAGATAATATTAGCAGAAAGCCTTTCCTGCAATTTTCAATTCATCAACCACTAAAAGGAGATTCTTCACTTTATAAAAATACGGGTAAAATTCAGATAACTACCTATAGTATCTGACATTTCCCACATAACCACCTGTATTACGTAAACTTACATTTAAACACTCGTGGTTTTGAGTTGAAGTGAAAAACAGACAGTTTCCATCTAATCTAACTGTGTGTGAAGTGTACTCGCTAAAAGAGCGTGAGGTATGAGTGTAACGGTCAAATGAGTTAGGAAAAAGTCGATAATGCCCTCATCTTCAACCATGGTTATTAAAGACCCATTTTGTTGGCTATTTATGCCCTAACTCGTCCCTTAGCAGTTCTGTCTCAGTCCAGGGGATTATCAGTGTCTTCATCAAGGTTATTAATTTTCTTACTCAAAACTCGGTATGTATATTTAGCCTCCTTTGAAATCTAATGAGTATATCGAAGAACGAATTTACCCAAATCGACTTTCTTAGATTTCTTAGTTGTGTAATTTGTTAGCAAGATGAGTATGACTTCGTTATCTGATGTTATCTGATGTTCATTAGATTTCTTAGTTGTGTAATTTGTTAGCAAGATTTGAAATTTGAAGTTACTACAAATTTGGCCGCCTTGAGAAGTGTTTGTGAAAATGTTGAAGTAACATCTTGTATACATTTGCTTTATGTGCATGTTAGTATGTAAATATTATGCTTTAAATTGCTGATTAAAGATTTTGCTGATGTTTATGTGAAGTAGGAGGCATGTCTTCGTCAAGCAATCATGTAGGATGGAATAATGGTGACCTTCGATACATACCTAGGAAATGTAAATGTGGAAAGAAGGCTTCTGTAAGAATTGTCGACTCGAACAAACCATCGAAGGAAAAATTGTATTTTGTATGTGATGAATGTGAATTTTGGGCATGGTGCTTTCCTTCTACAACAAACTCAAGTGGTATACTTACTGATACTAATGAACACAATGAAGGAATGGGGACAACAGTGGTGAGGGGAACAACATGCAAGTGTCTGTGTGAGAAGAATAATCTACATATGAGGATGATGCTTGTTGAAAGCCATGTGAAGATAATAATGATAATTGGAGTTGTTTTTCTTCTCCATCATTATTCATGCCGATGTTCTTTAGTAGTATGAAGTAAAAGTTTGTAATGTGAGGGTTTTAATGTGTAATGAAATATGTAATGAAAGTTTTAATGTTTTTTAGTAGTATGAAATGAAATATGTTAGTGTAATGGAATATTTAATGTTCTAAATTTAATGAAATGTAAGTTTTTATTCTTGGAGTTGTGTTGAATGATTTGGTCTTGGAGATGGAACAGAGTTGTGTTCACTTCCTCGGCCGTTAGAGATGGTTTGCTAGTGATCGTTTCTAGATCTATTTCTCAAAGATTACTAAATCTATCGGAAAGATCTTTACCAAAATGTATAAAATTTCACTCCAAAAAAGCGAGCAGAGTGTACAAAAATTAGATTTAGACGAGAATTGAGAAAAAGTGGTAGGTACACGAATGAATATGAGTTTGTTAACAAGAAAAAATAGGCAAAAAATAAAACCTTCAAGCTTCGGAAGAACACAAAAAGAAATAAAGAAAGAAAAAATCGTTTTTTTTTTAGTTCACCTTTGTAGCTAGAAAACAAAGAAATGGAAACCCCAAAAAGTAAGTTTTAATTTAAGCTACCAAAGTTTGAATTGTTTTTATTTTGGTGCAGGTTATAATCTGCAATATGTTGTTCATGTTATGTTAGAGTATTATTGTTGTTCATGTTATATTGGAGTTATGTTGCACAAAAAAAGATGAGCAATCTAACGAGAACAAGCAGTTGTGTAGAAGGAAATCACAATAAATATCAATTCACTTGTCATCATTGCTAAAACCTTAGTAGGCCACAAATCATTCTATCTCAAAAATACACAATATGTTCCTCATGAAGCAGCTAACTCTAGTGGTGCCAAAGCGGATAACCAAAGTAGATGACCACTTTGGTGCCAAAAATATACACCGCCCATTCAAGTTTACGAAAAAACTACCAACAAGGCAACTAAAACTAACATCCATGTAAATGTGCCAAAATATAATTACATATTAATCTAGACTAAGTCCAAGGCAAAATCAGAGCCTTAATCCCCCCCTTCCCGCCTTTTTTTGGTGAACTAACAATGCGACCCCTTTGATAAAAGCTTCTTCAATTTTGGTATACTCTTCATTCTTCGTCCGAGATTAGGTACATGAACTTGACCTTGGTTGATCAAGAGCCCCACCCAACATGCGATAAACTTGGTCGAGATTAGTCCACTTGGTGGATCGGTTAGGTTGAGAGCTTGATTTGGGGTACATTACGAGGTTGAAAAATTAGGTCCGTGGATTAGCACCCTTCCCTTACTTTGCAACTTTGGTGGTCCGATTTTTTGCTGAAGATACAAACAAATATGTTAGCTTATTCAACATTGCATTTTAAACTGGGACCATCATTTTCAATCTGTTACACGGGAAGATGATGCCCCAACATTTGACTGGCAATCCTTTGCAGCTGTTGTTTCACCAGTTGGTCTGCTTTTCCCCTACAAATACAAACCTGTTAACTTCAGATTAAAAAGTCATAATTATATTAGCTATATATAATGTAAATACATACCTTCAGTTTGGAGTTTGGATGAAATGGCTGCCTACAAGTCCTGCTGTTATGCCCAAGTGTCAAACATCTTGCACATGTTACAGTGCCACCTCTTTTACTTGCCAGGTGAGGGTTTTTTGGTTCACCCTGTGCCTTTTTCCTTACTTTTCTTGGTCTGCCAGTGGGTTTATGGTACAATGGAGGTTGAATCTTTGGAAATTTGGATTGCACCCATTCATGATGACTAGGAACAGGCTTTATGGTAAAGTTGTAGGTGCTTAAGTACACTTCCTTGCTATAGCAAGGATGGAAATAAGCCTCTGGCTGCTCCCTATTACCCCAGATTGCCGTCACTGCATGTTTGCAAGGAATGCCACTAAGCTGCCACATTCTGCACCCACAAGTTTTTTCATTCAAATTGACAACCCAAGTTCTGTCGTCACTTTCAACCTCAAACTCCCCAATTCCAGACTTCAATGCAGTGCATCCCCTAGAATGTTTCTTATTGATCTCTAATTTTTTTTGTATTCTTGGCCCAATTGACCCTCCATACTTGTCCATGCCCTCCTTTTTAATCTGAAACCTAACCATTAATTTCTTCCTAATCCACTCTAGCATGTTAATAATCCCTTTATCCCTTGCCTCAATGATATAATTATTCCATGACTCATTCAAGTTGTTTACAACTACATCAGACCTACAATGGGGTGAAAAATGAGATCTGGCCCAATATTTGGGCCCAACAGCCATCAACCACTTCACTGCCTCAGGATCAACTTTGTGCATTTCCTTCATAGCTGCTTCAAATGTATACATATCACCACAACTAAATTCGCATTCCGAAAATATCCCTCAATAGCTTCCCCCTAAACTTGATTTTGAAATTGTTGTACAAATGCTTCAAATAAAATCTATGTTCATTATTGGGTAACATTGAATTAAAAACCTCTACAAGCCCCTTCTGCCTATCAGAAATAAACACATATCTTCTTGTTTCATTTTCACCAATGTCATCTAACAGTTCTGTGAGAAACCACTGCCAACTGTCCCTACATTTTATTTCAACTATAGCAATGGCAATGGGAAAAATATTATCATTTGCATCTCTTCCTATAGCACTTAACATCTGCCCTCCATATATCCCCTTTAGGAAACATCCATCCAAACCTATTATTGGTCTACACCCGTGAAGGAAAGCATGTTTACATGCCGACACCTCATATCTGATCTCTTAAATCTTTGGAAGAGAACCAGCCCCTCAACACACCGACCACAGAGTTTGAAAAGCATCCCCCAGAGTTTAGTTTTTAATTGTCTCAATATAATCCATAAGTTTGTTGTACTGTTCTCCTACATCACCAGATATATAATGTAAAGCTTTTCTTTTAGCCCTATATAGGGATGATTTACTAAGACTGGAATGACATTCCTTTTGTGCCTTCTTCTGCCATGCTTTCAAATCCCACTTAGGATTATCTCTCAAGTCATTCAAGTATTTTTTGGCCAAATACCTACTGTCAATAAGATGGTTTTTCTCTTGTCCAGCATATGTGTGATCCCCCCCCCCCCCCCATTGATTTGATTTTGAAAGTTACTTCACCTTGTTTAACTGATGCATGAATCCTCCAAGAACAATTTTTTGATTTACATTTGACGCTTATTCTTTTCTTATCATTTTGAATGTATTTAATGTCAAACCCCCCTTTTACAGAAAACTCAACCAAAGCATTCCTAAAAATTTCATGATTTGTAAACTCCATTCCAACCTCAAATTCTATGTTACCCATATCAGTGTCCTCATTAAATTCCATAGACCCATCCCCTTCTAAGTTGTCCTCATCATCAGATAAAACAAACTTCTTTCTTAATGCCTCTTTCCCTTCTCCCTCATCATCACTCCACCAATCTTCTACAAAGACATCTTTGGAGTTATCAAAATCTGTTTTTTTCCCCTTCTTTAAATATTTCATCATCCTCAGGCCCCTCTAGATCTTCATCCATCCAAGAGGGATGGTCTGCCTCTTCACCCCTAGTTTCATTTCTTTTCATAGGTTGTTCTCTATGTTTATTTACCTTTTCAGATTCCTTCCTTTTAACCTTTTCAGATTCTTTTCCTTTACCCTTTTCAGATTCCTTCCCTTTACCCTTTTTAGATTCCTTCCCTTTACCCTTTTCAGATTCATTCCCTTTACCTACAACTTGTATTGGACCCTCCATTTGTTCTGCATATAAAACTACCTCTTCACTCTCATTATTAACTAGTACGTCTACCATCTCACATACATTTGTGTCATCACTTAGAATTAAAGTCCCACCCTCCCATAACTCATAACCAGGTACAAGATAATGAATGTTCACATGTGGGATTGGATTTAACTGAAAGTGGAACTCATGTATCCCCATCAAAAATATCTTATCCAACTCTACATTCTCTATAATAACATAATCAATAATTGGTTCTTTAACAAAAGTCCCACCATAATGGAACACAACTCTCACATACATTCTGCATTAAACATATGAGGTAGAAAATTTTGGATAAGAAACAAAACATGTTTGGGAGACAGGGGGGACCACCAATACTAAAAAAAACAAATCAAAGTCTAGCATGCATGCCACTAAAGCATAAAATATTCCATCAAACACCACCAAATCCATATACACAGAGGGGACCAAACAAGTGGGGGCATATTATTGTACAAAATAAATCTATCAAAAAACATCACAAATCAGAGGGACCCCAACACAACAATATTTATTCTTGAAAAGCCATCCCAAATCAGACCAAAAGTAAGATAAACTCACACAACATAGTACATAACACTTAAATAGCAGTAAACATCAAATCGAATCGAATAGTTAATACTTACCTCGATCTACAATAAAATATTAGCTTCCAGATACAATTTCTTCCACAAACACCATAAAAGGCTTTGATTTCCACTTAGATTTGAAGCATTCGTGAAGAAATCGCCAGAAAATCGCCTCAATTGCAAGCCCTAGACCCGTCTACACAATTGACCATATTTTAGGTCATTTTCAATATATATATCAAGGGGCAAAAAAGTTATTATCCATTTCCATTAAGGACATTTAGACGGAAAGCTGTTTTTCACTTCAACTCAAAACCACGAGTGTTTAAATGTAGGTTTACGTAATACAGGTGGTTATGTGGGAAATGTCAGATACTAGAGGTGGTCATCTGAATTTTACCCTAAAAATACAAACAGATTCTTAGGTGATGATTACCAAAATAACATTCAAGCCAGCCAATCAGCCATTAACATGTTATTATCCATGTTATGTTCATCTATATATAAGAAACAACATTAGCAGAACATCCTAACATTCCAAATTCATAGTTTCTAATTAAAACAACATGTATTCTTGTTAATAGATGAGATCACTTTTTAGATTGTTGGAAAATATATAAATTAACAAGACGTAATACAGTAAATTGGAATAACTTAGCTGGAAAATCAAGGCGTAGCGTAGCAATCTTTGTCTCTAAAAAGTGATTTCATTTCAATAATAATAATCACAAGACAAATGGGCTAAAGCGGTTACTCTTCAGATTCAATCGGTGAAGTCTCCGATCGTGTGTCTTCTCGCGAAGGAGACATATTTGTGTAAGAAAGAACAAAATGATCAGATATTATCACGAAAAGAACAAAGGCGATTTCTCTAAAGGTGAAGAAGAAGACGATTACCATATGTGCATTCAGCTAAGAAGAAAATAATAGTGGTGTTTCTAAGAACGTTAGACACCAATTAACGGATATAAGTACTGTTTACGTTGGAATTAGAACGGGGGTTACAGAAAACATAACGGCTAGGATATTAACTCTAAACGGGGGTTACATAAATAAATACCGATTAAATTGGGAGTTACATAAATAAATAGCCGATGTGGGACCATAATTTTTAAGCATAACCAACATTCTCTACAGGACGTCGTAGATCGCATGCAATAGTGTTCCAGAATATTTTAATGCTCATGTACAGGTGTTGTAACGACAATTTGAGCATTTTACCTTGTGAGTTTTTGGGTTTACAAATCCAAGTGGGAATTTAGAAGGAAAAAAAGTCATACGTTTCCTTTCAATTTGATGATTTTTTTGCAAGCGAATGATGAATTCAATTTTAATTTGTTACGAGATTTCATGTTTGACTAAGTGGGATAAGTACAATAAATTTTTTGTAGATGATTGATGATTGGAAAATGATAATAAAAAATATGACTGCAATTGTTAACACTATTGATTTTTCTTTGTATGACTTGAATTGGGTCTAATCTGGTTCGTCGGAGCTTAGGAGAGTAGAACAGTGGCCCGAAGAGAAGATTAAATAAATCAAATCCTTTGCGTCAACATAATTATTATTTATATAAATTTATCATCGATATAAATTTATCATCATATATATCAACACTTTATAAATAAATAATATTATTTAATATAATGTATTTATAAATAAATAAATTAAATAATATAAACTATATAAATAAATTACATTATGCTTCAATATGAAGTTATGAAATAAAATATACGACGTTTAAGAATAAATAAAGGAAAATAGTCCTCTATATTAGAGTGCTAGTGAAAATAGTCCTCTATATTAGAGTGCTAGTTAAGTTATGAAATAAAATATACGACGTTTAAGAATAAATAAAGGAAAATAGTCCTCTATATTAGAGTGTTAGTGAAATCTTTATTCAAATTAAATACTCTATGTAGAAGTATATAAGAGCATTAACAACAATTAATTTTCTTATCCTTATTTGACTCGCTATTTTAATCTCTATATAGAATTTTACGTTTTAGTGTGAGGGAATCAAAAGACCGTTCTCTATATATACAAAATGACATTTTATACCCTTATTTAAGTGGACAACTCATCAATCATACACATATTAACATTTTTTTACTACTTCATTTTTAAATTATAAACTTAATATTGACTTTTAAAAAAAATTAATTTCAAACGTATTCAAATTTAAAATTGATATAAATTTATTTAATTTATGTCAATATAATTATAAGGATTATAAAAGTACTATTAATTATAAAATTTATTATTTTCAAATTTTAAATGAATCATATTAAATTTAAATTTAAAATATCACAAATTAACTTTTAAAAGTTAATATTGATCTTATATACATTTGCAACTACAATCCATTCAATACTCACTCCATAAATTACTTAAAATTTAAAATAAAATAAAAATTATTTTACGTTGAAATATAATTGATAAATTATACTCTCTTTTATAAATTATAAGATTATTATTAATTTGATGTTTCGACTGTTGAAATTTTTAAATTTCAAATTTCATTATTTAAGGAATCAATATAAGGTACATTGTGAAAAAATTAAATATCTATTTTGCAGAATGACCCAATAACATTGCACAATAAAGATAAAGATAAGAAAATTATTGTGAATACTCTAATAACATGGAGCAAAGGAAGGAGTATTAATTCCGACAACAATAAAGCTTAGTTGGAACAAATTAAATGTTAGTATATATACACGTGCAACTTCATGACAAACACAAACCCAAAGTTAAAAGACATCTAAACACACATATAAAGATAAAATAATACTCCCTCCGTTCCTTAATATAAATCATTTTAGAGAAATATTTTTGTTCCTTAATATAAGTCGTTTAAGAATTTCAAATAAACATTAATTGTTTAGTTTCCAATATTACCCCAAGTATTAAATGTAACTTCGGTTCTCTCACTACTTTCTGTCCAATAAATAACAATAATCTTATTCCAATACAAGGGCAATGTGACGCCCCCAAAATAGGTATACACAACTCATTCCGAGTCGCAAAATACATGGTATAAAATTCAAATACAAATTTAATTATACAATTGTCGTGTAACATAAGCTGAGAGTTTTAACATGAATATTTTCTTCTAGACAATATCCAAACTAAAATGGAGTGCTCATTATAATTATTATCACACTATTTCATAGAATAGTGAGGACTACTAAAACAACCATTTGGACTGTCACTCCATGCCCTGACTAGTCCCAACTATATTCTCATTTCTTGAAGAGAACAATGAAAGCAAAGGGTGAGCTCAACTAGACCAGTAAAAAATATTATGACTAAGATAATGCACAATAAATTATCGTTAGCCTTCAATAGTGTTAAACTGATAGAATAAAATAGACAACAAGTTTAACTGGGAACGAACAATTCATTAGAAGAGTCAAGTAGAGCATGATATCTACTATCTACTATGATTTAAAAGTTTATCATCAATTTTATCGATGAGACTCAGCTTAATAAATAATCCACATCACTGAATGATCCATGCATTACGGGTGAAGGATATTCATTTTTATCACATCCACGAATCATCCATGCACTACGGGCCAAGAATATTCGTATTATCACCAATGGTCATGATTATACCGAATAATCTCTGATTATAATCATACCAATCAACAGTCCATCTATGCATTACGGGTCAAAGATGACTTTCATCACAATATAAGCATGAGGATGATGACAATGATATAAGAATTTAATCAAACGAAATCAAGGATAAATATTAAAGATTTTTAATTTATCCAGAGTTTAAAATATTATTTCATACTATAGAGTATGGAAGAAAATATTATTTCATACGAATATTGAACAAAATAATATCCCTTACCTTAAAAGGAGAGTATTTCTGACTGGTAGGGCGGAGATATACGCTTAATATTATAGAAGAAGAATTCTCTGATTCTAGTGTGATTTTCATTTCTAAACTGAGCATCTTATTTATAGGAGAATGGAATGATACTATTTAGAAAATAAAATCACGGATCAATAGTAACAATCACGGGCGAACAAATTCGTTTGATTTTCACTATTCATTATTGTGCAATAAAATATTCTAATAAAACAAAAATTTTAAATAAAATATAATATATTCTATTTTTAATCTAATAAAACAAAACTTATATATATATATATACGTATTATATATATATATATATATATATATATATATATATATATATATATACTTTATAACTTTTTACCGATTATTTTGAAAAATGAGTAAGTGGAGATCCATGTAATAAGCAAAATTTATAACAAATACTTCATAAAAATTTCCTCTATTTATCTCAATTCATTTGGCTTCACAAAACATATTTTTAAAAATATTTATTCATCATTAATATCATAACTTACAATATTAACAACCAGATTATTCCCAGGAGAGAGGGGGCTTTCCGATAAGGATTTCTTCTTATTGGCGCGCAATTAGGTGACCAAACCCCTTTCCTCGATAGAACTTTCTAGACATCATCAATAATGCAAATAATAATATAAATAACTATGTCATCTTAATTATTGATTTAATAATATAAAATATTGTGACAATAATTGAATCAATAACGTGAGAGACTATGCAGCAATTACTATGACAATAATTA
Organism: Panax quinquefolius; assembly: GCA_020205615.1. NCBI lineage: Eukaryota > Viridiplantae > Streptophyta > Magnoliopsida > Apiales > Araliaceae > Panax > Panax quinquefolius. The sequence goes on along the minus strand of CM035158.1, from coordinate 102,510,863 downwards.
AAATAAACTGAGTGACTTTTCACGTAAGCATCAATAATCAAAGATATCTTTGCATATCACCGCAGCCACTATGCAACCACGCCATTCATCGTACTTTTTTATCACCGATTATTTCAACAGTTAACGGTAAAACTTTCGTCGTTATTTTTATAAAAAGATATTTCTGTCATTTTCTAACTCCGACAGTAATTCTGTTGTGGGGTCCACCAATAATTGTGTCGTCGTACGAATATTTCCCAACTAAACGAATATTTTATGACAACTTACTTACTTTATAAAATTTGTAAATATTACCCATAATTATAACATTATAACAAATCCACACCTTATTATTCAAAAAGATATTTAGAGAAAAGAAATCTTTATTCATAAAAGTTATGGACTTACAGGCAATATAGACAATTGATATTATAGTTAATGATATACAATCATTATCTTAATATTTGTGCACAACCCTAAAACGACTTATATTAAGAAACGGAATGGAGGGAGTAATAAAATATTTCTCTCTCTTCCCTCTGTAACAATCTCTCTCATCTTTTTATTCTCTCTCCTCTTTCTATAATACTTTCTCTCTCCTCTTGTATGTTTCTTTTGATGTGGACTACTACTTGAACATACACTATATTTTAGATTGAGAAAAATATAAATAACAAAATTAAATGCATTTGAATCTCATATGAGAAGCAAATAGATACGTAATTAATAACCCCAATTCTTTTATTATTTTATCTTTATGTGTGTTTAGATGTCTTTTAACTTTGAGTTTGTCTTTTAACTTTGGGTTTTTCGGTACTGGTTTCGGTACGACATTTTTATGGTTAGGTATTACCGAACCAGACCGGTATATATCGGTTTTCTAATTTTTTTATTATAATTAATAATAATAAAAAAATAATAATTATAATAATAAAAATAATAATACTATTAACAATAATAATAATAATAATAATAAAATAATAATTAAAATAATAATTATATTAATTTTTGATAAAATCAATATCTTGAGCAAGTTCTGGGTTTCGATTATAACCGATCCAATGGTATCGATATCGGATTTCGATATCAAAATTTGACCGATTTTAGATCGAATCGAGTCTTCGATTCGGATCGGACCGATATTTACCGGTTGCCCACCCCTACGTCCATACCCCCTTGCTTCTTAAAACCTAAATAAAGCATCAAAACATATTTTTAGATTTTCATATTAATATTCATATTATTAAGTCTTGAAAAATAATATGCATATTATTAAGTCTTGAAAAATAATATTCATATCAAGAAAAAAAATACTTTAATACAATATAATATAATAAATTTCAACATTACTTGATACATTTACTAATACTACAAGATTTTAAAATTTAAATTTAATGAGATCCATGTAAATTTTGAAAACAATAAATTATATAGTTAATTACTTACTAGCACTATTTATACTCCTTTCCATTCTCATTTATAAAATTTAGTTCGACTTTTAAAGGTTGATATGAGATATCTTTATAAATTTCAAAATGTCTCATATCGACTTATACTCTATTCGATAATAAATTATTTTAAAATGATTTATAAGTTGAAATTTAAAATGACTTGTAAGTTATTTTAAGTTGTGATTTATAAACAAAAGTGTTTTGTAAGACCCAAATTTTTTTAAATAAAAGGAATTTCCTTCATTTATTATTTTGAAATAGTAAGGGTTGATTTGATTAATGTGGATAGTAAAGGGTTAAATACGCAAATATTTCAAAATAAGCAAGTGGTTATAAAATATTCATTTTTGTCGGGAATATTCGTATTGTTTGGGAATATTCGTTTGGTCGTGGAATATTAAATCGCTTGTCGGGGAATATTAAATGCTGCCAGCCCATGTGTGGGCCCCATAACTAAAAAGCGATTGGATGAGGAAAACGACAAAGTTTGGGTGGTTATAAATAACTGGCGTAGTTATTACCAATTAAGACATTTGGAATACCCGGTGGTTAAAATACTGAATATCTGGCGTGGTTGCACAAGAAGACACTTCAGATATTGCACAAGATTGTTGAATTATTGATTAAATGCGTAAGATGACACTACTCAATAATTTTCACAAGTGAGTTCTTGCTCAATATTTTATTTTATTGATTCAATAATTGTCTTTGCGTTGATATTTTATATTATTGTTGTTCAATAATTGTCATCGCACAAAGATTTCCCATTATCGGATCAATAATTCATATTTATTTGAATAATATTATTAGATAACATTATTGGCAATGTCTAGAAAGTTACATGCAAGGAGAGGTTTGGTCACCTAATCGCGCCCGATGAAGGAGAGATCCTTATTGGAAAGCCCCTTTTCCTGAGGAGCTACTGGTTGTCATAAATGTGATTCTGTAATATTATTTGTGAATAATTAATTATTGATTCATATGATAAGGAAATATTTATTTTATATGAATATAAATGATGGATTTATTTATGTGGTTATTAATGAAGGAATTATGTTGAGGTGTTTTATCGAGATTTTATCGGATTGGAGGTATTAAAATTAAATCGGGGTTTTGAGATATATTGGGGGTTATAATTTTTAATCCCATATTTGGATTGTGGTAATTTTTGGGTATGTTATACATACATAAGTTGAGTATATGTCCACAAATTTTGAACCGTTAAAAATTCACGAATGATTTGTTATGAATTTTAAGAGGTGTCGGATTCGGAAATTAGGTTTATAATTGATTTTGGTGGAAAATTCTAGAATTGAGTGGGCCCCACTTGTGGTTGGTGAAAAATGTGCTGAATTTTATTTCAAATGTGGTGGGTGGCAATAGTAGCGGTAAAAAGCCATCGGTGCAGTCAAGTCTGCTTGGTAATTAACATTTTCCTATAAATAGAGGGCTAAGTTAGAATTGAAAATCACACCAGAAACAAAGTTTTCTCTCTTTCTCTCTCTATATTATTGAGCGTATTTTGTGAGTATTTAGATACTTTGAGAGTTCTTTGTTCAAGACAAGTTTTATTCAAAGATCACTTGACCTTTCCTTCCGTCTTCGATTCTTTGAGGTAAGGGATATTATTTTTTCGTAATGATATTATTTCTTCAATATCATTATGTTGAAATGTTGATCTGCAGCTTTTATCAAATTTGAAACTTTTTCATGTATGGGGTTACTATTCATGAGTTACTATTCACGAGTTACTATTCATGAGTTACTATTCACGAGTTACTATTCACGAGTACTATTCATGAAGCGTGAAGATGTTTTTGTGGAATTTCTATGTTTTGGTGTCGGATTTACTATTCATGTATATTTGATCTATTCACGATATCAAGCACTATTCACGATATCTTGACTATTCACCAAAAAAAAATAAAATTTCTTCTTTTTGTCCAAAAACATCTATTTTGGATACTAGCTTTGATTGTATCCATGTTTTGATCATTCTTGAATTTTACACCACCGTGATTATTTTTGGGGTATTGTTGGACATGGATAAAAACAAAGTACTGAATCCTTAATCCTTAATCCTTGTCATTTTGTTTCAATGGATTCGTTCTTTAAAAATATTTTCATCATCCTCGGTCTTAAATGATGATAGTATTGAATATCTTTGGCTCAGTAGTGCAAAGATGAATGATTTCTGAAGAATATCTTTGGCCCATAGTGCAAAGATGAATGATTTCTGAAGAATATCTTTGGCACATAGTGCAAAGATGAGCAATGTGGAGATGAACATGACCGATCGATTAATATCTTTGGCTCAGAGTGCAAAGATGAACATGTGTTTAAATGAACATGACCAACTGATGAATATCTTTGGCCTGTAGTGCAAAGATGAATATTTGATTTGAGATGAATATTGATTGATGTTACAGGGATAAAATATTGATGATGGACTGATAAATTCATAGATTATAGTAGATTTCATTCTCTACGTAACTCTTCTATGAATTATTATTTTCGCTGCGAATATTGATCTAAAACTTGTTGTCTATTGTATTCTATCAGATTTTTCCCTGTTGGAGACTAACGATAATTTGTTGTATATTATCTTAGTCATAACATTCTTTACTGGGCTAGTTGAGCTCACCCTTTTCCTTGTTGTTCCATTTTTCTTCTCAGGAGGCGAGAATGTAGCGAGTACTAGTCGGGGTATGGAATGAAGGTTTTAGAAAGGATTGTTTAGTAGTCCTCACCATTTTTGTAAAATAATGTATCAATAAATGTGATGGGGATTTATTTGAGTATAAATATTGTCTAGAAGATAATATTTGTATTTAAACTCACAGTTTTATTGTTGTGATAATAAAGTTGTAGTTGTTTCTGTACCATGTATTTGGCGACTCAGAATGGGTTGGATGGAATGGACCTATTTTGGGGGCGTCACATGTTTGATATCATTTTTTCTTATAAGTTAAAATAAATAGTGAAGGTGTTTGGCTAAAATGACTTATAAGTTAAAATAAGTTGTAAAGACAACTAAAATTAGGGCAAAACAGTCTATACATTTAGTCAGACTTACTTATTTTTAAATGACTTATAAATCAATTTAAAATAAACAAAAAGTTGTTACTTCTCAAAAATGACTTATAAGTTAGTTTATAAGTAAAAAAAAAAAAAGTCACAAACGAGCACGTGAACAATAAAATACTACTCACTTTGTCCCTTAATATAAGTCATTTTAGAGTTGTGCACAAGTATTAAGGAAATGATTGTATAACATTAAATATTATATCAATTGTCTATATTTTCCTTGTATTGAAAAAAAAAGAGTGTTATTTATTGGATAAAAAATAGTGAGTCTATTTTAAAATTAAAAATATTTACAAATGAAATAACCAATTATGAATAGTTAGTTATGCCATTCACTAGGTATGTATTTTTTTTTTCTCAATTTTACAAATCAATTATTTAATTTCAAACATATTAATCAATTTTAACTACACTCCCTCATTCATATTTTTTTTTTTTTATGAAAGTTAGAGGGTGTTTCATAATACTTAATAACTATTAGTTGGGATAAGAATTATTTGGCTAATATTATAGTGTGAATACTAAGATTTATATATATATATATATATATATATATATATATATATATATATATATATATATATATATCGAAGGATCAAGAATACTATCTTTATTTATCATTGCTCCTTAAATAGCACATTTTATTAAAACTACGTTGTTTTGGAGATTCTTAAGAGAAAGTGGTCTCATTTGCTTTCCTTTTATTTATAAAAATGTCATTTGCAACACCACTTGCTTTTTAAAAGAATCTTCAAAACGACGTGATTTTAATAAAAATAATGTTATTTAAGGAGCAATGCTAGTTAAGGAGAGTGTTCTTGATCATATATATATATATATGTATGTAAGGGTAATGATCCATGTATTTATTATGAATCATTATAGGTCACAAATCATCTACACTATTGAAAACAATAAAGAAATGTTTGGGTTAGAAACTGAAAATTTATGTCCGCTACTAATAGTAGCGGACGGTAAAAAAGCACATATCATCTGCTACTAATAATAACGGACGCTAATCAAAATAAGGGTGACTTTACCAATAAATATTTATTTGCAAGGATTATAATCTCGAGATTACAATCTATGAGATTATAATCCCAAGACTATTAATCATAGGATTAAGTAGTCTTAGTCACGTGTTTATTTATCATGAGATTATTCATGGGATAACTTAAAATATTCTCATGTTATGTTTATTTTTTCTCGGATTAATTAAAGGATTGGATTAAAAAATATCGTTTGGACTATTATACCCTTACCAATAATAACATATTTTAAACTTATTTAAACATAAAAAAATAATGAACAATTAATTAGAAACTTTTAAATAAGTGGTTATATTATTCAATGATCACCGAAAAAAACCTACCACCACCCCAGACCCCCACCCCACCCCACTCCACCCCACCCCACCTTACCCCACAAAAATAATATTTGCTGATTATGTAAAACCCCCATGCCAACCCCATACGCCCTACCTCCTCACCCCACCCCACTCCACCCCACTTTACCCCTGCCCCCACACCACCCACCCCCTTACACCCCCCATCCCTTTACCCCTACATCCCCACCCCCCACCCCTCACCCCATTCCACTCTAAAAAGTAATATTTACTGATTATGTATACAATCCCCAACCCTACCCCCCACCCCAAACCCCAAACCCCAAACCCAAACTCAAACCCCAAAAAAATAATATTTACTAATTATGTATACAACTCCCACCCCTTACTCCCACCCCTACCCTTACCCCTACCCCTACCACTCACCCTTACCCCCACGCCCACCCCATACCCCCTCCTACCCCCCTACCCCTTAACCACCCCTATCCCCACCTCATACCCCTACCCCCAAAATAATATTTACTAATTATGTATACACCTCCACCCCCCCAAAAAAAATATTATTTACTAATTATGTATACATTCCCACTCTCCCATCCTCCACGCCTGACTCCCCACCCCCAACTGCTTCACCCCCCAAAAAAAAAAATAATATTTGATCATTATGTATACACCACCACCCCCCAAAAAAATAATATTTAGTGATTATATATATACCCTACCCCCTACCCTGCCTACCTCCAAAATTTTATTTTAATAATATTTAGTGTTTGTACCAATAAGTTTTAAGTTGACAATAATAATAAAAGAAATAAAAGGATATGATAGTCATTTTAGAAAGGTTAATTTTGTCTAACAATTTTTAATCCCAAATAGTAGGGATTATAATACCAGGTAGAACATGGTATTAAATAATCCATCATCTTAAGCTATTTTATAATCCCTAGACTGATATTCGCAAGCTCAAATTTAAAAACAAACAAAACATTTGGGATTAATAGTAATATCCCAAGTGTAATCCTTGCAAACAAACATAGCATTAGAGTTTATTAGTAGAAGACGCTAATCAGAATAAATGTTTAGCTTTACCAATAAATATTTAGAGCTTATTAAATAGGGTTTAGGGTTTATTAACTATACTTTAGGGTTTATTAATTATGATTTAGAGTTTATTAATCAGATCTTGGTTAATAAATCTTAAACCCTTGTTAATAAATCCTAAACATTGATTGGTAAAGTTAAACCGTTATTCTACTTAACGTCCGCTGCTATTACTCACAGATAATATGAGTTTTTTTACGGTTCGCTACTAATAGTAACGGACGTCGATTTTCAATTTATAATCCTGGCTGGTCCTTCTTTTTTTAATAGTTTAGATGGTATATGATGTGTTAAAATTATGTACTGCAAGTGCACAGTGTTGAATTGAAGAATTGACAAGTACAGGTTGAACCCACATAGACTAGATTAATTTTAACGTATCCTTAATATTTATTTTAGGCGAATTAGAAATAAAGATTGAAAATTGATTAACTAGAATATGAAAACTAATAATGAGGAAACAATTTAGGAATCCAAATCCATTAAATAATAAACATAACATATAATTCAATCTATTCTATTTTTATAACTCAACTATAATTTTGATCTCTCTTTCCTTTAATTTAGTAATTTTACAATTAACGTGGGCAAGCATAGACTATGAAAATTTAAGTATTAACTATAACTTATCAAAACTTATTTGAGCAAGCATGAATTATGAAAAACTCATATCTTAACAATAATCTATCAAAACCTCTTAATTAATTTAAAATCACATAAGAACTATAAAACGAAGGTATTTCAATAACGAAATATGAAGGCGAAATCAATTAAACATAAAAGCATAAATAATAGAAGAGATGAAAAATATTATCATGAATAATTATTTAATTTCATCTTCATCCTAGATTAAGGAAATTAGCTATACATGAAAATAATTAAACTAACTAAAATAAAGAAAAGAAGAAGATTAAAAATAAATAAGAAAACTCCCTTTAATTAACGATCATCCAACGAATGTACAATGAAGAAGTAATTTAATCTACTCTTACTCCTAACCTAAACTAATACAATACCTAATACTCCTTCTCTCTAAAACAACAGACCTATTTAGAGGAAAAATAAATTTGGGCCATAATTTAGATTCATTAAACTTGGACACTTTTGTTCCTTTTTTTTTCATTTTCTTTCCTTCTTGACTTCAATCTCTATACGGTAATCCTCCAAGAGTTATTTTCCATTTTTAAAAGTTGGATAAAAATCCTTTATTTGCTCCCCAAGAAAAATAAATGTTATTTCCTACAAAACAAAATAAAATGTATAATTTAAATAAAATAAACATATAAAATAATAAATATGAGAATATTAAAATGTATTTATTATGTGTCTATCAGTATATACTGTGACGCCCCAAAAACAGGTATACATCACCCATCTTGGGTCGCCACTTACATGGTACAGAATACAAAAATAACTTAATAATACAGCTGTCGTGTAAAATACGACAAAACATAAACTGAGAGTTTTAATAAGAATATTGTCATCTAGACAATATCCACACTCAATGGAGTCCTCGTTACATTTGTTGTCACACTATTTAACAGAATAGTGAGGACTACTAATGCTATCATCTCATCTGGACCAGTTACTCTGGTTCCCACTTTAGTCCATTCGCTTTCATTTCACTCAAGAGAACAACGAAGAAAGAAAGGGTGAGCTCAACTAGCCCAGTAAAAAATATTATGACTAAGATAATGCAGAATAAATTATCGTTAGCTTTCAACAGTGTTAAACTGATACAATATAACAAACATCAAATTTAACTACAGCAGAACAAGCAATCCATTAAAAGAGTCAAAGTAGAGAATAAAATCTACTATCTTTTATGATTTAAAAGGTTTTTCATCACTTTTATTGCTGGGACTCACCTTAATAAATAATCCACATCATCCCTGCACTACGACCAAGGATATTCATTAGTATCACAACCAAAAATTATCCATGCACCCAAGGATATTCGTGTATTCATCAATGGTCATGATCATGCCAACAACTGTCCCTCAATATACTACGGGCCAATGAGGACTTTTACCACATCATTTGTAACATTACGGTCATGATTATACCGATTAATTCCTAGTCATAATCATACCAAGTTCATCTATGCACTACAGGCCACAGATGACTTTCAACATAATATAAACATGAGGATGATGACAATGATATAAGAATTCAATAAAACAAGTTCAAGAATTAATATATCCAGGAACTAATAACGTCCAAATTGTCAACATGATACTTCTTTGTAGAGTAAAATTCAAGAATGCTCAGAAGAATATTTCCATGAAAAGGTACTGGATGAAGCGCAAATATCAAGGATATTCCACTAATTTCATGGAGTATAGAAGTCAAAGCTTTAACCAACTGAGTATAAGAGAATATATGAAACTGCAATGGATTTCGTCCGCCATGCGGTAATCCAGTTAGATAGATCATTTCTACAATTTAATAAGGAATGAATACAAAGGATCATTCACCATGCATGTGATAATCCATATAGACAGGTTATTTCAATAGAATAATAAAGAATGGAATAACGAGAAGAAATCACCATGCATGCGATAGATCGCATGCATGACGAGTTATTCCAATGAATAATAAATAATCGGAATTCGTGTCATGCAGAACGCATGCATGGGATATTCCAATGTAATAATAAAGAATGAAATAACAAAAGACTTCACCAGTATGCGATAGACCGCACAGATAGATTATTCCAGTAGAATAATAAATAATGGAATCAGGTCATGCATAATACGCACAAACAGGATATTCCAACAGAATAATAAAGAATGGAATAACAGAAGAATTTCACCATGTATGCGGTACTTCGCATATACAGGTTATTCCAATATAATAATAAAGAATGAAATAACAGAAGAATTTCACCATGTATGCGGTACTTCGCATAGACAGGTTATTCCAACATAATAATAAAGAATTAAATAACAGAAGTTCTCTTCATGAATACGAAAGAAATAATACCCCTTATGAGTACAACAAATAATATCCCTTACCTTAGAAGAAACTGGATATAGGAGTAGTGAAATAGCAGAATACTTTTCTTCTTTCTCTCTATAGTTTCTCTCTCTAGAGTTTCAGTGAATTAGTAAGAAATAATGAAGGAATGAACTTCTATTTATAGGAGAATGGATTGAATAGTAACTAATTCATGAACGGTCTAGATTGATTTACTTTTGAATGGACGGTCCATATTGATTTACTATGCAGTATAAATAAAATATTCTAATAAAACAAAATCTTTTAAATAAAATATAATATATTCTATTTATAATCTAATAAAACGAATAACTTTATAAAAGTATTCTGCTTTATATAAAAAGATTTTACTATGTAAAACACTATGCAGAGCACTATCTAAAACACTATGCATAATAAAATATAATATATTCTAATTATTGTCTAATAAAATAAATAACTTTATAAAAGTATTACATTTTTATATAAAAAGATTTTACTATGCAAAATATTATGCGTAATAATAAAATAGAATATATTCTAATTATTGTCTAATAAAACAAATAACTTTATAAAAGTATTCTTTTTTATATAAAAGATTTTACTATGCAAAACACTACTTATCATAATAGAATATAATATATTCTATTTATAGTCTAATAAAACAAATAACTTTATAAAAGTATTACATTTTATATAAAAGCTTTTTTCGCTTTTATTACATTAATAATACTAATAAAACAAAATTTATATATATAATAAATATATATATAAACGTCCGTGACTTCATAAAAAGACACCTCAATATATTTAACAACATTTATCATCATTATTATAATTCACAATATTAATCGACCAGGTCGTTCCTAGGAATGGGAGGGCTTTCCAATAAGGATTTCTCCCTATTAGCGCACACTTAGGTGACCAAACCTCTCCTTGGCAGAACTTCTAGACATCGTTAATATTGCAAATAATAATATTAATAACTCTGTCATCTCAATTATTGATTTAATAATATATAAAATAGCGACAATAATTGAATCAAATAACGTGAGATACTATGCAACAATTACTGTAGCAATAATTGAATAAAACTGAGTGACTTCTTACGTAAGAATCAATAATCATTACCGTGTGCTACTATACAACCACGCGTATTACTGTACTTTTACTACCGAGTAGTTCAATAGTATTAACGGTAAAACTTCCGCCGTTATTTTTATAAAAATATTTTTGTCGTTTTCTAAATCCGATGATAATTACATTAATGGGTCCACTCCACGATGATTCGCCATTGTACAAATATTCCCCGACCAATCGAATATTATATAACAACTTGCATACTTTTCAAAATTTCTAAATATTACGCACAACTATAACATTATCTCAAATCCATACCATAATATTTAAAAAATATTTCAAGAAAATTAAATCTTTATTCATAAAATTTGGGATTTTACAATCTCCCCTCCTTATGAAATTTTGCCATCGAAATTTATGTACGTACCTGGTATGCCGAACAGATGATGACACTTCGTCAGATTCTAACTCTTGAGGTATAACCTTTAAGCGTAGAATATATTCCATGATTTTAACAGGTACATCTTCATACGTTAAATTATCCGCTATCTCGTCCGGTTCTAAATCAATAATGTGGTTTGGGTCATCCACATATTTACGTAACATCGGTACGTGATAAACGTTATGAACACGCAACATATTTGGCGGTAAAATGAGTCTATAGGCCACAGTTCCTACTCGATCGAGGATTTTAAATAGGCCAATTAAAATCGAGGGTTGAGATTTCCTCTCTTCATCGATTTTTGCTTCTAGAATAATGCCCTCTTGAACCTTCTTCTTCACATTCATTAGCTCTGAGTATGTAGCTTGAGCGGCTTTAACTTTATCGATTAAAGTCGATTCTACTCGTATATTCGTTATCTTCACGTGAGTCCCTAGAGTCTTTAACTCTATCTTCATAATTTGTAAGTTATACGAAATGGGTCTTTGTGTTAACAACGTCACACTCGTAACCGCATACGATCTTCTACTCAACGCGTCAGCTACCACGTTCCCTTTTCCACGATAGTATTGAATGGTACGATCGTAATCTTCAACAGCTCGAGCCAACGTCTTTTGGCGCATGTTACGTTCATTTTAGTTGAAGAAATATTTAAGGGTTTTAGAAATGGGGTTTTGTACTGGGGTCAGTACAAATTCGATTTCACGCTCTGGGGTAGGCCAAGAAGTCTTCAGGAATACGTTAGGAAATTTATTAACAATAGAAATATCATTTAAAACTGTGACTCTCATCCAAGACTTAGATAGCACATGTAATGAAGGTTTCTCCTAACGGAGTTTCAACAGATAAGTCAAAGTCTAACTTTTCTAAAGTCAAATTTAAACGTTGAACACAAGCAAGAGAGATAAAAGAATGGGTAGAACCGGTATCTAATAAGGTATAGACTTCGCAAAAATTTATAATTAACTAACCCGTGCTAACTTCGTTCGGGTTACTCGCTTTTTGAGAAGTCATGAAAAACGCTCTTCCTGAAACCACCGACTTTGTTTTGTTCGTATCCGTCTTTGGTGCCACCGTCACAACTGGACTTGACTTCACTATACGACAAAATTGAGCTAAATGACCTTTTTTTCTTGAAGTTTCCACTACTATTATCTTGGCCATGATTACCACCGAAGTGGTTGTTGGGTAATATCTAATTACGCACAACATGCAAGTATACGTGGTCAACAAGTAATAGAGTGATAAGTAGAGTATCGTTCCCACAGAGACTAACTAGCAATAACCTTAACTTACAATTACCAATTCCCTATTAACCCTAATTTTATTAAACAAATCAACTCAATGATTATAACTAATGATTTTAAATTAAATAACAATTAAACTATCACAAAACAATCACAAATATCAAAATCTAGAATTCCAACAATTAATGGAGAATTAGACTTATGATTTCACCCTAAGCTTCACTCTGATTTTAACACCTTTATTCCAATTCAATGCACTATCCCAGTTTATTAATCAAGAACACGAAAGTAGTATTAACCACCTCTTGATGCACTAATACCGCATTAACATCAATCCACAATTAAGATAAAAAACCGTTAAACACCTTAATCAACTAACCCACTATATCTCTATGTGAATTACAATTGAAGAAAGTTTAAGAATAAGTTCTCTATCCGATTACATGCGATGTCAAGCATATCTCTACCTTAACATTCATCAAGATTAAGCTATTCACAAAATCATGAACACATGCTATATTAATTAGGTCTAGATTTGAATATCCTCTCTCGATTCCATCCAATTCCACAAAGAACTGTTGATCAGGCAATTCATAGATTCAAGCTCAAATCAATATAGATAAATTGGCGATAGATTATTAAATTGGAACTTAAAGTTTACAAAATCATCGATTCACTTAAAGATCCATCATAAGCCTAAAAAGTAAATTAGTTCATGTCAAACGAAATAAACACTGAATAAATCATAGAAATCATTCTCCTAATTACAAATAATAGCCTAAGATGAAGAATATTGAAAAACACCCTTCACGTATCCTACAACCGCAATCGTCTTGAAAATCCTCTCGAAATACTCCTCCACGCTTACTCTCAAAAACTCAGATTAGATCTTCATAATATGCCCCGTTGTTATGTTCAAGTTGTTGTTGATAGAGTAATAGATATCTAGCATACAAGCTCCAGCCAAAAATCCCTTCAATTAGACTTCCATTGTCATGCAATTACTAGAAACCATGCCCAAGAAGAAGTTTAATCAAAGCAGGACAACTTCAGGATCGACACCCCCCGCCCCGGCGGGGGTTCATGTACTAATAACGCCCGCCCCGGAGGGCTCCCTTTCTGTCTAGCTCGAATGAAGACCCCCCGCCCCGGCAGGGGTGTAAAGGCAAATGATGCCCACCCCGGCGGGCTATGCTTCTGCTAAACAATTATGAAGACCCCCCGCCCCGGCGGGGGTGTGTAGTGTAAAATGGCCCGCCCCGGCGGGCTTGTCTTCTGTTAGATAACTTGACTGATTTTCATGTTGTACTCCAATTTCGCTCTAATTGACCTCAAATCATCCCAATTAATTCCACATATCTGTAAAATGCCTCAACAACCATCCTACACAAGAAATAACATAAAACAAGTAAAAAGGAACATGACCACAAGAATTTAGCAACAAATAAGCATGAAATGGATATTGAATCGCGTATATAAAATCCACTTATCAAAATCCCCCAAACTTAAACAGTGCTAGTCCTCGAGCACAAAACAACTATATGCAATGCAATAAGATGAAATGAACACGACCTAACTTATATGCTTTCGAATCCAACAATATCGCAGAATCAAGATTATCTTAACAGCCTCAGCGAAAATAAGCAACTATACAAAATCAATTACCAAAAACCAATCTACAATTCCGTTTTAATCCTCAAATCTCAAGCCATCATCACTGGTATAGTGTGTGTGTGCAACATCCATGATAACCGATACTGACTCAAATTTCAATACATAACCAATCTCTTAGAAGGAATCATGCAGCGCAAACTAAAAAATTTCAAAAATAGACAACTTCAACTAAAACTAAACAATCACTAACTCGGGGGTTCAAGCGTGGTACTTATACTTTATTCATATATATATATATTTTTATTTTTTTATATATGGGGGCTTTTTGCTCTTATTTCCCGTTTTATATATATATATTTTTTATATACACATAGCTATGCAATGTCTTATTCCCTTAGGCTTTTCAATGCTACCTTAACGAGCTTTCGACCAACGACTCCTAGACCATTAAGACCTTAGGGCGCTAGGTGTAAAGACAATCCCCTCGGGCTTACATACTCAAGTAACAAAGGCCACAAAACTAGACAAGCATGCCACGGTGTTTATTCATATTTTTTTTAGATAAATAAAGCTTATATACCCCACATAACATCCCCCAAACTTAGGTTCTTGCCTAACTTTAGCCTTTACTATCCATTATTGTCGTTTTGTCATTCACTCTAGCATTATCCTTTAGAGACCATTTAGGTACCAATTTGAACTGACCAATCAACACAGATGTTTGTTAATCATGCTTATACTTTCATACCAGCTTCAAACAAGCTCAAGATTCGATTCATAGCAGAAATTGTATCATAGTTCTAATATTCAATACTGTATTTGTTAACTTATTGTCAATCACATCATTGGTCCTCAAACAATATGAAATACAACATTAATGGACTTACGCAACACAATATTTATTAACTAAATATATATTTTTTTAATAAGGATAACAAAATGCATTACAAGATTATCTACTATGCAATGACAAACATTAACCTAAGCTACTATGAATACACCTAAGCTATCATGCAATACTAAAATTAGAATGCAATAAAGAAATTTAAATGACAACAATTCAAAATGCAACCTAAATGAGCTAAATGCATGCAAATGTGTATTTAAATCCCCCAAACTTAAGGAATACAATGTCCTCATTGGATGAATAGTCAAAATAAGTACGTGAGGACTTCCTTGCTATCGCTTAAGTCTGAGGAGGTGGTTGTTGTTCTTCTTCGTCCGAATCTCTTGGTGGAAACCTTGGCATTGGCATGGGTTGTTGATATGGGTTGTTGTCCCTCTTCAACCATGAAGTGGCATTTTTCCCAATTTAGTACTAGATTCGTGTCCTTACATCTTCGCAACACCATGACCAGATTTTTTAAGCAATTATCGAAGCTGTCCCCATAGACCGAAAAGTCATACATGAAGACCTCAACATTTTTCTCCACCATATCTGAAAAAATGGCCATCATTGTAAGACCCCGAAATTTTTTTAAATAAAAAGGAATTTCCTTTATTTATTATTTTGAAATAGTAAGGGTTGATTTAATTAATGTGGATAGTAAAGGGTTAAATACGCAAATATTTCAAAATAAGCAAGTGGTTATAAAATATTCATTTTTGTCGGGGAATATTCGTTTGGTCGTGGAATATTCGCATCTTGTCGGGAATATTCGTTTGGTCGTAGAATATTCAGATCGCTTCGGGAATATTCGTATTTACGGCTGCGACACGTATGTGGGGCCCCATAACTAAAAGCGATTGGATGAGGAAAAACGACAAAGTTTGGGTGGTTATAAATAACGGCACGTAGTTATTACAATTAAGACTGTAGTTATTACCGTTAAGACATTGGAATACCCTATGTTAAAATACGATGTCTGGCGTGGTTGCACAAGTAGATACCACGGTATTACCGTAATTGTTGAATTATTGATCCTTACGTGAAGGCACTTTACTCGATAATTATTACAGTGAATTATTGCTCAATAGTTTATTTTATTGATTCAATAATTGCTTTGCGTTGGTATTTTATATTATTCTTTGTTTCAATAATTGTCATTTGCACAATATTTCCCATTATCGGATCAATAATTCATATTATTTGAATAATATTATTAGATAACATTATTGGCAATGTCTAGAAAGTTACATCTAAGGAGAGGTTTGGTCACCTAATTGCGCGCCCGATGAGGAGAGATCCTTATTGAAAGCCCCCTCTTTCCTGAGAACGACTGGTTTGTCATAAATGTGATTCGTAATATTATTTATGAATAATTAATTATTGATTCATATGATAAGGAAATATTTATTTTATATGAATATAAATGATGGATTATTTATGTGGTTATTAATGAAGGAATTAATGTTGAGGTGTTTTATCGGTATTTTATCTCAGATTGGAGGTATTAAAAATTAATCGGGGTTTTGAGATATATTGGGGGTTATAATTTTTAATCCGAATAGTTGGATTGTGGTAATTTTGGGTATGTTATACATACATAAGTTGAGTATATGTCCACAAATTTTGAACCGTTAAAAATTCATGAATGATTTGTTATGAATTTTAAGAGGTGTCTCGATTCTAAATCGTGGTTATAATTGATTTTGGTGGAAAATTCTAGAATTGAGTGGGCCCCACTTGTGGTTGGTGAAAAAATGTGCTGAATTTTATTTCAAATGTGGTGGGTGGCAATAGTAGCGGTAAAAAGCCATCGGTGGCAGTCAAGTGCCTTTCGGGCTAACATTTTCCTATAAATAGAGGGCTAAGTTAGAATTGAAAATCACACCGAAACAAAGTTTCTCTTTCTCTCTATATTATTGAGCGTATTTTGTGAGTATTTAGATACTTTGAGAGTTCTTTGTTCAAGATAAGTTTCATTCAGCATCACTTTCGACCTTTCCTTCCGAAGTACTGATTCTTTGAGGTAAGGGATATTATTTTTTTTTGTAATGATATTATTCCTTCAATATCATTATGCTGAAATGTTGATCTGAAGTTTTTATCAAATTTGGAACTTTTTCATGTCGGGGTTACTATTCATGAGTTACTATTCACGAGTTACTATTTATGAGTTACTATTCACGAGTTACTATTCATGAGTTACTATTCACGAGTTACTATTCACGAGTACTATTCATGAAGCGTGAAGATGTTTTTGTGGAATTTCTATCTTTTGGTGTCGGAGTTACTATTCACGTATACTAAGCCTATTCACGTATCTGACACTATTCACGAATACTGGCACTATTAAATAAAAATGAAAATTTTTCTTTTAGTCTAAAATATCTATTACGGATACTAGCTTTGATTGTATCCATGTTTTGATCATTCTTGAATTTTACACCAACGTGATTATTTTTGAGGTATTTTTTTGGACGTGATAAAACCAAGTACGAATCCTTAATCCTTGTCATTTTGTTTCACTGGATTCGTTTTCTTTAAAAATATTTTTCATCATCCTCAGTCTTAAATGATGATATTATTGAATATCTTTGGCCTGTAGTGCAAAGATGAATGATTTCTGAAGAATATCTTTGGCCTGTAGTGCAAAGATGAATGATTTCAAGAATATCTTTGGCACATAGTCTGAGATGAATGATTTCTGAAGAATATCTTTGGCTCAGAGTGCAAAGATGAACAGTGTTTAAATGAACATGACCGATCGATGAATATCTTTGGCCTTTAGTGCAAAAGATGAGCAGTGTTGAGATGAACATGGCGACCGATTGATGAATATCTTTGGCACATAGTGCAAAGATGAATATTTGATTTGAGATGAATATTGATTGATGTTACTGAGGATAAAATATTGATGATGGACCGTTAAATTCATAGATTATAGTAGATTTCATTCTCTACGTAACTCTTTCTATGAATTATTATTTCATTACGAATATTGATCCGAAACTTGTTGTCTATTGTATTCTATCGATTTTTCCTCATTGGAGACTAACGATAATTTGTTGTATATTATCTTAGTCATAGTATTCTTTACCGGGCTAGTTGAGCTCACCCTTTTCCTTGTTGTTGTTCATTTTTCTTCTCGGGAGGCGAGAATGTAGCGAGTACTAGTCGGGTATGGAATGAAGGTTCTAGAGAGAGTTGTTTAGTAGTCCTCACCATTATTGTAAAATAATGTATCAATAAATGTGATGAGGATTTATTTGAGTATAAATATTGTCTAGAAGATAATATTTGTATTTAAACTCACAGTTTTATTGTTGTGATAATAAAGTTGTAGTTGTTTCTGTACCATGTATTTGGCGACTCAGAATGGGTTGGATGGAATGGACCTATTTTGGGGGCGTCACAATCATACACCGTTGGAACGTTGCAGGTGCATTGCATAGCCCAAATGACATCTTCTTGAATGTAAATGTGCCGTAAGGGCATGTGAATGTGGTCTTCTCTTGATCCTCTGGCGCGATGACTATCTTGTTGTAGCTCGAGTACCCATCCAACAAATAGTAATATTGGTGTCCCGCTAATCTATCTAATATTTGATCAATAAAGGGCAGCGGGGAATGGTCTTTTCGGGTTGCCTTGTTCAATTTTCTGTAATCCATGCAAACCCTCCAACCTGTCAGTGTTCTAGTTGGTATTAACTCGTTATCCTCATTCTGCACCACCATCATTCCTCTTTTTTCGGTATAAATTGAACTGGACTAACCCATTTACTGTCGGAAATCGGGTAGATGATACTGGCATCTAACCACTTCAAAATTTCCTTCTTCACAACTTCCTTCATAATTTGATTAAGTCGTCGTTGTAGCTCCACTGTTGGTTTTGCATCATCTTCCATTAAGATCTTGTGCATGAAAAATGAAGGGCTGATTCCCTTTATGTCCGCGATTGTCCACCCAATAGCTGATTTGTGTTCCCGAAGCACCCTCAGTAACTTTTCTTCTTGCAAATCGTTAAGTGCAGCAAAAATAATAACAGGTAAAGAATTTGAATTTCCTAAATACGCATACCTGAGGTATTTAGGGAGTGGCTTAAGTTCCAGCTTTGGTGGCTCTTCCAATGATGGTTTCAGTTTTTCGGAGGCTACTTCCTCCGCGTTCAATGGTTCAAACGGTGTTCTAAATCTGGAAACTCATGGCAATGAGTCTAGCATTTGTAGGTAATCCACTAATTCTAGATCATCGACCTCTTCATCCCCCAATAACGTTGTTTCTAACGGATCATTTACCAAACTCTTGTTCATATCATCACTGATGATTTGCTTAATTAAATCCATTCGAAAACATTCTTCCTCATCCGTAGGGAATTTCATGGCCTTAAACACATTGAATTTTACTTCTTGATCTTGGACCCTCATAGTGAGTTCTCCTTTTTGTACATTTATGAGTGTCCTACCCGTGGCCAAAAATGGTCTCCCTAGGATAATTAGGATGTTCTTGTCCTCCTCAAAGTCCAGAATGATAAAGTCCGCGGGGAATATAAACTTATCCACTTTCACTAAGATACCTCTACTATGCCTCTCGGATATGTGACTGACCTATCCGCCAACTGTAATGTAATGTTCGTAGGCCTTGGCGCGGGCAAACCTAATTCTAAGTATACTGACAATGGCATAAGGTTTACACTCGCCCCCAAATCACATAAACACTTGCCGAAATGCATATTTCCGATCGTGCATGGAATAGTGAAGCTCCCCGGGTCCTTGAGTTTTGGTGGCAATTTCTGCTGTAATACCGCACTACACTCCTCGGTTAGTGCAACTGTCCCAAAATCTTCCCATTTTTTCTTCCTTGACAGAATCCCTTTCATAAATTTTGCGTAGCTCGGCATTTGTTCTAGGGCCTCTGCAAATGGTATGGTGATTTGAAGTTTCTTGAAAACTTCCAAAAATTTTGCAAATTGCTTGTCTAATTTTTGTTTTTGAACTCTTTACTGGAATGGTGGGGGAGGATAGACAACTGGTTCACTAACTGGTTTGTTCTTTTTCATTTATTTTTTGTCCCCCTATTTTACCTCATCCTCTGTATTTTCTTTCTCTATTTCAACCTCTTTTGTAGCCAAAATTTCTGTCTCTTGACCATCAAGCTGTTTTCCACTTCTCAACATAATAGGTTGACACTGCTCGTGATTACCCTTAGGATTTCTCTCGGTGTCACTTGGTAATGTCCCTTGTGGTCTATTATTCAATGCCAAAGCAATTTTTCCTATCTGATTCTCTAGATTCTTGATCGCCATCTCTTGTGATTTCATAGCCATCTCTTGTGATTTCATAGCCATTGCTTGATTTTTCATAGCCACCTCATTGCTAATTATGTATTTTGTTACCAACTCCTCTAAATCTGATTTCCTTTCTTGATGTTGAGCTGGTTGTTGATGGTTCTGAAATCCTGGTGGATATGATGATCTTGGAGCTTGTTGCTGCTGGTTATTGCTCCATGAAAAATTTGGATGATTCCTATTTCCTTGATTGTATGTGTTCTGGTATGTGTTCTGCGAAATTCTGTTATAATTGCCCACAAACTGCACAGATGCTGGATTTATAGCGCATTGATCCGTTGGGTGCTCTCCCGCGCACAACTCACATATTATTGCCACTTGCTGTACTTGTTGTGCTTGTGCCCCTGTTATAGCATCCAACTTCTTCGAAAGTGCCGCAATCTGTGCTTGTATAGCTGTCACACCATCCACTTCTAAAACCCCACCGCCTTTGCACATGTCATTCTCATTTGTGGGCCCTTTGGTAGTTGTTAGCTGCCATGGTTTCAATCAAATCATATGCTTCCTTGTAACTCTTGGCCATGAATGCTCCGCCCGACGCTACATCAATATTAGTTCTGAGATTCCCATGTAGTCCGTTGTAAAATGTGTTCATTTGCAGCCACTTGGGTAATCCATGATGTGAGCATTTTCTGAGCAATTCTTTATATCTCTCCCATGCCTCATATAGCAACTCCCCATGTTGTTGCTCAAACATCGTTATCTTGTTCCTCATCTTTGCAGTTTTCGCCGGTGGGAAGAATTTGGCTAGGAATTTCTGCGTTAAATCCTCCCATGTAATGATCGATCCAGGTGGTAGAGAATGCAACCAACTCTTTACCTTATCCCGTATAGTGAATGGGAACAAGCGAAGTCTTACCGCATCATCCGACACCCCATTGTACCTAAAGGTGTCGCAAATCTCCAAAAAACTGACTAGATGCTCGTTCGGATCGTCATTTGCCAATCCCCCAAACTGAACTGAATTCTGAATCATTTGTATCGTCCTAGGCTTGATTTCAAATGTGTTAGCAGCTATTGCAGGCCTGGTGATGCTTGACTACAGTTCAGTCACCTTGGGTGTGGCAAAGTCCCTTAACGCTTTATGATCTTCAACTGCCATTACCTCTTCCTTTTCAGATGTTTTGAATTCTTGCCTCGTTTCTTTGATCCACTTACTCAACCTCTGAAACCTTTTCTCAATGTCATCCTCAAAAGGCAGCAAGTCTGGATTTTTGGACCGAGTTTGCATAAATTACTTCCAACACCTGAAATAAGAAGCACAAAACAAAAATAAAAATATCTAAGTAAAACTGGATTAATTAAACTGATATTGTAAAACTATTAAGATTTATACTAAATAGTCCCGTGAATCGCAAGCAAAAACTTGTTGTCGGGTAAAATCTAATTCGCATAACACACAAAGTATACGTGGTCAACAAGTAATAGAGTGATAAGTAGAGTATCGTTCCCACAGAGACTAACTAGCAATAACCTTAACTTACAATTACCAATTCCCTATTAACCCTAATTTTATTAAACAAATCAACTGAATGATTATAACTAATGATTTTAAATTAAATAACAATTAAACTATCACAAAACAATCACAAATATCAAAATCTAGAATTCCAACAATTAATGGAGAATTAGACTTATGATTTCACCCTAAGCTTCACTCTGATTTTAACACCTTTATTCCAATTCAATGCACTATCCCAGTTTATTAATCAAGAACACAAAAGTAATATTAACCACCTCTCGATGCACTAATACCGCATTAACGTCAATCCACAATTAAGATAAAAATCCGTTAAACACCTTAATCAACTAACCCACTATATCTCTATGTGAATTACAATTGAAGAAAGTTTAAGAATAAGTTCTCTATCCGATTACATGCGATGTCAAGCATATCTCTACCTTAACATTCATCAAGATTAAGCTATTCATAAAATCATGAACACATGCTATATTAATTAGGTCTAGATTTGAATATCCTCTCTCGATTCCATCCAATTCCACAAAGAACTGTTGATCAGGCAATTCATAGATTCAAGCTCAAATCAATATAGATAAACTGGCGATAGATTATTAAATTGGAACTTAAAGTTTACAAAATCATCGATTCACTTAAAGATCCATCATAAGCCTAAAAAGTAAATTAGTTCATGTCAAACGAAATAAACACTGAATAAATCATAGAAATCATTCTCCTGATTACAAATAATAGCCTAAGATGAAGAATATTGAAAAACACCTTTCACGTAGCCTACAACCTCAATCGTCTTGAAAATCCCCTCGAAATACTCCTCCACGCTTGCTCTCAAAAACTCAGATTAGATCTTCGTAATATGCCCCGTTGTTATGTTCAAGTTGTTGTTGATAGAGTATTAGATATCTAGCATACAAGCTCCATCCAAAAATCCCTTCAATTAGACTTCCATTGTCATGCAATTACTAGAAACCATGCCCAAGAAGAAGTTTAATCAAAGCAGGACAACTTCAGGATCGACACTTTTCTTGAAAGTGGGTTCATGTTAATAACGCCACTTCAAGTGACCTCCTTTCTATCTAGCTTCGAATGAACACCCCATTCCGTGAGGTGTGTAAAACAAAATGATGCACTCCCAACAAGCTATGCTTCTAACTAAACACTTATGAAGACCCCCACCTTGGGTGGTGTGTAGATGTAAAATGGCATACGTGAATGTCTTCTCTCGCTAGATAACTTGACTGATTTTCATGCTGTACTCTAATTTCGCTCTAATTGACCTCAAATCATCCCAATTAATTCCACATATTTGTAAAATGCCTCAACAACCATCCTACACAAGAAATAACATAAAACAAGTAAAAAGGAACATGACCACAAGAATTTAGCAACAAATAAGAATGAAATGGATATTGAATCGCGTATATAAAATCCACTTATCAGTGGTTACCATTCTTGGCATGATAGTTTCCCCCACGATGGTCATTATTGTTCTGATGGCCGTTGCCACCGGTATGATTATTATCGTGTTATTGATCGTTACCTTTTGGTTGTGCTAACTCATTATCGTGCCCTAATAACTGAGCCCTATTCACAACATCTGAATATAAACAAAGTTTATGAGAAATGAGGTATTGACGTATATCGGGTTTCAAACCTCTTAGAAACATTTAAATCGTTCGCTCCTTATTATCGACCAAATGCGATGCAAAACCAGATAACTCATAAAATTTAGCCTCAGACATATTACGACACGGTCATATTGTTTTTCTCCAACTTGATAAACTCCACCTCCTTCATGTACGAATACTTTGGAAAGTACTTGTCATTGAATGACTCTTGGAACTTCTCCTAAGACATCTTGAGTGCGTTAAATTTGGAGTGCTTTTCTGATTCCCACCAAGAATCTGCCTCTTCACGCAACATAAAGGTGGCAAAGGAACCTTTTTGCTCCTCGAGCATCCCAAGACATCAAATATCTTGGTGATCTGCTTTAACCATGTCTCCACCTTAAGTGGTTACGGTACATGGCGCCCCAAAAATTAGGTATCGTCCACCCATCTTGGTCGCCACTTACATGGTACATAAATTCAAATACAACTTACTAATATAAGCGTAAGACCCTCAAATTTTTTTAAATAAAAAGGAATTTCCTTTATTTATTATTTTGAAATAGTAAGGGTTGATTTGATTAATGTGGATAGTTAAGGGTTAAATACATAAATATTTCAAAATAAGCAAGTGGTTATAAAATATTCATTTTGTTAGGGAATATTAGTTTGGTCGTGGAATATTAAATCTTTGTCGGGAAATATTAAATGCGGCGGTAGCGACCTTATGTAATTGGCCCCATAACTTGAAAGCGATTTGATGAGGAAAACGACAAATATAAGTTGGTTAAAAATAACAGGCGTAGTTATTCTGGTTAAGATTTGTTGGAATACCTTTAAGTGGTTAAAATACGATGTCTGGCGTGGTTGTTGCGATGCTTTGGTATTACCTGAGTATTGTTGAATTATTGATCCTTACGTGAAGGCCTTACTCAATAATTTTCACGATGAATTCTTGTTCAATATTTTATTTTATTGATTCAATAATTCTTGCGTTGATATTTTATATTATTGTTGTTCAATAATTGTCATTTGCATTATCTCCATTATCGGATCAATAATTCATATTATTTGAATAATATTATTAGATAACATTATTGGCAATGTCTAGAAAGTTACATCGAGGAGAGGTTTGGTCACCTAATTGCGCGCCAAGATGAGGAGAAATCCTTATCGGAAAGCCCTCTTTTTCTGAGGAGCGGCTGGTTGTCATAATTGTGATTACATAATATTATTTGTGAATAATTAATTATTGATTCATATGATAAAGAAATATTTATTTTATGTGGATATAAATGATGGATTTATTTATGTGGTTATAAATGAAGAAATTATTGTTGAAGTGTTTTATCGATTTTTTACAGTTTGGAGGTATTAAAAAATTAAATCGGGGTTTTGAGATATATTGCGGGGATTATAATTTTAATCCGATGGATTGGATTGTGGTAATTTTTGGGTATGTTATACATACAAAGTTGAGTATATGTCCACAAATTTTGAGCGAATTAAAAATGCACGAATGATTTGTTATGAATTTTAAGAGGTGTCGATTCGGAAATTAGGGTTATAATTGATTTTGGTGGAAAATTCTAGAATTGAGTGGGCCCCACTTGTGGTTGGTGAAGAAATGTACTGAATTTTATTTCAAATGTGGTGGGTGGCAATAGTAGCGAGTAAAAGCCATCGGTGGCAGTCAAGTCTGCTTGGTAGAACTAACATTTTCCTATAAATGAGGGCTAAGTTAGAATTGAAAATCACACGAAAACAAAGTTTTCTCTTTTCTCTCTATATTGTTGGCGTATTTTGTGAGTATTTAGATACTTTGAGAGTTCTTTGTTGATTACAAGTTTCATTCGACATCACTTGAGCCTTTCCTTAGAAATCTTGATTCTTTGAGGTAAGGGATATTATTTTTTTAAGTAATGATATTATTTCTTGATATCATTATCTTTGAAATGTTGATCTGAAGTTTTTATCAAATTTGGAACTTTTTCATGTCGGGTTACTATTCATGAGTTACTATTCACGAAGTTACTATTCATGAGTTACTATTCACGAGTTCTTATTCATGAGTTCTTATTCACGATTTACTTATTCACGAGTCTTATTCATGAAGCGTGAAAATGTTTTTTGTGGAATTTCTATCTTTTGGTGTGAGAGTTACTATTCACGTATATCGGCCTTTATTCACGTATCTGACACTATTCACGATATCTGCACTATTCATAGAAAAATAAAATTTCTTCTTTTCGTCCAAAATATCTATTACGGATACTAGCTTTGATTGTATCCATGTTTTGATCATTTTTGAATTTTACACCACTATGATTATTTTTGAGGTATTGTTGGACATGGATAAAACAAAGTACGAATCCTTAATCCTTAATCCTTGTCATTTTGTTTCACTTTGGATTCGTTCTTTAAAATATTCTTCATCATCCTCGGTCTTAAATGATGATATTATTGAATATCTTTGGCTTTGTAGTGCAAAGATGAATGATTTCTGAAGAATATCTTTGGCTTTGTAGTGCAAAGATGAGCAGTGTTTAAATGAACATGGACCGATCGATGAATATCTTTGGCCTCAGTAGTGCAAAGATGAGCAGTGTTGAGATGAACATGACCGATTAATGAATATCTTTGGCACAAGTGCAAAGATGAATATTTGATTTGAGATGAAAATTGATTGATGTTACGGGGGATAAAATATTGATGATGGACCGTTAAATTCATAGATTATAGTAGATTTCATTCTCTACGTAACTCTTACATGAATTATTATTTCACCGCGAATATTGATCTCGAAACTTGTTGTCTATTGTATTCTATCGATTTTTCCTGTTGAAGACTAACGATAATTTGTTGTATATTATCTTAGTCATAATATTCTTCTTGAGCTAGTTGAGCTCACCCTTTTCCTTTTGTTCCATTCTTTTCGGGAGGCGAGAATATAAGCGAGTACGAGTCGGGGTATGGAATGAAGGTTTTAAAAGGATTGTTTAGTAGTCCTCACCATTTTTTTGTAAAATAATGTATCAATAAATGTGATGAGGATTTATTTGAGTATAAATATTGTATAGAAGATAATATTTGTATTTAAACTCACATTTCTTGTTGTAATAATAAAGTTGTAGTTGTTTACGCACCATGTATTGACAACTCGAATGGGTGATGTATACCTATTTTGGGGCGTCACGGTTGGTATCGAGCTTAGGGATATGATCTCTGGCGGAGATCGGGGAATAGAACTAGGAGGGGAGAGACGAGTAAATCCTTCGCTAGTGTGTCCTACCTAAGCTTATTTGTTAGTTGGTCAGTATATAGGGATATTATGTGATATATTGATTTCCTTAATTAACCCTTGTTTTATGACAGTATTTGAGAATGTCGATGAGAATATTAACATTGGAGTAAATGAGACCGTGGAGATGCACTGTGACTTTACCAACGAGGAGAGCGTGCAACAATTTGGCAATGTTCCTCCTGTGAACAACACCATGGCGAGATGATGAGCGAGGGATGTTTAGAAGCTTTTTGCGATCATGCAAAATCGAGACGAGGAGACTTCGTGTTCAAAATCTGAGGAGAAATGATAGCAATTCACGGGTTGTCACAATGCAAGCGATTCAAAGTTGGGACCACGAAATTTAAGGGAAAACGAGATCCGATCATGGCGGAAACATGGGTCAAAACAAATTACCAAGATATTCGATGTCTTGGGATGCACGGAGAACGAAGGTTCCATTCGCCACCTTTATGTTCCGTGGCGAAGCGAGACTCTTTGGTGGGAGTCGTGAAGCGTACCCATCCAAATTTCCGCCTTTCAAAGATGTCTTGGGAGACGTTTGAGACTATTTAATGACAAATACTTTCACGAAAGTGTTAAATCATATATAAGGAAAGTGGAGTTCATCGATTAGAGCAAAACAACATGACGGTGTCTCGATGCGAGGCAAAGTTTGCGAGTTATCGAGTTTGCACCTCATTTGGTGGAGAATGAGGAGCGTATGGCGGATGTTTTCTTAGAGGTTTGAAACCCGGCGTACGTCGATATCTCATTTCTCATAAACTTTCTCTTTATTCGGATGTTGTAAGCGAGGCTCAATTATTAGAAGCGAGATAACGAAATACGGTCAATTGAGGACCATAACCGGATCGTACCGAGATGGCGGTCAGCGAATAATGATAACTGCGGAGAAAAGCAGATGGGCGAAATGGTAACCACTCTGGTGGTAATCATAGTCGTGAAAATGAAGAAGCGAGTCGGGAGGAGATTTTAAAAAGAGAGATTTAACAATGACTATGTGAAGACAGCGGTCTTGCGTGACAAATCGTTCTAAGGGAGGAGAACGACCACCGGTCATATATACAAATCACGGAAAGAGAGGACATATCGATCCAAACCGCCCTAGCAGTTCAAGGTATGCTATAGTTGTGGAAAGGAAGGACATATCGCTTCGAGATTATGCAGATGGCGAAACCCAAGTTCGTGAGGACGGTGACTCAAAAGATCGTCCCGAGAAAAGTCAAAGTCAACGATTAGGGAAGAGCGTTTGTTGTGGTATCGGTCATAATCGAGGAACCCAAACGAGGTGATCACGGGTAAGCTATTTATAAATTCTTGCGAAGTTTTTATACCTTACTTGATCTGGGTCTTACCCATTCATTTATCTCTCCTGCATGTGCTCAGCGTTTAAACTTGACTCGGAGAAATTAGACTTTGACCTATCTGTGGAAACTCCGTTGGGAGAAACTTTCATCACATCCACTGTTTATAAATCTTGTTTGATTCAAGTTGGCACCATCACCTTACACATTGACCTTATCTCTTTAAAGATACTTGCTTTTGATGTGATTTTAGGGATTGATTGGTTAACTACTCATCATGCCAAAATTGATTATTTTCGTAAGGTTGTTAGTTTTCATATTCCTAACCAACTTTGTTATGCAATTCAAGCAACTAAACCATTAAAATCAATCACTATCATATCTAATCATAAAGCTATTCGTTTATTAAAAAAGCGGATGTCAAGCTTTCTTAGCCCATGTTATGGATTTGAATAAAGACACGTCAAATTTGAATAATATTCTGTTGTTATTGACTTTCTGGACGTATTTCTGAAGAACTTCCGGTCTACCCCGAGCGTGAAGTTGAATTCTTTATTGATCTTGAACTTTGTACAAAGCCCATTTCTAAAACCCCATATCGAATGGCTCTATTGAACTTTAGGAGTTAAAGGTCCAACTACGAGAATTGTTGGACATTGGTTTCATTCGTCTAGTACACATCTCCTTGGGGTGCTCTGTTTTATTTGTAAAAAAGAAAGGCGGGGAGTATCGCGACTTTGTATTGACTATCGGGAATTGAACCATGTCACCATCAAGAATAGGTATCCTCTACCTCGTATTGATGACTTGTTTGACCAATTGCAAGGGCACAATTCTTTTCAAAAATCGATCTTAGATTACGGATATCATCAATTTGAAAATTAGAATCGAGGATATTCCAAAGACGCCTTGAAACTCGGTATGGGCATTATGAATTCTTAGTCATGTCTTTCGGACTAACTAATGCTCCTGCTGGCTTTCATGGATATGATGAACCGAGTATTCAAGGAATATTTGGATCGGTTTGTTGTTGTCTTTATTGATGACATCCTTATATATTCCAAAAGTCGTGAAGATCATGAGCACCATTTGAAGTTTGGTACTCCAAAGGCTTCGTGAAAACCAACTATATGCCAAATTGAAGAAATGCGAGTTACGGCTTGAGGAAGTAGCATTTCTTGGGCATGTGGTGTCAAAACATGGAGTATCTGTTGATCCGTGAAGATTGAAGCAATACAAAGTTGGGAGCAACCAAGTTCGGTGGTGAAGTACGTAGCTTTTTGGGCTTAGTTGGTTATTATCGGAGATTCGTGGAAGGGTTTTCTCGAATCGCTACTCCATTAACTCAACTAACTTTCGAAAGGATCTGAAATTCGTTTAGGGGGCGAAGAATGCGAGAAAAGTTTCCAAGAGCTTAAGAGGAGACTTATTTCTAAGACTGTTCTAACAATACCATCCGGTTCGGATGGATTTGTTATCTGACGATGCTTGATGCAAAGGGTTAGGATGTGTTCTCATGCAACGTGGGAAAGTCATAGCTTTATGCCTCATGACAACTTAAAGAGTATGAGAGGAATTATCCTACTCATGATCTAGAGTTAGCGGCCCGATCGTTTCAGCTTAAAGATATGGAGGCACTATCTATATGGGGAGAAAGTGGAGATATATTCGGACCATAAAAGCCTTAAATATTTCTTCACTCAAAAGAACTCAACATCTTGCGGCAATGACGTTGGCTCGAACTATTGAAAGACTACGACCACACTATTCAATACCATCCCGGAAAAGCGAACGTGGTAGGCGCGCGTTGAGTAGAAGATCATATCACGGGAGCGAGTGCGATGATGTCAAGTATCGCGCGTAGAGCCAACTTTAATAGAAAAAGTTAAGGTTGCTTTCGAGCCACCGACCCGGAAATGATCGTATGAAGAAGAAAAACAAGAAGGAGCTATTAGGGCGAGAATTGATGAAGAAGGAATACTTGAGTCCACTCTGAACTTTGTGTTCCTAACGACTCGATTTGAAGTACAAGATTATGATGGAGGCACACAATACACCATTTGCAATCCATCCTGGAAGTACTAAAATGTATCGTGATCTTCGACATACATTTTGGTGGAACAATATGAAGAGAGAGATTGCAAAGTTTATCTCAATGTGTTTAACTTGTCAACGTGTAAAGGCGAGCATCTAGTACCTAAGGGTCCGTTGCAACCACTTGAGATTCCTGAATGGAAGTGGGAACACATTACTATGGATTTCGTTTCACGGGTCTTCCTACGGTTTCTCAAGGCATCAATGCTATTTGGGTTATTGTTGATAGATTAACCAAATCGCTCATTTCTTGCCGATATCTGGAGACTTATTCCTTGAACGTCTTGCTAGTATATGTACGTAAATGAGATTGTGAGGTTGCATGGCATGCACAGTATCCATAGTTTGGATCGTGACCCAAGATTCACTTCAAGATTTTGGGTTAGCTTGCAAAAAAGCTATGAGCGCAGATTTGCGATTTAGTTGACATACCATCCCCAAACCAGACGGACAATCGAGAGAGGACTATTCAAACTCTTGAAGATTTATTAAGACTCGTGTCCTGACTTCAAGGCGATTGGGATAAGTATTTACCATTGGTGGAATTCTCCTACAACAACAGTTATCGAGCAAGTATAGGTGTGGCTCCATTGAAGCATTATATGGGCGAAAATGTCGTTCTCCAATATGTTGGGATTAGGTGGGTGAAGCAACATTGTTGGGACCCGAGTTAATACGTATGACTCTGAAAAGATCCAAATAATTCGACAACGTATACAAAGCGGCTCAAGATCGACAAAAGAGTTATGCGGATCTTCATCGAAAGGGCGTGGAATTTAATGTGGGGATCATGTATTGTTGCGAGTTGCTCCATGGAAGGGAGTTACAAGATTTGGGAAGAGAGAAAGCTCAATCCACGATTTATTGGTCCATTTCAAATTCTTGACCGAAGTAGGAAATGTAGCCTATAGACTTGCGTTACCTCCGAGTATGTCTCGTGTTCATAATGTGTTTCATATCATACTTCATAAATATGTGAAAGACCCGAACCACGTTATTGAGTTAGAACCGGACGAGATAGCCGAAGACTTAACGTATGAGGAGGTACCTATCAAGATCTTGGATAGGAAGGAGCATGTCCTACGCTAAGAAAGGTCATACCACAAGTTAAAGTTTTGTGGAGGAATCATGCTATATAGAGGAAATGACACAGGAATTGGAAACGGAAATGAAAGCGAGGTATCCTCACCTTTTGAAATACCAGTATCGTCACGTCAATTTCGAGGACGAAATTTCATAAGAAGGGAGGTTGTAAGACCCCGAAATTTTTTTTAAATAAAAAGGAATTTCCTTTATTTATTATTTTGAAATAGTAAGGGTTGATTTGATTAATGTGGATAGTTAAGGGTTAAATACGCAAATATTTCAAAATAAGCAAGTGGTTATAAAATATTCATTTTGTTTGGAATATTCGTTTGGTCGTGGAATATTAAATCTTTGTCGGGAATATTAAATGCGACGGCCAAGCGACCATGTGTGGGCCCCATAACGGAAAGCGATTTGATGAGGAAAACGACAAATATAAGTTGGTTAAAAATAATAGGCGTAGTTATTACCGTTAAGATCATTGGAATACCCGGTGGGTTAAAATACGATGTCTGGCGTGGTTGCACAAAGATAGCACCGGTATTACGCGATGCATTGTTGAATTATTGATCCTTACGTAAGAAGGCACTACTCAATAATTTTCACGATGAATTCTTGCTCAATATTTTATTTTATTGATTCAATAATTCTTTGCGTTGATATTTTATATTATTGTTGTTCAATAATTGTCACTTTATTATTATCTCCATTATCGGATCAATAATTCATATTATTTGAATAATATTATTAGATAACATTATTGGCAATGTCTAGAAAGTTACATCAAGGAGAGGTTTGGTCACCTAATTGCATGCTTGATGAAGAGAGAAATCCTTATCGGAAAGCCCCTCTTTCCAGGAGCGGCTTTGGTTGTCATAATTGTGATTACGTAATATTATTTGTGAATAATTAATTATTGATTCATATGATAAAGAAATATTTATTTTATGTGGATATAAATGATGGATTTATTTATGTGGTTATAAATGAAGAAATTATTGTTGAAGTGTTTATCAATTATTTTTACAGTTGGAGGTATTAAAATTAAATCGGGGTTTTGAGATATATTTATGGGATTATAATTTTTAATCCGATAGTTGGATTGTGGTAATTTTGGGTATGTTATACATACAAAAGTTGAGTATATGTCCACAAATTTTGAACCGTTAAAAATGCACGAATGATTTGTTATGAATTTTAAGAGGTGTCTGATTGAAATTAGGGTTATAATTGATTTTGGTGGAAAATTCTAGAATTGGTGTGGGCCCCACTTGTGGTTGGTGAAGAAATGTGCTGAATTTTATTTCAAATGTGGTGGGTGGCAATAGTAGCGAGTAAAGCCATCGTGTGGCAGTCAAGTCTGCTTGGTACGGCTAACATTTTCCTATAAATAGAGGGCTAAGTTAGAATTGAAAATCACACCGAAACAAAGTTTTCTCTCTTTCTCTCTCTATATTGTTGAGCGTATTTTGTGAGTATTTAGATACTTTGAGAGTTCTTTGTTCAAGACAAGTTTCATTCAAAGATCACTTCCGCCTTTCCTTAAAATCTTGATTCTTTGAGGTAAGGGATATTATTTTTTTCAGTAATGATATTATTTCTTCAATATCATTATCTTTGAAATGTTGATCCGAAGTTTTTATCAAATTTGGAACTTTTTCATGTCGGGGTTACTATTCATGAGTTACTATTCACGATTACTATTCATGAGTTACTATTCACGAGTTACTTATTCATGAGTTACTATTCACGAGTTTCTTATTCACGAGTACTATTCATGAAGCGTGAAAATGTTTTTTTGTGGAATTTCTATCTTTTGGTGTCGGAGTTACTATTCACGTATACGGCACTATTCACGTATACGACACTATTCACGTATACGGCACTATTCATCGAAAAATAAAATTTCTTCTTTTCGTCCAAAATATCTATTCTGGATACTAGCTTTGATTGTATCCATGTTTTGATCATTTTTGAATTTTACACCACTATGATTATTTTTGAGGTATTGTTGGACATGGATAAAACAAAGTACGAATCCTTAATCCTTAATCCTTGTCATTTTGTTTCACTGGATTCGTTCTTTAAAAATATTTTTCATCATCCTCAGTCTTAAATGATGATATTATTGAATATCTTTGGCCTGTAGTGCAAAGATGAATGATTTCTGAAGAATATCTTTGGCCTGTAGTGCAAAGATGAGCAGGTGTTTAAATGAACATGACCAATCGATGAATATCTTTGGCACAGTAGTGCAAAAGATGAGCAGTGTTGAGATGAACATGATGATTAATGAATATCTTTGGCTGTAGTGCAAAGATGAATATTTGATTTGAGATGAAAATTGATTGATGTTACTGGGATAAAATATTGATGATGGACCGTTAAATTCATAGATTATAGTAGATTTCATTCTCTACGTAACTCTTCTATGAATTATTATTTCATTGCGAATATTGATCTGAAACTTGTTGTCTATTGTATTCTATCGATTTTTCCTGTTGAAGACTAACGATAATTTGTTGTATATTATCTTAGTCATAATATTCTTTATTGAGCTAGTTGAGCTCACCCTTTTCCTTTTGTTCCATTCTTCTCGGAGGCGAGAATATAGCGAGTACGCAGTGGGGGTATGGAATGAAGGTTTTAAAAGGATTGTTTAGTAGTCCTCACCATTTTTTTGTAAAATAATGTATCAATAAATGTGATGAGGATTTATTTGAGTATAAATATTGTCTAGAAGATAATATTTGTATTTAAACTCACGATTTCTTGTTGTAATAATAAAGTTGTAGTTGTTTACGTACCATGTATTGGCAACTCGTAATGGGTGATGTATACCTATTTTGGGGCGTCACAATAACTATCGTATAATACTGTACATAAGCATAAACCGTGAGTTTGAATACAAATATTGTCTACTAGATATTATACAAACTCAAAAGTAGTCCTCATTACAACTATTATCACACTATTTCACGTAATAGTGAGGACTACTAATGCTATCCTCCGACCATTACTCCGCTCCCCGACTCGTCCCGGCTATGTTCTCCTTTCTCGAAGAGAACAATGAAAGAAAGGGTGAGCTCAACTAGCCCAAGAAGAAATATTATGACTAAGATAATGCGAGAATAAATTATCATTAGCCTTCAACAAAGTTAAACCGATAAAATACAATAGACAACCAATTTAATCTGCAGCTTTAATAAGCAATCCATTAAAAGAGTCAAATAAAGAATAAAGTCTACTATCTTTTAGGTTTTAAAAGGTTTTCATCAATTTTATCACCGAGACTCAAATTTTAATAAATAAACCACCACATTTAATCATCCCCGCATATCACTGGCCAAGGATTTTCATCAAATTATCAATGGTCATGACTATACCGAATCACCCCTGGTCATAATCTACCAAAAACTATCCATCACCGCATTACAGGCCACTGAGGACTTTTGTCACATCATTTATATCAAGTCATGATTATACCGAATGATCCCTGGTCATAATCATACTAAGTTCATCTATGCACGTAAGCCAAAGATAACATAATATAACATGAGGATGATGACAATGACATAATAATTCAATAAAACAAGTTCAAGAATTATTTAATCCATGAATTATTAACGTCCAAATTGTCAACATGATACTGTTTCGTAGAGTAAAATTCAAGAATGATCAGAAGAATATTTCCATGAAAAGATACTGGATGAAACGCAAATATCAAGGATATTCTACTAATTTCATGGAGTATAGAAGTCAAAGTTTTAACCAACTGGGTATAATAAAAATGGAATAACAAAAGAAATCACCATGCATGCGCGGTGTGCTTGCATAGATGAGTTATTCCAATGAATAATAATAACGGAACCCGGTCGGTGAAATTCACATCGACGGTGATGTTTCAATGAATAATAAAGATGGAACCGGATCCGAATGTAAAACACACGATAGGATATTCCAACAGAATGATAAAGATTTTAACCGTGTCCGGTGTAAAACACACGCATGTGATGTTCCAATGTAATAATAAAAAGCGGAACCAGTCCTGTAAAACACACGAGCAGTGATGTTCCAATGTAATAATAGAAGAATGTCACCAAGTATAGGGTAAACCACAGTATACAAAGTTATTCCAATGAATAATAAATAATGGAATAACATAAGGATTTCACCAAGTATAGGGTATCTGCATATCTGAGTTATGTATAGGGTATGCCACTTTTACGAAAAGTTATTCCAATGAATGATAATGAATGGAATAATGAAGTTCTCTTCAAGAAGAAAGAATAACACCCCTTACGGTACAACAAATAATATCCCTTACAGTAAAAAGACACTTGGATATCAAAGTAGTGAAGTACCGTAATACTCTTCTTTTTCTCTATATAGATTTTCTCTCTATAGCTTCCCTCTATAATTTCTCTCTCTAGAGTTTCAAAGAATTAATTGTAAGAAAATAATGAAGGAATGAGCTTCTATTTATAGGAAAATAAAATGCATAAGTAATCAATCCATGAACGGTCCAGATTGATTTACTTTAATCTGACGGTCCATATTTAAAGCAAAATCTTTTAAATAAAATATAATATATTCTATTTATATAAAAACATTTTACTATGCAAACACTATGCAACACTATGCAAAAAATACTATGCAACACTAAAATATAATATATTCTATTTATGAATAACTTTAATAAAGTATTCTATTTTATATAAAAGATGTTTCGCTTTTATTACGTTAATAATACTGAATAAAATAAAACGTCATTATCGCTATAATAATTCATATTATTAATCGACAATAATGGAATCAAACCGAGTGACTTCTCACATAAGCATCAATAATCAATACCGTATTGCTACTATGCAACCATACTTATTCTTCGTACTTTTACTACCGAGTAGTTCAACAAGAACCACTTAAAACTTCCGCCGTTATTTCAATAAAATATTTTTGTCGCTTTCTCAATCCGACAATAATTTACATTGTGGGGTCCACCAATGATTGAGTAGTTGTACGAATATTCCCCTAAAACCGAATATTCCCAGGCCAATCGAATATAATATAACCACTTGCATACTTTGCAAAATTTATAAATACTACCCACAACTATAATATTATCTCAAATTCACACCATAATATTAAAAATTATTTCGACAAAATTTAAATCTTTATTGATAAAATCTGGGTCTCACAATCTCCCTCCTTATGGAATTTCTCCCTCGAAATTAGAATGCGATTACTGATATGATAAAGAGATGAGGATACCTTGAATACCTTTATCGTTTAAAAATATTAAATTCATCTTTGAAATCACGCCAAAGCTATTCATTAACAATTCATCTTTGCACTACAAAATTTAAAGATATACAATCAAAACCAATAATGCCGAGACGCAGCCTTAATAGATCACGACCACGAATTATCCATGCACCAATTGCCAAGGATATTCGTGTTTTCACTCTGATCATGATTATACCGAATAATCCTTGGTCATAATCATACCAAGTCTATCAATGCACTACTACCAAAGATGACTTTTATCACATCCATGAATTAATATTTCATTCTTTGAGACTCACCAATAATTAATTCATATCATCGAATCATCCCCGCACTACGTGCCAAGGATATTCATTAGAATCACGACCACAAATTATCCATGCACTACTACCAAAGATAATTGTGTATTCATTAAGTATCACGACCACAAAATTATCCAAGCACTACTACCAAAGATAATTGTGTATTCATTAAGATCACGACCACAAATTATCCATGCACTACTACCAAAGATAATCGTGTATTCATTAGTATCACGACCATAAATTATCAATGCACTACTACCAAAGATAATCGTGTATTCATTAGTATCACGACCACAAAATTATCCATGCACTACTACCAAAGATAATCGTGTATTCATTAGTATCACGACCACAAATTATCCAAGCACTACTACCAAAGATAATTGTGTATTCATTAAGATATCACGACCACAAATTATCCATGCACTACTACCAAAGATAATTGTGTATTCATTAAGATCATGACCACAAATTATCCATGCACTACTACCAAAGATAATTGTGTATTCATTAGTATCACGACCACAAATTATCCATGCACTACTACCAAAGATAATTGTGTATTCATTAAGTATCACGACCACAAATTATCCATGCACTACTACCAAAGATAATTGTGTATTCATTAGTATCACGACCACAAATTATCCATGCACTACTACCAAAGATAATTGTGTATTCATTAGTATCACGACCACAAATTATCCATGCACTACTACTTTCTACGAAAGATAATTGTGTATTCATTAAGATCACGACCACAAATTATCCATGCACTACTACCAAAGATAATTGTGTATTCATTTCAGATCACGACCACAAATTATCCAAGCACTACGGCCAAAGATAATTGTGTTTTTCAATTACTGTTATGATTATACCGAAACAATCCTCAGTCATAATCATACCAAATCCATCTATGCACTACAAAGCCATGTGACTTTCAACATAATATAAGCATGAGGATAATGATATAAAGAATCAATCAAATGAGATAAAGGATAAATATTAAACATTTATAATATAATTTATCCAGATTCAAGAATATCCCCATGTTATCAATCACTTAATAATCTCATAATCTAATATCATTAATATTATAACAATATTTTAATCATTTCTTAAATTTATAAACAATTTATCTTAATTGTTTATTTTTTACCATATAATGCATTTAATCATTCAAAATGCCATACTCATAAGATATCATCACCAATTATCAAATCTCTCAAAAAAATATGCATATACTCTATATAGGATTCTCTAGCCATAATATCCTATTTTCAACTTTGTTACTTCACATAACATATTTAACTCATATGTTCGTAATTAAACTATTTTCATGAAAATACCAAATCAGTCCCAAAAATATTTCTTTTCTGAGATTTAGCATAATATAGTCCCATAATGAAAATATATTTTTCTCGAATTTTAAAATTCATTTACTATTTTTCAAAAATCAATTTCTAATTAATTCCTTAAGAAATTAGCTACCTCAAGTTTAACTCCAAAAATTCCCAAATCTTGGCAGGACCTTACACATGTTAACGTGAGCTTCTAGTTTAAATTTTCATGGTCATCTGAGTTATAGAACTCGGTTATAGCGTTTTTCATCGAAAAACCTAAATATTAAAATAGTCATAACTTGCTCATTTTAAGTCAGAATGAGCTCATTTTTGGACAGGAGATACTTTATACCATATACCTTTATGTCCCAAAAGGCCATAATTTTTCTCATAATTTAAGTAGCCGAAACAGCCTCTCTAAAATCATGGCAGAAGCTTTTTTGGTTTTTGCAGCTTTGCACTCCTTTGCTAAAATCAGTCCACACAAAAATCTACAACACCTTTTCCAGTAATTCCACTTGGATTAGTTAGGTAACTCATAGATCTAACTCTAGGACTTGACCACATTCAAAAATTCAAAATATAATAGGAGATATGGTCAATTGAATTTCATGTTACGTTTTTCACCAAAATCTGATTTTCAACTCTTTGTGATTTCTAAGAAACTTTCATGTTTTCACATACCAACCAACATAACTCACCATAAAACTTACTAATACTTCATATACCCATGATTTTCATTATTCCAATGCTTTTATTATGACTTTCATCATAAACCACGTAAACTGTTCATTTAGTTGAAGAAATATTTGAGGGTTTAAGAAATGGGTTTTTGTACTGGGGTCAATACAAAATTCGATTTCACGCTCTAGGGTAGGCTAGGAAATCTTCAAGAATACGCCAAGAAATTTATTAATGATAGAAATATCATTCAAAATCGCTACTCTTATCCAAGACTTGGATAATACGTTACATTGATACCAACTGTGACTTCTATCCCTTAACCTAGATAAAGACCTCACAATGATACCTATAAACTTGCCATCTTCATTCACGATGTCGCCTACAGAAAAGTCTGGCTTTGGTGCATTCCACACAAGGAAGTTAACAATGAAAGGATCGGGGCTCTTTACTTATGGCTTGATATAATAGTGATTAACTTTAGGGTTTGGTTACTTTGAATTCGTATAACAGGTTGGTTATGAATATAAAAGCTAACAACCTTACGAAAAACATGATGAGTAGTTAACCAATTGATTCCTAAAATCACATCAAAGGCAAGTATTTTCAAAAGATAAGATCGACAGTAACGTGAAAGTGTTTATTTGAATCAAACAAGATTTAAAAATAGTAATGAGAATGAAGGCTCCTACTAAACGAAGTTTCAACCAATAAGTCAAAGTCTAACTTCTCCTAATCAAATTTAAACGTTGAACGCAACTAGGTGAAATAAAAGAGTGGGTAGAACCGGTATAACTAACAGATAGACTTCGCAAGAGCTTATGATTACTTACCCGTGATAATCTTATTCGGTTCCTCGTCACGAGAAAAAAACGCTCTCTCTTAAACTACCGGCTTTGGTTTGTCTGGGACAGCCTTTGGTGCCTCCATCCTAGTTGGACTTGACTTCACTATACGACAAAATCGAGCTAAATGACCTTCTCTTCTTGAAATTTCCACTTCTATTATCTTTGCCATGATTACCACCGAAGTGGTTACCATTCTTGACATGATAATTTCCCCACGATGGTTATCATTGTTCATGACCGTTGCCACCGTATGATTATTATCGTGTTGTTGCTCATTACCTTTTGGTTGAAATGACTCAATCTGCCTCATGTGCTTCATTGCTTATCTCAATATTTTCAGGATGTCATTTTCAAATACCGCCACCAAACATGGGTTAAATAACATATCACATATTATCCCTATACTCGTGACCCAATAAATAAATACACATAAACTTAGGTAGGTCATACTAGCGAAGAATTCCCGCCTCTCCTCCTAGTACTATTCTCACATCTTAGCCGTGTATCATATCCTAAGCTCGATATTACCAACCGTGACGCCCCAAAATTAGGTATATCGTCACCCATCTTGGGTCGCCACTTACATGGTACATAAATTCAAATACAACTTACTAATATAATCGTAGGTATACAATACGACATAAACCGTGAGTTTGAATACAAATATTGTCTACTAGATATTATACAAACTCAAAAGGAGTCCTCATTACAACTATTATCACACTATTTCACGTATTAGTGAGGACTACTAATGCTATCCTCCGGACCATTACTCCGCTCCCCGACTCGTCTCCCAAATTTATGTTCTCATTTCACAGAGAAACGGTGAAAGAAAGGGTGAGCTCAACTAGCCCAAGAAGAAATATTATGACTAAGATAATGCGAATAAATTATCATTAGCCTTCAACAACAAAGTTGTTAAACCGATAAAATACAATAGACAACCAGTTTAATCTGCAATGAATAAGCAATCCATTAAAAGAGTCAAGTAGAGAATAAAGTCTACTATCTTTTAGGTTTTAAAAGGTTTTCATCAATTTTTATCGTGAGACTCACCAATAAATAAACCACCACATTTAATCATCCCCGCACTACCACGCCAAGGATTTTCATCAAATTATCAATGGTCATGACTATACCGAATCACCCCCGGTCATAATCATACCAAAACTATCCATCATTTGCATTAAAAGTGCCACTTTGAGACTTTTGTCACATCATTTATATCAAGTCATGATTATACCGAATGATCCTCGGTCATAATCATACTAAGTTCATCTATGCACGTAAGCCAAAGATAACATAATATAACATGAGGATGATGACAATGACATAATAATTCAATAAAACAAGTTCAAGAATTATTTAATCCATGAATTATTAACGTCCAAATTGTCAACATGATCTTCGCTTTCGTAGAGTAAAATTCAAGAATGATCGGGAAGAATATTTCCATGAAAGATCTTTGGATGAAACGCAAATATCAAGGATATTCTACTAATTTCATGGAGTATAGAAGTCAAAGTTTTAACCAACCGGGTATAATAAAAATGGAATAACAAAAGAAATCACCATGCATGCGGTGCTTGCGCGCCAGACAAAGTTATTCCAACGAGAATAATAATAACGGAACCAGTCGTGAAATTCACACCGACAGGATGTTCCAATGAATAATAAAAAGATGGAACCGGATCCGGTGTAAAACACACGTATAGGATATTCAAATGTAATGATAAAGATTTTAACCAGTCCTGTAAAACACACGCATGTGATGTTCCAACAGAATAATAAAAAAGCGGAACCATGTCCTGTAAAAACACACATGAGCATGGATGTTCCAATGTAATAATAGAAGAATGTCACCAAGTATAGGGTAAACTCACAGATCAAAGTTATTCCAATGTAATAATAAGCAATGGAATAACATAAGGATTTCACCAAGTATAGGGTATGCCACAGATATCACAAAGTTATGTATAGGGTATGCCACTTTTACAAAGTTATTCCAATGTAAATGATAATGAATGGAATAATGTAGTTCTCTTCAAGAAGAAAGAATAACACCCCTTTACGAATACAACAAATAATATCCCTTACCGTAA
Organism: Panax quinquefolius; assembly: GCA_020205615.1. Taxonomy (NCBI): domain Eukaryota; kingdom Viridiplantae; phylum Streptophyta; class Magnoliopsida; order Apiales; family Araliaceae; genus Panax; species Panax quinquefolius. The sequence continues at coordinate 102,468,866 of CM035158.1, read as the reverse complement.
AAGACAATTTGGATATCAAAGTAGTGAAGTACCGAAATACTCTTCTTCTTTCTTTCTATATATTTTCTCTCTATAGCTTCCCTCTATAATTTCTCTCTAGAGTTTCAGTGAATTCGTAAGAAAATAATGAAGGAATGAGCTTCTATTTATAGGAAAATAGAATGCATAGTAATCAATCCATGAACGGTCCAGATTGATTTACTTTAATCTGACGGTCCATATTTAAAGCAAAATCTTTTAAATAAAATATAATATATTCTATTTATATAAAAACATTTTACTATGCAAACACTATGCAATACTATGCAAAACACTATGCAAAATACTATGCAACACTAAAATATAATATATTCTATTTATAGAATAACTTTAATAAAGTATTCTATTTTATATAAAAAGATGTTTCAGTTTTATTACGTTAATAATACTTAATAAAACAAAACGTCATTATCGCTATAATAATTCATATTATTAATCGACAATAATGGAATCAAACTGAGTGACTTCTCACATAAGCATCAATAATCAATACCGTGTGCTACTATGCAACCACACTTATTACTGTACTTTTACTACCGAGTAGTTCAACAAGAACTACTTAAAACTTCCGCCGTTATTTCAATAAAATATTTTTGTCGCTTTCTCAATCCGACAATAATTTCGCATTGTAGGTCCACCAATGATTGAGTAGTTATCACGAATATTCCCCGCTAAACCGAATATTCCCCACCAATCGAATATAATATAACCACTTGCATACTTTGCAAAATTTATAAATACTACCCACAACTATAATATTATCTCAAATTCACACCATAATATTAAAAATTATTTCGACAAAATTTAAATCTTTATTGATAAAATCTGGGGTCTCACACTTGCTTTCCCAAAAACTCCGGTGGTCCAAGCTCCTTGAACTGCTTAACGGTGATCGACCGTGGGTTGCCATTATTTCCACCAATTTTTTGAACAGGAGTCTCTCTTACATGATGTTGCATGAATTGCATAAAGCCTCTGAACATCCCATCGTTCACCATTTCATCGGTGTTATTGTTTTCATGAGGATTATTGATTTCCTGTTGCACATTACCCTGGACATTGATCGTTGGTGACTCAACGGTCTCATTTGCTTCATTGCTGATCTCAACATTTTCAGATGCCATTTTCAAACACTGTCACAAAACAAGGGTTAATTGACATATCACATATTATCCCTATACTCTGACCGACCAATTAAATAACAAGTAAACTTAGGTAGGTCATACTAGCGAAGGAATTCCCCGTCTCTCCCCTCCTAGTTCTTATCCCACATCTCAGCCAGGGATCATATCCATAAGCTTTGATACCAACTGTGACGCCCCCAAAACAGGTATACATCACCCATCTTGGGTCGCCACTTACATGGTACAGAATACAAAAACAACTTAATAATACAGCTGTCGTGTAAAATACGACAAAACATAAACTGAGAGTTTTAATAAGAATATTGTCATCTAGACAATATCCACACTCAATGGAGTCCTCATTACATTTGTTGTCACACTATTTAATGTAATAGTGAGGACTACTAATGCTATCATCCGGACCAGATTATCTCGCTCCCATTGAGTCCTAGCTACGTTCTCATTTCCTGAAGAGAACAATGAAAGAAAGGGTGAGCTCAACTAGCCCAGTAAGAAATATTATGACTAAGATAATTCATAATAAATTATCGTTAGCTTTCAACAGTGTTAAACTGATACAATATAACAAACATCAAGTTTAACTACAACGGAACAAGCAATCCATTAAAAGAGTCAAGTAGAGAATAAAATCTACTATCTTTTATGATTTAAAAGGTTTTTCATCACTTGTATCACCGAGACTCGACAATAAATAATCCACATCATCCATGCACTACTACCAAGGATATTCATTAGTATCACAACCACAAATTATCCATGCACTACGGGCCAAGGATATTCGTGTATTCATCAATGGTCATGATCATGCTAACAACCCGTCCCTCAATGCACTACGGGCCAATGAGGACTTTACCACATCATTTGTAACATTACGAAGAATGATTATACCGATTAATCCCTGGTCATAATCATACTAAGTCCATCTATGCACTACAGGCCACAGATGACTTTCGACATAATATAAATATGAGGATGATGACAATGATATAAGAATTCAATAAAACAAGTTCAAGAATTAATTTATCCAGGAACTAATAACGTCCAAATTGTCAACATGATACTTCTTTGTAGAGTAAAATTCAAGAATGCTCAGAAGAATATTTCCATGAAAAGGTACTGGATGAAGCACAAATATCAAGGATATTCCACTAATTTCATGGAGTATAGAAGTAAAAGCTTTAACCAATTGAGTATTAGAGAATATATGAAACTGCAATGGATTTTCGTCCGCCATGCGGTAATCTACTTAGACAGATCATTTCCACAATTTAATAAGGAATGAATACAAAGGATCATTCACCATGCATGTGATAATCCACATAGACGAGTTATTCCAATGTAATAATAAAGAATGGAATAATGTAAGAAATCACCATGCATCATGCGATAGACGCATGCGAGTGTTATTCCAACGAATAATAAATAACGGAATCAGTCATGCGTAAATGCACGTATAAGATATTCCAATGAATAATAAAGACCTAAATAATAAAAAGACTTCACCAGAATGCGATAGATCAAGATGCATATGTTATTCCAATGTATAATAAATAATGGAACCAGTCATGCGTAATATGCACAAACAGATATTCCAATGTAATAATAAAGAATGGAATAACAAAAGAATTTCACCATGTATGCGGTACTTCGCATATACAGGTTATTCCAACATAATAATAAAGAATGGAATAACAGAAGAATTTCACCATGTATGCGGTACTTCGCATAGACAGGTTATTCCAACATAATAATAAAGTATGGAATAACAGGAGTTCTCTTCATGAATACGAAAGAAATAATACCCCTTATGAGTACAACAAATAATATCCCTTATCTTAGAAGAAATTGGATATAGGAGTAGTGAAGTAGCAGAATATTTTTCTTCTTTCTCTCTATAGTTTCTCTCTCTAGAGTTTCAGTGAATTCATAAGAAATAATGAAGGAATGAACTTCTATTTATAGGAGAATGGACTGAATAATAACTAATTCATGAACGGTCCAGATTGATTTACTTTTGAACGGACGGTCCATATTGATTTACTATGCTATATAAATAAAATATTCTAATAAAACAAAATCTTTTAAATAAAATATAATATATTCTATTTATAATCAAATAAAATGAATAACTTTATAAAAGTATTCTGTTTTATATAAAAAGATTTTACTATGCAAAACACTATGCATGCACTATTCAAACACTATGCATATTAAAATATAATATATTCTAATTATTATCTAATAAAACAAATAACTTTATAAAAGTATTCTATTTTATATAAAAAGATTTTACTATACGCAAAACACTATGATAATAAAATATAATATATTCTAATTATTGTCTAATAAAACAAATAACTTTATAAAAGTATTACGATTTATATAAAAAAGATTTTACTATGCAAAAAATACTATGCATAATAGAATATAATATATTCTATTTATAGTCTAATAAAACAAATAACTTTATAAAAATATTTTGTTTTATATAAATAGCTTTTATATTTTATTACATTAATAATACTAATAAAACAAAATTTATATATATAATAAATATATATATAAACTTCTGTGACTTCATAAAAAGACACCTCAATATATTTAACAACATTTATCATCATTATTATAATTCACAATATTAATCGACCAGGTCATTTCCAGGAAAGAGGGGGCTTTCTAATAAGGATTTCTCCCTATTGGCGCGCAATTAGGTGACCAAACCTCTCCTTGGCAAAACTTCTAGACATCGTTAATATTGCAAATAATAATATTAATAACTCTGTCATCTCAATTATTGATTTAATAATATATAAAATATCGACAATAATTGAATCAAATAACGTGAGATCTTATGCAACAATTCTTTGTAGCAATAATTGAATAAAAGCGAGTGACTTCTTACGTAAGAATCAATAATCAATACTGCAGTGTGCTACTACTACAACCACGCGTATTCTTTGTACTTTTACTACCGAATAGTTCAACAAGATAATCTGGTAAAAACTTAGCCGTTATTTTCATAAAAATATTTTTGCTGTTTTCTCAATCCGAATAATAATTCCGCTGGGGTCCACCAATGATTGCGCCGTTGTACGAATATTCCCCGACCAATCGAATATTATATAACAACTTGCATATTTTTCAAAATTTCTAAATAGTACCCACAACTATAACATTATCTCAAATTCATACCATAATATTTAAAAAATATTTCAAGAAAATTAAATCTTTATTCGTAAAATTTGGGATTTTACATATACCATATATGGATCCATAGAAAACAGGGGCGGATCCACTTGAGGGCAGTGGGGGCAATTTGTCATCCTTCCTGAAAAATGAATGTTCTAATCTATAAATTCTCAAGTCGGACCACACTCCTTTACTCATGAATACTGTTAGACAAGTGAATTTTATCCCAAGAACAACTCGCTTTAAAGCATAGTGGTTGCTAGCCTCAGAAGCTATGAAAATTATGAAGATTAATTAGGTAGGAGTATAGTGGACTCGCACTTCTACAGGGTTATGCGAATAAATCAAATGATGGTAAAAGACTACGCTTCCCTCTCCCCCCCCCCCCATCGCCTTGCTCCCACTTTCCCCTCTATATAATTTACCTAATAAATTAATGAATGTCTTAAATGTGTACCCACTCAACTATTTTTTTTAGTTATTTAGCCAAAATGTTATCCCATCAAAGAAAATTTATTTAAAACGTATTTTAAATTTAATTTTTCACAAATTTAGTAATTGTTTGTGAATTTTTACAATTGTTTAAAATGAGGCTATCATGATATTTTTACAATAACGTCGACCCATAAAAAAAAATAATAATTCAAAGATGAATGGATGGATAATTGTTTAGTAACTTACATTATTGAACATGATATTTTTGTAGCTATTGAAAATGAGGCTATTATGCAACAATTTCAAGTTATGGAGTATTGAAAAATGTTATCATAAACAATATATGAGCATTATTTAATTTTGTGATTTATTGTATTATATATTTATTTTCATTGAAATTTTTTCTTCAAATTTGACCCACTGAACCAATGGGCTGGATATGCTCTTGATAGTAAATATATGCTATGAATCATTCCCCTATATATAATTAATAGAGCAAAATGGCCTCTCAACTCTAAAATTTAAAAATCTATTATCTATTATATATACTAAATCATAGTACATGGCACAATAAATTGACATATGTCCTTCTACACATTCAACACTTGTCCATCCAATTTAATGCTCCTAATTTCTCTTGACAAAAATACCCTTAACAAACCCGAGCGTCTAAAATAACAACTAAGGTTGTAAAAACCCTAAATACAATCCCTTAATTCTCCTAAATCTGTAATCATACATTCAACTGTAGAAAATAAATTCATTCCCCTTCATACATCGATTCTCTAAGATACTATATGGTAACACCCCTTTCATATACCATTTCTGTAAGATATTATTGTGTTTTCCTATTCTTTATCCTTTTGTTCTGTGAACATGCGCCTCAAATCTGGTAAATAATGTTTGGTTTCTCTTTGTACAGATGTGAAGAAGCTCATTTCTATTTTTTCTGATAGTCAAGGAGAATGTTTGATGATTGGTAGTTACAAAATGGACACTCCTGATTCAGTTTGTCCTCCAAGAGTTCGTTCAATGCTAGCTTCACGTGCCTGCAGATCATCATGAATCGGAACCTAGGAAGAAACAAACCACGACGAGCAAAAAGTATCAATTTGTGTGGAAATTCATCAACAAAAAGACAAAACAAAATAAGAACTAGAGTAACAAAAAGTAGCGATTTGTGGGGCAAATTTTTTACTTCTAAGTTAATTGAATTAATTAGTTGAAGAGCTGTTGTTCGGATTGATTACCGATTTTCAAGTAAGTTTTCCTTTTGAAATTCATCTCTTTTGATCTAATTATGGTTACTGTTGTTATTTAGATCATTACTGTTGTAGATCTGCTGTATTTCATGTTTTGTTTTTGGCTGCGATCTTTTGCTTATTTCATGTTTTAGTCTGGTCAATTAATCAGTTAGTTATGAAAATATGGTAATATGGAATATGTTCAGCTAGACTTGAGATAAGTAGATGCATTTGTTATCTCTTAATTCACTACTATAAATCTAAAGTTTTAATTATCCTTTATAATTTAAATAAACTGTTTTGATATTATCTTTAGTAATTTTGATATTATCCTTAATTTATTGATTATAATCCCCTAAGTCACTACTATAAATCTAAACAATTTTTAGATTTATTTCAACTATTTTGATATTATCCTTTGTAATTAAATTATGATATTATCCTTTGTAATTTAATTATGATATTATCCTTAGTAATTTAATTATGATATTATCCTTTGTAATTTATTTGTTATCTCTTAATTTATTGATTATAATCCCTAAATCACTACTATAAATCTAAATGTATTTTATATTTATATAAACTATTTTGATATTATCCTTTGTAATTTAATTATAATATTATCATTTGTAATTTAATTATGATATTATCCTTTGTAATATAATTATGATATTATCCTTTGTAATTTATTTGTTATCTCTTAATTTATTGATATTATCCTTTGTAATTTATTTGTTATCTCTTAATCCCCTAAATCACTACTTTATGATATTATGACTATAAATACCAACTCAATACACAACAGTTCATGCTACAAACAATCAACTCCTTATTATTTTACCTATCCCAATATTTAGATGACGACTAAGTACGATTTTGTTGATGACATCAGCCCTGTCAAAGAGACATGGAAGATTAAAGAAAGGATAACCCGACTCTGGAATATGCCAAGCTTCAACAAAGCAGACTACATAAACAACATTGAGATGGTATTGTTAGATTAAAAGGTATATATATATATATATATATATATATATATATATATATATATATATATATACACACACACACACACACAAACAAATACATACGCAACTCCAAATTACAACATCTTACCATATGCATATTATACTTTTATAGGACACCAAAATACAAACGAGTATCAAAAGGTCTATATTTACAAAATTTCAAACAACAGTCAAGGAACACCAAGTATTTATAATCACCAATTTCGTTGTCAGTCAGACGGTGGTTCTTTCAGAGCTATTCAACATCCATACAGGATTAATTTTCTGTATTTCACCTCATTGCGAGAGTTAGATGAAGCTCCCATTCATACATATGGATTTCAATTCACTCCATACGACCAAATACTATCATATGCGGTTGATGATTCATACTTAGTTGGTATGTTTAACAATAATTAACCCTATAGGTTTTTACATCCTTAGTTTTTTTAATTACTTGTAACATTTTGTTGCATATAATTAGATGTTATTAGACAACTAACTGCGATCAGGAGTGTTGAAATCAGTACAAGCATTGGTAAACAGAGCAAGAGAGTTAATATTGAATTAACTGATAACAGGTAAATTTTTATACTGTACGAACACTTCTTTTATTAATAACTACAATCATTTAAATTAATCTTACATTGTATTTTTCTAACAGTCATAATGTATTGAGCTGCACCTTGTGGGATGACTTTGAAGACCAAATTTGTACCTTTACTGAAACAGATAATCAAAAAAATATTATAATTGTTTTACAGTTTGCAAAAATTAAATTCTGGAAAGGTACTAATACATGTTTGTATGAAAAATATCTTTCCAAATATATGTTTATTAACTATGCAATATTTGCCATTACTTAGGTACACTAGCTTTGTCCAACTCAATGTTCGGTTCGAGACTTCTTATAAATGCAGATATCCCTGAGGTTGTTAATTTTAAAAATAGGTATATTGTGTTCTAATTTGAACCCCTTATTAAAATCTGTTACTACTCTAAATTAATTTTCCCTTTAACTACAATCACTGTTGTCGCTTGCTTTGAAATTTGATATCTTCTGTTTTGTCAATTATTACATTAAGTTTAAACAACCTTTGTTATTATTAAATACATATTACACATTTAACTTGAACCAATATTATATTTCATAATGAGTTTGTACATTTGCTTTATAATATATCTCCTTCATTTTGTTAGCTTTTTAGCCTTTATTGACAAATTTTAAAACAATAATTTTCTGCATTGATAGTAAATTATATCAATTGGTCGTTCATTGTTTAATAATGATTTTTTTTCAAAAATATAGTGGATCCTATGCTTAAATAAACATAAACTGAAAAAAAAGAAATACCATACTCTGCATTCGATACACCCATGATATAGTAGGGCTTTACTCCAATCAATATCCATGATATCAATTACCTTTACATAAATTATCACTTAATACCATCCATATGGGTAGTTATTATGAAACCCCCAAATCCAGGTACTTCATTCCCATAGGATTTGGTGCTCACTTATCAAAACTATTACATCTAACTACCCATAATCAAATGATAAAGACATAATTTAAATAACTTAGACAATAATCTTTCCCATTAAAGGGTTACATCGTCATCTCAAAAACAATCCCAGGCAACCTAACCTTAAAATTATTACATAAGTTTGCGGAATACATCATATAATTAAATAAGTCTTATAACATGAAATATTTAAATTAACTTCATTAATTCTTCAGCTCTTAGGCATCTTGCCCTTCCCTTTGCTGGTAGATGGCTCATCGACTCTCTCAACCTTATCTGCAGTGTTAATTGCAAGAGTGAGCAAACAATTGCTCACTGATATAGAAAGTAATAATGATAACAATATAAGAGTGAACAACGAATGCTGAACAATAATGAACTTGTTCTGAGAATTAAGAATAGAACACAAGTTCGAAATCAATGTCTGAGGGTCTTAAGACCACGAACTATGTCTCCGGTATATAGGTATTATTACCTTAACCTTAACAGTCATTAGACTGTACATACCCTTCTTAGCGTACTTAGGGGGATCAGCCCTTTGTACCATGTATTGTGCACAAACATCTAAATGTTACACGTACAAAAATCCCCTAAATTAGGGTTGTTCGTCTCAATTTGAATTTAGAATTTCCGCACTAAAGAAAGTTTAGTTTGGAACTAGCTTATCAGTGTTTCTAGAATTGTAGAACACTATTCAATTTCCATCAATAAAGGTTTAACACAAGAATGTGTAATTGTACAAGGCTATCAAAGTCAAAGATCGGATATCAATAATATATAAAATTGAATAAACATGATTTACATGCAAAGTGCTATATTCAAAAGAGTTTAGAACAATTTTCTATGAGTCAATGTATTAGAACAACATATGCTTCGAATGATAATAAGGAAAGTAAAGCTCGCTCGATGTAACGAATTAGGTTACAAGAGCTTGCACAAACATACTCAAGATAAACTAGACATGTTCAACCTTACAAGAATTTTAGAAACTTGCACAATAACGATTTAGGAATGGGAACATGCATTCAATATGAAGTTTGAAAGCTTGCTCAATGTAAAGAGTTAAGGTTTAGGAAATTGCCTTGATTGTAAGCTATACAAACGTAAAATAATCTCCAATTATCCTACACATATCATTGAAATTGCAATAATAATTAATTGTATGAATAATAGCTTTATGGGTTTAACCCATCATTTAAGTCATAACCCTAACCTAGCACCTAACCATTTAGGTTAACATACTTAACGAATCTGACATCACATTACAAGCCAACATAACTTACTCGTTCATTCTAACTTTTAAAAATATCACTTTTATTTTCAGTGTATAACTCAATTAACAATCACCTGAAACTCTTTTACTCTTTGTATTATAACACCTTACAATCTGTAATTGTAATCCACTTAATGTTTTAGTATCCTTTACATGCATGTTAAACTAACCCAAGTCCATTGCGCATGACCTACAATTAGGCAGACTTCACTGTCTGTGACTGGCTACTCGTGCAGTCGCGCGAGTATTACACTGGGCTATCGTGCGCCCAAATGTTACGGGCCCGCACGACAACCGTGCGCCAGACAGTGTGCCCGCGCGATGCAACAGACTCAATTTTTACAGACGCGAACTAATACTCTGTTATAGGCCAAAAAATACCAATTTCACAGAAAATCTCCCAACTTAAACATCTAACACTTTGACATACTATAGTTATACATGCTAAACACCATTCTATATACAAAACATTACATATACACTATTTTGAGGAATCAAAACCATAGTTTTTCCAAATTTTCTTCATTTTTACACTTTTAACGAATTTGATCGCTACGAACTCGTTTCATAATCAATTGACATGATTTAAACTTCGTTGTTTTCTTTTTTTAACATATTATCACAATCCAACTTTAATTCGCAGATTCTAACATATATAAATCATCAAATTTGGTACTTTCTAAGCTACTTTATATGAACATAAACACTGATATTTCATTTTCTTCCTCAAACCCAATTTCACATGTATGACAATCAATAATTACGTATATATATTGATAATAACACATTCTACAAAAACAATACATATGAATTCATTTTCAACAACAATCCCACATACTTCCAACAAAAATATCAAAACTTAATAGTTAAAATTAAAGTATGTTATACCTTGATTAGAAAGAACAATAAGCAACCCTTCTCTTTCTCTTGACAATCTCAAAATAACTCCTTTCTTTTCTAATTTCTTTGTGATTCTCTCTTCCAAGCTCTCTCTCAACACTCTGTGTTATCTAGCTAAGCCTTAGAAAAGAGATAGAATGCGTATAATAAACCCACGTACTCTTCCGTTAACAAAATAACAAAAGACGTCAATTGAATAATGCCAAAGGCCATAAGGCCTTGTTTGGCTAACCAAAAACTCCCTCAAATTAAATTATTATTATATTATATAGTTACTACTTGTCACACTTTTAATTTAGTTAATTTATATAACTTTAGTTTAGCTAATTTAAATAACTTATAATAATAATAAAATCATTATACCTTATAATTAATAAATAATTATATATCTAATTTAATTAATAAATTAGACACATCACTTTATTTAATTTATTTATTTCAGTTAAATTAAAAAATTTATTTAGCTTAATTATTTTCTTAAATATTAGGCAATTGATTTAATTTAATTATTTCCTTAAATTAAATCCTTGAGATAAAATTATCATTATTCAATTCAATTAACATTAATTAATTTAGTTACTAAATTAATTCACCACAATTCATCAATTATTTATTTTCCTCAATACATAAATTATTTAAAATATTTATTTAATTTAATAAATATTTAAATTAAAATATAAATTTCTCGATCGTTACATCCTTCCTCTCTTAAAGGATTACGTCCCTCGAAATCATAACTCGAAAAATTTATTCGTTACATTCTTCCTCCTTAACAAGATTAGTCCCCGAATCACTATACAAAATCAAGCAAACAATGAGGATAATTCTTCATCATAACACTTTCAAGTTCCCAATGTAGCTTCCTCGGTATTGTGGTTCCTCCAGATTACCTTAATAGAAGATATCACTTTATTCCTCAAGATTGCTCTTTTTCTCATTAACAATTTGAGACCCCAACTTTTATGAATAAAGAATAATTTTCTCGAAATATATTTTTGAATATTATGGTGTGGATTTGATATAATGTTATAGTTGTGGGTAATATTTACAAATTTTGCAAAGTAAGCAAGTGGTTATATAATATTAGATTGGTGGGGAATATTCGTTTTAACGAGGGAATATTAAATGCGATGCACACAATCATTAGTGGACCCCCAATAGCGGAAGTATTATAAGTAGTTAAAAATGACATAATTATCTTTTTATAAAAATAACGGCGAAAGTTTTACTGTTAAAAAGCTGTTGAACTACCCGGTAGTAAAAGAAAATACGATGTCTGGCGTGGTTGCGTAGTAGCACTTTACGGTATTGATTATTGATGCTTACGTGAAAGTCACTCGATTATACTCAATTATTACTATAATAATTGCTTGCATCATATCTCTCATATTATTGATTCGATTATTGTCACAATATATCATCATAATATGATATATTATTAAATCAATAATTGAGACAACAAAGTTATTCATATTATTAAATTGCAATATTTACAATATCTAGAAGTTACATCGAGGAGAGGTTTGGTCATCTAATTGCGCGCGCGATAAGGAGAAAATCCTTATCGGAAAGCCCTCTTTCTGAGGAATGACACGGTTGTTAAATATTGTGAGTTATAATATTAATGATGAATAAGTTAAGTGTTGATTAAAGATGAAATTGATAGTTCCATTGTGTTGGAATTATTAGTGTTAGTGAAAATCGACATTTATTTCGATATTAATTGATGTCTGGAAGTTATATTGACCAATCGGGATAATTAATCGGATAAATGAGCAATTAATTGCTATTAATTCACATGATTATAACTATTTGTTCACATGTGTGTACTATTGATTCACATTCTTGTACTATTAGGGGGAGTTGGTGCAAGATTGATAATACTTGCATGACTAAGTTAAAAATGGAGGTATAGATGGAGGTACTATCTTGTAATAATTCATATTTTCACATGATTATAACTATTGATTCACATGATTGAACTATTGATTCACATTATTTACTATTAGGGGGAGTGGTGCAAGTTTGATAATACTTGCGGGACTAAATTAAAAATGAAAGAAAAGTTGAAGGTATTATCTTTATAATATTTTGAGCCCCAAAATGTGCAATTATCAAAACTATATTTTCTATAAATAGAAGCTCATTCTTCCTTCATTTCTCACCAATTCACTAAAGCTTTAGAGAGCAATTATTATAGAGAAATTATAGAGAGAAAGAAGAAGAAGAAGTCTACTACCTCTACTATTCCAATATCCGTTTTTCTTTCTAAGGTAAGGGGTATTATTTCTTTCGTATTCATGAAGAGAGAGTTATTTTCTTTCAATACTATTATTCCATTCTTTATTCCATTCTTATTATTATGTTGGAATATTATGTCAATGTACATCATCTCATACATGGTGAAATTCTTACATTATTCCATTCTTTATTATTACATTGGAATATCCTCTGATGCAATATTCTTTATTATTGTTCCATTCTTTATGGTGATTACATGTTATTCCATTCTTTATTATTACATTGGAATATCTATTATGCATTGGATTATTCATTGGTATTTTGTTCTTTTCTTTATTATTACATTGGAATATCACATGCATGCGGATTACGTGACACAGTTCCATTCTTCCATTCTTATTATTACATTTGGAATAACATTGTCATGTGCGATTCTATCGCATGCATGGTGAATTCTTACATTATTCCATTCTTTATTATTACATTGGAATATCTTTTGTGCATGCGGATTACATTACATGACGGTTCCATTCTTCCATTCTTTATTATTACATTGGAATAACTTTTACTATGTGGATTATCACATGCATGGTGAATGATCCTTCGTATTCATTCCTTATTAAATTGTGGAAATGATGCATGCATCGTGGATTCTGCATGGGCGGGTGAAAATCCATTTGCGGTTTCATATATTCTATGATACTCGGTTGGTTAAAGTTTTGGCTTCTATACTCCATGAAATTAGTAGAATATCCTTGGATATTTGCGCTTCATCCGTATCTTTTCATGGAAATATTCTTACGAGCATTCTTGAATTTTACTCCACAAAGCGATATCATGTTGACAATTTGGGCGTAATTGATTTCAAGATAAATTAACTTATAAATCTTTAAAATTTATTCTTGAACTTGTTTTATTGAATTATTATGTCATTGTCATCATCCTCATGCTTATATTGTGATGAAAGTCATCTTTGGCTTACGTGCATAGATGGACTTGGTATGATTATGACCGAGGATTATTCGGTATAATCATGACACCGTAATGTTATAAATGATGTGGTAAAAAAAGTCCTCGATGGCACATGGTGCATTGATGGACAGTTTTTGGTATGATTATGACCGAGGATTATTCGGTATAGTCATGACCATTGATGATTTAATGAATATCCTTGGCGTGTAGTGCGGGATGACTCGATGATGTGGTTTATTTATTAAAATTGAGTCTCGTGATAAAAATTGATGAAAACATTTTAAATCATAGAAGATAGTAGATATCATTCTCTACTTGACTCTTCTAATGGATTGCTTATTCCGCTTGCGATTAAACTTGATGTCTATTGTATTTTATCGGTTTAACATTGTTGAAGACTAATGATAATTTATTACGCATTATCTTAGTCATAATATTTCTTCTTTGGGCTAGTTGAGCTCACCCTTTCTTTCATTTATTCTCTTGAGAAATGAGAACGTGGCGGGGACTAGTCGGGAGAGCGGAGTGATGGTCCAGATGATAGCATTAGTAGTCCTCACTATTACATTAAATAGTGTGACAATAAATGTAATGAGGACTCCATTGAGTGTGGATATTGTCTAGATGACAATATTCTTATTAAAACTCTTAGATTATGTTTTGTAGTATTTTACACATTGTTGTATAATTAAGTTGTATTTGAATTTTTGTACCATGTATTTGGCGACTCAAGATGGGTGATGTATACCTATTTTGGGGGCGTCACGGTTGGTATCAAAGCTTAGGGATATGATCCTGGTGAGATGTGAGACAAGAACTAGGAGGGAGAGGCGGGGAATTCCTTCGCTAGTATGACCTACCTAAGTTTATTTGGTATTTAATTGGTCGGTCGAGTAGTATAGGATAATATGTGATATGTTAATTAACCCTTGTTTTGTGGCGATATTTGAAAATGGCATCCAAAAATGTTGAGATAAGCAATGAAGCACATGAGACCGTTGAGTCACCACAGATTAATACCGGGGATAATGTGCAACGGAGAGAAGACAATAATCCTCGTATAAAATAACAATGATGAAATGATGAGCGATGGGATGTTCGGAGGCTTTATGCAATTCATGCAACATCGGTGAAAGCGGCTCTGTCCAAAATGCGGTGGAAACAACGACAACTCTCGGACGGTCACCGCTAAGCGATTCGAGGAGCTGGGACCACCGGAGTTTTTGGAGCCAAAACCACTTAAAGCGCGGAGGCGTGGATAAAGCGGATCAACAAGATATTTGATGTCTTGGGATGCTCAGAGGAGCAAAAGGTTCCTTTGCCACCTTCATGTTGCGGCGAGAGGCGATTCTTTGGTGGGAATCGTAAAAGCGTACTCAACTGCTGCCTTTTCAAAATGTCTTGGGAGAAGTTCGAAGCTGTTCAATGACAAGTACTTTCACGAAAGTATTAAATCACATGAAGGAGGTAGAGTTCATCAAGCTTGAGCAAAACAATATGGCCAGTGGCGCGATCTGAAGCTAAGTTTGCCGAGTTGTCTCGGTTTGCATCCCACTTGGTTGATAATGAGGAGAGAATGGCGGATGTTTCTAAGAGGTTTGAAACAGAGATACGTCGATACCTAATTTCTCAAAATGTTGTTTGTATTGAGATGTTGTGAATAGGGCTCGATTATTGGAGCGCGATAATGAGTCAACCCAACGAAGAGAGGCGGTGACAAAGTCGATAATACCGATGGTAGCGATCATCGAAGCGGTGACAACAAACGTGGAGGAATCAACATGCGAAAATGATAATCACTTGGTGGTAATCATGGCCATGACAATAAGAGTGGACATTTCAAGAAGGAGAGATTCACAATGATGGAAAGGCGTCGGCACCAACACTTTTGTTGTTAAGGAAGGAGAAACGACCACCGTTATGTATGTTACAAATGTGGAGGGAAGGACACATAAGTCAAAGCTGCGATGATCACGATCAAAGCGTGTTATAATTGTGGAAAAAAGGTCAAGGTCACTAGCCCAATTTTGTCGTGCACCAAAGTCAAGTCGGTGGGATGGAGGCATCAAAGGGTGTCCCAAACAAGACAAAATCCGGTAGTTCAAGGAGGCGTTTGTCGTAACCTCCCAAAAAGCGAGGAATCGAGCGAGGTGATCACGGGTAAGCTAATCATAAACTCTAGCGAAGTTTATACTTTATTTGATCTGGGTTCTACCCATTCCTTTATTTATCCTACTTGCGCTCAACGTTTAAATTTGACTCCGGAGAAATTAGACTTTGACTTATCTGTTGAAACTCCGTTGGGAGAAACCTTCATTACATCCACGGTTTATAAGTCTTGTTTGATTCAAATCGGTAACCGCGCGTTACCTGTCGATCTTATTTCTTTGAAAATACTTGCATTTGATGTGATTTTAGGGGTTGATTGGTTAACTACTCATCATGCTAAAATCGATTATTTTAAATAAGGTTGTTAGCTTTCATATTCTAACTAACCAACCTATTATGCGAATTCAAGCAACCAAACCACTAAAATCAATCACTTGTCATATCAAGTCATAAAAGCTATTCGTTTATTGAAAAATGGATGTCAAGCTTTCTTAGCCCATATCACAGATTTAAATAAAAATATCGTCGATTTGAATGATATTTCTATTGTTAATAAATTTCTGACGTATTCCACGAAGAACTTCTGGCCTACCCCGGGCGTGAAATTGAATTTTGTATATCGACCTTGAATCGGTACAAAACCCATTTCAAAGCCCCATGTCGAATGGCTCTATTGAACTTGAGGAGTTAAAAACCCAACTACTGAGAATTGTTAGACATCGGTTTCATTCATCCTAAATCGTCTCCTTGGGGTGCTCTGTTCTATTAAGTGAAGAAGAAAGATGGAAGTATGCGACTTTGTATTGATTATCGGGAGTTGAATCATGTCACCATCAAAAATAGGTACCCGTTGCCTCGCATTGATGACTGTTTGACCGATTGCAAGGAGCCAAATTCTTTTCAAAGATTGATCTTCGTTAGGATATCATCGATTGAAGATTAAAAGCGATGACATTCAAAGACGCTTTCGAACTTCGATGCGGGCATTATGAATTCTAGTCATGTCTTTTGGATTGACTAATGCTCCTACTTTGCCTTCATGGATATGATGAGCCAAGTATTCAAGGAATATTTGGATCACTTTGTGGTCGTCTTTATTGATGACATCCTCATATACTCAAAACCCGTGAAGACCATGAAAGCAACACTTGAGGTTTGATACTCAAAAGCTTCGTGAAAACAAGCTTTATGCCAAGTTGAAGAAATGTGAGTTACGGCTTGAGAAGTTGCATTCCTTGGGCACGTGATATCAAATCATGGAATATCTGTTGACCCGACAAAGATTGAAGCAATTCAAAGTTGGGAGCAACCTAAGTCGATGATAGAAATCGTAGCTTTCTCGGCTTAGTTGGTTATTATCGGAGATTAAGTGAAAGGGTTTTCTCGAATCGCTACTCCATTAACTCGGTGACTCGAAAAGATACAAAATTTGGTTGGGCGAGGAATGTGAAAAGAGTTTTCAAGAACTTCGAGAGAGACTCATTTATTTTTGTTACGACAATACCATCGGCTCGGAGGGATTTGTCATCTCTGATGATGCTTGAGCAAAAAGGGTTAGGATGTGTTCTCATGCAACATGGGAAAGTCATAGCTTATGCCTCTCGACAACTCTCAAAGAATATGAGAGGAATTATCCTACTCATGATCTAGAGTTAGCGGCCGATCGTTTTAACTTAAGATTTGGAGGCATTACATATGGAGAGAAGGTGGAGATCTATCACGGATCATAAAAAGCCTCAAATATTTCTTCACTCAAAAGGAACTCGACATGTGCAACGATGATGATGGCTTGAGTTGTTGAAAGATTATGATCATACCATCGATACCATCTGGGAAAAGCGAACGTAGTAGGTGGCGCATTGAGTAGAAGATCATATCACGAAAATGCGAGTGCAATATTTATCAATATGAAGACCCATTTTGTATGACTTGGAAAGGATGGAAATAGAGTTAAAGACTCGAGGGACCCATGTGATGATGGCGAATATCTGAGTGGAACCAGACTTTAATCGATAAAGTTAAAGTTGCTCAAACTACTGACACAGGAGGCGATGCGTATGATGAAGAAAGAAAGTGCAAGAAGGTGCTATTAGGAAGCAAGAATCGATGAAGAAGGAATACTTGAGTCGACTCCGGACTTTGTGTTCTAACGATTACGACTTGAAGTATAAAATCATGATGGAGCGCACAACACACCATTTTGCAATCCATCACAGGAGTACCAAAATGTATCGTGATCTTGACATACATTTTGGTGGAGCAATATGAAGAGAGAGATAGCGGGGTTTATCTCAAGGTGTCTAACTTGTCGATGAGTCAAGGCGGAGCATCAAGTGCCAAAAGGTCCATTGCAACCACTTGAAATTCCGAATGGAAGTGGGAGCACATTACCATGGATTTAGATTCTTGGTCTTCCCAAGGTTTCTCAAGGCGTAGATGCGATTTGGGTCATTGTTGATAGATTGACCAAGTCTGCTCATTTCTTCTGAATCTGAAAACTTTTACACTTGAATGTCTTGCTAGTATGTACATAAACGAGATTGTAAGATTGCATGGTATGCCGTATCCATAGTTTACGATCGAGACCCAAGATTCACTTCAAGATTTTGGGTTAGTTTGCAAAAAGCTATGGGCGCGCATTTTACGATTTAGTTAACATATCATCCTCAAAGCGGATGGGCGATCGGAAAGGACTATTCAAACTCTTGAAGATTTATTAAGACTACTGTGTCCTTGACTTCAAGGGAAGTTGGGACAAGTTCTTACCATTGGTGGAGTTTTCCTACAACAATAGTTATCAAACAAGTATTGGCATGGCTCCATTTGAGGCGTTGTATGGAAGAAAGTGTCGTTCTCCAGTATGCTGGGATGAGGTGTGTGAAGCAACGTTGTTGGGACCGGGATTTGATACGTGTGACTACGAAAAAGATTCAAACGATCCGACAACGTATAAAAACCTCACAAGATCGACAAAAAAAGAGTTATCTTGATCTTCATCGAAAAAGGGCGTGGAATTGATATTGGAGATCATGTGTTGTTATTACGTGTTGCTCCATGGAAAGGAGTTACAAGAGATTTGAAAGAGAGAAAGCTCGATCCTCGATTCATTGGCCCATTTTAATCCTCTCGATCGAGTAGGGCGTATGGCTATAGACTACGCTTACTACCAAGTATGTCTCGTGTTCATAACGTTTTTCACATATCTATTTACGTAAATATGTGAAAGACCCGAACCACATTATTGAATTAGAACCGGGACGAGATAGAGGAAGATTTAACGTATGAAGAGTTACTGTTAAAATCTTGGATAAGAAGGATCATATTCTACGCTCTAAAGTTATACCTCAAGTCGAAAGTTTTGTGGAGAAACCACGATGTGGAGGAAATGACACAGGAGTTAGAATCGAGATGAAATCAAGATATCCTCACCTCTTGATATACAGATCGTACCTAATTTTGAGGATGAAATTTCATAAGAAGGGAGGTTGTAAGACCCCAACTTTTATGAATAAAGAATAATTTTCTCGAAATATATTTTTTGATATTATGGTGTGGATTTGATATAATGTTATAGTTGTGGGTAATATTTACAAATTTTGCAAAGTAAGCAAGTGGTTATATAATATTAGATTGGTGGGGAATATTCGTTTTAACGAGGGAATATTAAATGCGATGACACAATCATTAGTGGACCCCACAACGGAAGTATTATTAAGTAGTTAGAAAATGGCATAATTATCTTTTTATAAAAATAACGGCGAAAGTTTTAGTTAAAAAGCTGTTGAACTACCCGGTAGTAAAAAAATGCGATGTCTGGCGTGGTTGCGTAGTAGCACGGTATTGATTATTGATGCTTACGTGAGAAGTCACTTTCGGTTATACTCGATTATTACTACGATAATTGTTGCATCATATCTCTCTCGTATATTATTGATTCGATTATTGTCACGATATCATCGCATAATATGATATATTATTAAATCAATAATTGAGACGACAAAAGTTATTCATATTATTAAATTATAATATTTACAATGTCTAGAAGTTACATCGAGAGAGGTTTGGTCATCTAATTGCGCGCATGATAAGGAGAAATCCTTATCGGAAAGCCCCTCTTTCACAGGGTGCGACACGGTTTGTTAAATATTGTGAGTTATAATATTAATGATGAATAAGTTAAGTGTTGATTAAAGATGAAATTGATAGTTCCATTGTGTTGGAATTATTAGTGTTAGTGGAAATCGACATTTATTTGATATTAATTGATGTCTGGAAGTTATATTGACCCGATCGGGTAATTAATCGGATAAATGAGCAATTAATTGCTATTAATTCACATGATTATAACTATTTGTTCACATGTGTGTACTATTGATTCACATTCTTGTACTATTAGGGGAGTTGGTGCAAGATTGATAATACTTGCATGACTAAGTTAAAAATGGAGTATAGATGGAGGTACTATCTTTGTAATTCATATTTTCACATGATTA
Source organism: Panax quinquefolius (assembly GCA_020205615.1). Classification (NCBI taxonomy): domain Eukaryota; kingdom Viridiplantae; phylum Streptophyta; class Magnoliopsida; order Apiales; family Araliaceae; genus Panax; species Panax quinquefolius. The sequence continues at coordinate 102,448,293 of CM035158.1, read as the reverse complement.
TAACTATTGATTCACATGATTGAACTATTGATTCACATTATTTACTATTAGGGGAGGTGGTGCAAGTTTGATAATACTTGCGGGACTAAATTAAAAATGAAAAAAAAAGTTGAAGGTATTATCTTTTTGTAATATTTGAGCCCCAAAATGTGCAATTATCGAAACTATATTTTCCTATAAATAGAAGCTCATTCTTCCTTCATTTCTCACCAATTCACTAAAAAGCTATAGAGCAATTATTATAGAGAGAAATTATAGAGAGAAAAGAAGAGAAGTACTACTCTACTCTCTATTTCAAAGGTATATCCGGTTTCTTTCTAAGGTAAGAGGGTATTATTCTTTCTTTATTATTATTCATGAAGAGAGTTATTTTTATTCCATTCTTTATTATTATGTTGGATTAACTTTTATTATTATGTTGGAATAACTTTATGCATCTGCATATTACATATACATGGTGAAATTCTTATTATTATTCCATTCTTTATTATTATTTGGAATATTACATGCTTGCGATTCGCGTACACAGTGTTAGACTGGTTTCCATTCTTTATTATTACATTGGAATAACTTTGTATGCATGCGATTATCGCATGCATGCATGGTGAATTCTTTGTTATTCCATTCTTTATTATTACATTTGGAATATCACATGCATGTGAGGATTACGCTGAGACACAGTTCCATTCTTTTATTATTACATTGGAATAACACATGCATGCGGTTCATCTATCGCATGATGCATGGTTCCATTCTTTATTATTCCATTCTTTATTATTTTATTGTGAATATCATCGTCATGCGGATTACGCATGACTTACATTTCCATTCTTTATTATTACATTGGAATAACACATACATGTGGATTATCACATGCATGGTGAATGATCCTTCGTATTCATTCCTTATTAAATTGTGGAAATGATGCATCTACGTGGATTACTGCATGGCGGTGAAAATCCATTTGCAGTTTCATATATTCTATGATACTCATTTGGTTAAAGTTTTGGCTTCTATACTCCATGAAATTAGTAGAATATACTGGATATTTGCGCTTCATCCGGTATCTTTTCATGGAAATATTCTTCTGAGCATTCTTGAATTTTACTCCACAAAGCAATATCATGTTGACAATTTGGACGTAATTGATTTCAAGATAAATTAACTTATAAATCTTTAAAATTTATTCTTGAACTTGTTTTATTGAATTATTATGTCATTGTCATCATCCTCATGCTTATATTGTGATGAAAGTCATCTTTGGCTTACGTGCATAGATGGACTTGGTATGATTATGACGAGAGGATTATTAGGTATAATCATGACTGTAATGTTATAAATGATGTGGTAAAAGTCCTCGATGGCTTTGTAGTGCATTGATGGACAATTTTTTGGTATGATTATGACCGAGGATTATTACGGTATAGTCATGACCATTGATGATTTAATGAATATCCTTGGCGTAGTGCGGGGATGATTCGATGATGTGGTTTATTTATTAAGTTTGAGTCTCAACGATAAAAATTGATGAAAACATTTTAAATCATAGAAGATAGTAGATATCATGCTCTACTTGACTCTTACAATGGATTGCTTATTCATTGCAGATTAAACTTGATGTCTATTATATTTTATCGGTTTAACATTGTTGAAGACTAATGATAATTATTACGCATTATCTTAGTCATAATATTTCTTCTTGGGCTAGTTGAGCTCACCCTTTTTTCTTTTCTCTCTTGAAAAGAAGAAGCGTGGCTAGTCGGGACTAGTCGGGGAGCGGAGTGGTGGTCGGATGATAGCATTAGTAGTCCTCACTATTACATTAAATAGTGTGACAATAAATGTAATGAGGACTCCATTGAGTGTGGATATTGTCTAGATGACAATATTCTTATTAAAACTCTTAGATTATGTTTTGTATTCGTATTTTTACATCTTGGTGTTGTATAATAAGTTGTATTTGAATTTTGTACCATGTATTTGGCGACTCAAGATGGGTGATGTATACTATTTTGTCTCCAAATTTTCGTGGCAAACACCATCATGCGGCCAACTCTAAGTCATGAGTCTGATACCCTTTCTCGTAATCTTTCAACTGTCGTGATGCATACATAATAACTTCTGCTTACTCGCATAAGCACACAACCTAGTCCTTTATGCGATCGTCATTATACACCACAAAATTCCTCAGATCATCGTGCAATGACAACACACAGTCTTTGAACTCAACCTCTTTTTCAATTCTCGAAAACTTTCCTCACACTTCTCTGGTCCAAACAAACTTAACCGCTTTCCTAGTTAAATTTGTCAATGGAGTCGCGATCTTGGAAAAGTCTTGAATAAAACGCCAATAGTAACTCTTGAATCCTAAGAAACTTCTTACTTCGACGGTGTCTTTGGGCGATCCCATTTATTACAGCGACTTCAACCTTTGATGGATCTACTAAAATTACATCCTTGTCAATAACGTATGCGAAGCGTCACATCGTTCAACCAAAATTCACATTTTGAGAACATAGCGTACGACTTCTCTTTTCTCAACGTCTCCAACGTCAATCTCAAATGTTCCACATGTTCCTCCTTGGTTTTGGAATACACCAGTATATCATCAATAAACACCACCACAAACTTGTCCAAAAATGGTTTAAACACCCTGTTCATCAAGTTCATGAACGCTGTAGGTGCGTTGGTTAAACCAAAAGACATAACCATAAACTTGTAATGACCATACCGAGTTCTGAACGCTATTTTTGGTACATCCTCCGACCTCACCTTCAACTTATGATAACCACTTCTCAAATCTATCTTAGAGAAATATCTCGCTCCCTTCAACTGATCGAACAGGTCATCGATTCTAGGTAATGGATACTTATTTTTAATCGTGACTTTATTCAATTCTCGGTAATCAATGCAGAGCCGCATCGAACCATCTTTCTTCTTCACAAACAAGACCGGTGCTCCCCATGACGAAACACTCGGCTGAATATACTTCTTATCAAGCAATTCTTGCAATTGCACCATCAACTTCTTCATCTCTACCGGGGCCATTCTATATGGTGCCTTAGATATCGGAGCCGTTCCTGGTAGTAGGTCAATCACGAACTCGATTTGTCGATCCAACGGAAGACCCGACAAATCTTCTGGAAATACATCTACATAATCTCTTATAATCGGTATCTCTTCTAGCCTTGTACCCTTCTTCTGCGTATCGACGATGTAGGCTAAGTATCCTACACATCCTTGTCTCAACAACTTCTTGGCTTGCATCACCATCAGACAACTTGCTTGTCTAGGTGACTTGCTGCCATAAAACACAACCTTTGACGGAGTCATAAGGTTAACACACTTCCTTTGGCAATCAATTACTACTCTGTAATTGAATAACCAATCCATTCCTAGTATAACATCAAACTCACCAAGTCTAATTGGTATCAAATCTACCATCATCTCGTGACCCTTTATAACCACTCTACAATTCCTATATACAAATCTAACAGAAATCACTTCTATATTCGCAATCTCTATACTTAAGGGAAATTCTAATTCTTCCTGAGGCAAATCTAAGTTCTGAGCAAATTCATCGGATATAAATGAACAAGTAGCACCCGAATCAAATAGTACATAAGCATTAATAACATTAATCTAAATGATACGACACCACATCCTTAGGTCATGCAAACATCCCGCATGCGGTCATATTGAAAGTCCTCATGATGGGTCGGCTTGACCGTGCTTGTGATGCCCCCAAATAGGTCCACACGACCCATTCTGAGTCGCCGGATATCATCTTATAAAAATCAAATACAAACTTCATTTATACTGTTGTTGAACTGTAAATGCGAGAATCGACCACGCTTAAACGTGAGTTTTAATACAAATGTATGTAACTCTCATGGTACCTTGACCACAACCTTACAATGGTACTTACATAAAAGTACAAATCCATAACCTTTTTTAGAAATTAAAATCTTTGGGAAGTGCTCAAGAGAAACCTTCGTATACGGGAGGCCATGTGTGCAGGTTATGATAGATATCATATGTCCACAGAATTATCCTTGGTTGACCCAATAGTCCCCAAAGAAAAATAAGAAGATTGTTATCATCTTCTTTCCAATGGTGAGTCTTTTCTTGACATTTAATTATCTCCGTTGTCTCTAAGTGAGAATTATATTTCAAATAAACTCCAAGATTATATAGGTAGTGCTCGTAGATATACTCAGCAAGTGGATGTGCACAACCCTGTCTTATGATAACACGAGGTTGTATGTCATTAGACATCTTGTATGATAGTGGCAAAACACCATTCCAAAGTTGGGTTCACCTCACCCTATTCGGTTCACCAACATTAAATATCAAATGACGTATACAATGATAACACACTTATCTAAAGTTCTCAATAAAATTATTTCCATACTATTTAAGGAGAACCTAAATTTATATAGACCACCGTTTACATTCTCCTTACCCCCAGCTCGACCCAAAATACACTCTTATTACACGAAAAGGAATTGTGAAGCAAAAAAGGGTGAGCACAACTAGCCCAGTAAAGAATATCATGACTAAAGATAATTTACATCATCAATAGCCTTCATCAGTAATAAATCTGAGATTTAGAACATATGGTAGATGATAAAACTTTTCAACCATAGTTGCAGCGGAACGAGCAATCCATTAGAAGAGTCAAATAGACCATCAGATCTATTATCTTCTCCATGTTAAAAGTCCACCAATAATGTTTTATCCGTGTAACATCAATCAACAATTCATGTCCACAATCATATGAATAACTCATAATCATAATTGTGATTCTAAATTCCTCTTTGCACCCAGGACGAAGATAATTTTCATCACCTATCTTCACCTGAAATATCAAAAATCATGGTTATACCAAATCACAATTTATGCTCATAATCATACTAATAATTCATCTTTGCACTACGGCCAAAGATATTCATTAATAATTCATCTTTGCACTACATGCCAAAGACATACAACTGTATTATAGAAGAGTCAAGTAGAGCATGATATCTACTATCTTCTACGAATTAAAAGTGTATTATCAATATTTTATCGCTGAGACTCAGCTTAATAAGTAATCCACATCATTGAATCATCCCTGCACTGCAGCCAAGGATATTCACTAGTATTATGACCACGAATTATCTATGCACTACGGGCCAAGGATATTCGTGTTTTCAACAATGGTCATGATTATACCGAATAATCCCTGGTTATAATCATACCAACAATTGTCCATTAATGTACGTAAACCAAAGATATACAATTATAAAATCAATAATCAACAGTCCATCTTTGCACGTAAGCCAAAGATATACAACTATAAAACCAATAATCAACAGTCCATCTTTGCACGTAAGCTAAAGATATACAATTGTAAAATCAATAATCAACAATCCATCTTTGCACGTAAGCCTAAGATGACTTTCATCACAATATAAGCATGAGGATGATGACAATGATAAAAGCATTAATCAAACGAAAATAAGGATAAATATTAAAGACTTTAAATTTATCCAAATATTATCAATCACTTAATAAACTCATAATCTAATATTATTAATATTATAACAATATTTTAATCACTTCTTAAACTTATAAACAATTTATTTTAATTATTTACACTTTACCAAATAATACATTTAATCATTCAAAAATGCTATACTCATAAGATTTCATCACCAATGATCAAATCTATCATCAAAATCTGCATATACCATATATAGGATTCCCAAGCCATAAAATCCTATTTTTCAATTTTGTTACTTCACATAACATATTTAATTCATTTACTCATAACTAGTTCATTTTCATGAAAAATACCAAATCAGTCCCAAAAATATTTCTTTTACGAATTTAGCGAATATAGTCCCATATTGAACATATATTTTTCTCGAAATTTTAAAATTCATTTACTATTTTTCACATGGCCAAAACTGCCGAATATTTAGACATTTATCATAAATTGTACTTTTGTCCAAAAATTCTGAAATTTACAGGGTATACTCCAGTTATATACATGTACTCCCAATAAAAATTTCACCAATTTTGGAGTTAACCACAAGGAGTTATAAGGATTTACCTTTAAAATAGTCTTTTCCCATAAAATTCATAACTCCTAATCTATACATCCAAAAATCGCCATTTTTGGACACAATCTAGAAAACTCAACAAACCATCATTTCAAATTTTTCCAGAATTTTTGAGGGTTAAAAAAATTCCGAAACTACAAATAGATTTTCACCCGCCATGTGGTAATCCACGTAGACAGATCATTTCCACAATTTAATAAGGAATGAAGACAAAGGATCATTCACCATGCATGCGGTAATCCACATAGACATGTTATTTCAACAGAATATTAAAGAATAGAATAACAGAAGAATTCACCATGCATGCGATAGACCGCACAGACAGGTTATTCCTAACAGAATAATAAAGAATGGAACCAGGTCATGTGTAATCCGCACAGACAGGATATTCCAACATAATAATAAAGAATGGAATAACAACAAAATTCACTAGGCATGGGATAGACCATACAAACAGGTTATTCCAACAAAATAATAAAGAATCTGAACGAATTAAATAATGCGTAATCACTTGCAGATGAGGATATTCCAACAGAATAATAAAAAATGGAATAATAGAAGAATTTCACCATGTATGCAGTACTTCGCATAAACAGGTTATTCCAACATAATAATAAGGAATGGAATAACAATAGTTCTCTTCATGAATACGAAAGAAATAATACCCCTTACTATAATAATAATATCCCTTACCTTAGAAGAAACTTGATACTGGAATAGTGAGGTAGCAGACTTCTCTTCTCTTTCTCTCTATAATTTCTCTCTATAATAATTGCTCTATAGCTTTAATGAATTGGTGAAAAATGAAGGAAGAATGAGCTTCTATTTATAGGAAAATATAGTTTTGATAATTGTACGTTTTGGGGCTCAAAATATTACAGTTTAATACCTTCATCTTTTTCTTCATTTTTAATTTAGTCCTGCAAGTATTATCAAACTTGCACCACCTCCCCTAATACTAAATAATGTGAATCAATAGTTCAATCATGTGAATCAATAGTTATAATCATGTGAAAATACGAATTACAGTATAGTACCTCCATCTATACCTCCATTTTTAACTTAGTCATGCAAGTATTATCAATCTTGCACTAACTCCCCTAATAGTACAAGAATGTGAATCAATAGTACACATATGTGAACAAATAGTTATAATCATGTGAATTAATAGCAATTAATTGCTCATTTACCCGATTAATTACCCGGTTGGTCAATATAACTTTCAGACATCAATTACTATCGAAATAAATGTTGATTTCCAGTAACACTAATAATCCCAACACAATGGAAATATTTTTCTCAACAATTTCATTTTTGAAATTTTGAAGTTTGACTTTTTTCAAAAAAGTCAAATGTTGACTTTTTTGACTAAAAAGTCAACCCCGACAAATTTTGTGTTTATAGTCTATTTCTACTAATTTCATCGTTCCAGACTCAAATATCACATTCCCGTCTCCAAATTCAACTCCGAACTCAAATTTGATTTTTAATAACATTCATCATTAATATTATAACTCACAATATTTAACAAACAGGTCGTTCTTAGGAAAAAGGGGGCTTTCCGATAAGGATTTCTCCCTATTGGTGCGCAATTAGATTATCTAACCTCTCCTTGACAGAACTTCTAGACATTGTAAATATTGCAATTTAATAATATGAATAACTTTGTCGTCTCAATTATTGATTTAATAAAATAACATATTATGCACATGATATTGTGACAATAATTGAATCAATAATATGAGAGATATGATGCAGCAATTACTGTAGCAATAATTGAGTATAATTGAGTGACTTCTTACGTAAGCATCAATAACCAATACTGGTGTGCTACTTTATGCAACCATGCGTATTCTTCGTACTTTTACTACTAGGGTAGTTCAACGGTTTTAATGGTAACACTTACTAGTTATTTTCATAAAAATATTTTTGTCGTTTTCTAAATACGACAATTCTTCCGTTAATGGGTCCACCAATGATTGTGTCGCCGCATTTAATATTCCCCGACAAAAGAATATTTTCCAGGCCAATCGAATATTTATAACAACTTGCATACTTTGCAAAATTTTCAAATACTACCCACAACTATAACATAATATCAAATTTATTTCATAATATTTAAAAATGATATTCATAGAAAAATTATCTTTATTCATAAAAGTTGGGGTCTTACAACCTCCTTCTTATGAAATTTAATTTCCCTCGAAATTAGGGTGCGATACTGGTATGTCAAAGAGGTAAGGATACCTTGATATCATTTCAGATTCTAACTCCCAGGTCATTTCCTCAACATCGTGGTTTCTCCATAAAACTTTAACTTGAGGTATAACCTTGGAGCGTAGAATATGCTCCTTCTTATCCAAGATTTTAACAGGAACCTCTTTATACATTAAATCTTCCGCTATTTTGTCCGGTTCTAACTCAATAATGTGGTTCGAGTCTTTCACATATTTACGTAATATGGATACGTGAAAAACGTTATGAACACGAGACATACTTGGCGGTAAAGCGAGTCTATAGGCCACAGTCCCTACTCGATCGAAGATTGAAAATGGGCCAATGAATCGAGGATTGAGCTTTGCTCTCTTTCCAAATCTCGTAACTCCTTTCCATGGAGCAACACGTAACAACACATGATCTCCAATATCGAATTCTACGTCCTTTCAATGAAGATCATCATAACTCTTTTGTCGATCTTGTGAGGTCTTTATACGTTGTCGGATTGTTTGAATCTTTTCCATAGTCATACGTACCAATTCCGGTCCCAACAACGTTGCTTCACCCACCTCATCCCAGCATACTGGAGAACGACACTTTCTTCCATACAACACCTCGAATGGAGCCATGCCAATACTTGTTTGATAACTATTGTTGTAGGAAAACTCCACCAATGGTAAGAACTTGTCCCAACTTCCCTTAAAGTCAAGGACACAGAGTCTTAATAAATCTTCAAGAGTTTGAATAGTCCTCTCTGATTGTCCATCCGTCTGAGGATGATATGCCGAACTAAATCGTAAATCCGTGCCCATAGCTTTTTGCAAACTAACCCAAAATCTTGAAGTGAATCTTGGGTCTCGATCAGAAACTATGGATACCAGCATACCATGCAATCTTACAATCTCGTTTATATACATACTAGCAAGACGTTCAAGTCTATAAGTTTCTCGTATCGGTAAGAAATGAGCAGACTTGATCAATCTATCAACAATGACCCAAATTGCATCTATGCCTTGAGAAACCTTGGGAAGACCAGTAACGAAATCCATGGTAATGTGCTCCCACTTCCATTCTGGAATTTCAAGTGGTTACAATGGACCTTTTGGCACTTGATGCTCCGCCTTGACTCGTTGACAAGTTAGATACCTTGAGATAAACAACGCTATCTTTAATTACCCTACACATATCATTGAAATCGCAACAATAATTAATTGTATGAATATTAGCTTTATGGGTTTAACCCATCATTTAAGTCATAACTCTAACCTAACACCTAACCATTTAAGTTAACATACTTAACGAATCTGACATCACATTACAAGCCAACATAACTTACTCGTTCATTCTAAATTTTGAAAACATCACTTTTAGTTTCAGTGTATAACTCAATTAACAATCTCCTGAAACTCTTTTACACTTTGTATTATAACACCTTACAATCTGTTATTGTATTCCACTTAATATTTTAGTATCCTTTACATGCATGTTAAACTAACCCAAGTCCGTTGCGCATAACCTGCAATTAGGCAGACTTCACTGTCTATGACTGGCTACTCGCGCGGCCGCACGAGTATTACACTAGGCTATCGCGTGTCCTCATGACGCTGCAGTGTGCCAGCCTTAAATGTTGTTCGCTCAAGACGACAATCATGGCACAGCAAATAGGCATGCGATGCACCGAACTCGATTTTATAGACGCGAACTAATACTCTGTTATAGGCCAATAAATCCCAATTTCATAGAAAATCTCCCAACTTCAATATCTAACACTTTGACATATTATAGTTATACATGCTAAACACCATTCTATATACAAAACATTACATATACACCATTTTGAGGAATCAAAACCATGGTTTTTCCAAATTTTCTTCATTTTTACACTTTTAACGAATTTGATCGCCACGAACTCGTTTCTTAATCAATTGACATGATTTAAACTTCGTTGTTTTCGTTTCTTAACATATTATCACAATCCAACTTCAATTCGCAGATTCCAACACATATAAATCATCAAATTTGGTACTTTTTAAGCTACTTTATATGAACATAAACACTGATATTTCATTTTCTTCCTCAAACCCAATTTCACGTGTATGACAATCAACAATTACGTATATATATTGATAATAACAGATTCTACAAAAACAATACATATGAATTCATTTTCAACAACAATCCCACATACTTCCAACAACAATATCAAAACTTAATAGTTAAAATTAAAGTAGGTTATACCTTGATTAGAAAGAACAATAAGCAACCCTTCTCTTTCTCTTGACAATCTCAGAGTAACTCCTTTCTTTTCCAATTTCTTTGTGATTCTCTCTTTCAAGCTCTCTCTCAACACTCTGTGCTATCTAGTTAAGCCTTAGAAAAGAGATAGAATGCGTATAATAAACCCACGTACTCTTCCGTTAACAAAATAACAAAAGACGTCAGTTGAATAATGCCAAAGGCCATAAGGCCTTGTTTGGCTAACCAAAAACTCCCTCAAATTAAATTATTATTATATTATATAGTTACTACTTGTCACACTTTTAATTTAGTTAATTTGTATAACTTTAGTTTAGCTAATTTAAATAACTTATAATAGTAATAAAATCATTATACCTTATAATTAATAAATAATTATATATCTAATTTAATTAATAAATTAGACACATCACTTTATTTAATTTATTTATTTCAATTAAATTAATCAATTTATTTAGCTTAATTATTTTTTTTTAAATATTAGGCAATTGATTTAATTTAATTATTTCCTTAAATTAAATCCTTCAGATAAAATTATCATTATTCAATTAAATTAACATTAATTAATTTAGTTACAAAATTAATTCACCATAATTCATCAATTATTTATTTTCTCAATACATAAATTATTTAAAATATTTATTTAATTCAATAAATATTTAAATTAAAATATAAATTTCTCGATCGTTACATCCTTCCTCTCTAAAAGGATTACATCCCCGTAATCACAACTTGAAAAATTTATTCGTTACATTCTTCCCTCCTTAACAAGATTCTGTCCCCAGAATCGCTATATAAAATCAAGCAAACAACTGAGGATAATTCTTCATTATAACACTTTCAAGTTCCTATATAGCTTTCCTCAGCATTGTGGTTCCTCCAGATTACCTTAATAGAAGGTATCACTTTATTCCTCAGTACTTGCTCTTTTCTGTTAACAATTTGAACAGGGACTTCTTCATAGGACAAATCTTTCTCAAATTGTAAGGACTCATATTCTATAACATGTTTATAATTAGGCTTATATGGCCTTAATACTGATACATGAAAAATATTATGAATATGCTCAAACTCCGGAGGTAAAGCTACCTCGTACGCCACTTCACCAACTCGGAGAAGCACTTCAAAAAGTCCTATAAATTTAGGGCTCAATTTTCCTTTCTTGCCAAATTAAATTTTCCCCTTCCAGGGAGACACTTTCAGGAAACATAACGACATCGAATTCCCGATTTTGTCGATGCTGATAGGCATATTTCTTCTGTCTATCTTGTGCAGCTGTTAATCTTGCTCGAATCACCTTGATGTTCTCGACAGTTTGTTGTACTAATTCTGGACCCAATAGTTGACGTTCACCTATCTCATCCTAGCATAACGGAGTTCTGCACTTCCTGCCGTATAACGCTTCGTAAGGCGGCATGCCAATACTCGCGTGATAACTATTATTATAGGCAAATTCCACCAATGGTAGATGATCATCCCAATTCCCTTTGAAATCCATGATACATGCTCTGAGCATATCTTCTAGTGTTTGGATGGTTCTCTCACTTTGTCCGTCGGTCTGAGGATGGTACGCTGTGCTTGTAAGACCCCAACTTTTATGAATAATTTTCTCGAAATATATTTTTGAATATTATGGTGTGGATTTGATATAATGTTATAGTTGAGGGTAATATTTACAAAAGACGACAGTTGGATAATGCCAAAGGCCATAAGGCCTTGTTTGGCTAACCAAAAAGTCCCTCAAATTAAATTATTATTATATTATTATATTATATAGTTACTACTTGTCACACTTTTAATTTAGTTAATTTATATAACTTTAGTTTAACTAATTTAAATAACTTATAATAGTAATAAAATCATTATACCTTATAATTAATAAATAATTATATATCTAATTTAATTAATAAATTAGACACATCACTTTATTTAATTTATTTATTTTTATTAAATTAAACAATTTATTTAGCTTAAATGTTTTCTTAAATATTTGGCAATTGATTTATTTAATTATTTCCTTAAATTAAATCCTTCAGATAAAATTATCATTATTCAATTCAATTAACATTAATTAATTTAGTTACTAAATTAATTCACCACAATTCATCAATTATTTATTTTCCTCAATACATAAATTATTTAAAATATTTATTTAATTCAATAAATATTTAAATTAAATTACAAATTTCTCGATCGTTACATCCTTCCCTCCTTAAAAGGATTATGTCCCCAGAATCACAACTCGAAAAATTTATTTGTTACAGTTATAGGTGAAGTTGTACATGTTTATATTATAATACATGTTTTTAAAGAATATACTTCTTTTAAAATTCAATAATTTTTTCCAATTATCTATTTAAATTTTAACTTGGAATTCTTAAATTTTATATTTATCTTTCTTAATGAGTAGATTTGGAATTGAGTGATGAACAATTGAAGAGTTATACTCTTCCCAAAATTGAAAAGCTACTACAAAGCAATGGGAAAACTTTGCGAGATTACCCTACACTACTTTTTCCAAGTTCGATAATTATTGAAGAGGGGAAAAATAGATTTATTCAAGATGAGCTTTGTTATGATGGGATAAACTTGGCAAGAGATCATAAAACTTTTCTTTTCGGTTTAAATAATGAGCAAAGAAACATTTATGAAACCATCATGAATGCGGTCTTAAGGGATGAAGGAGGTGTTTTCTTTGTTTATGGATATGGGGGAACTGGGAAGACTTTTATATGGAAAACTTTGTCTTCTGCACTACGATTAACTGGAGAAATAATACTAACCGTTGCATTAAGTGGAATAGCTTCTCTTCTTATCCCTGGAGGTAGAACAACTCATTCTAGATTTTGTATGCCATTAATTGTTATTGAGGATTCAACTTGCAACATTAAACAGGGAAGTCAATTGGCTGAGTTGCTTAGAAAAACTCGACTTTTTATATGGGATGAAGCTCCAATGGTACATAAACATTGTTTTGAAGCTTTGGATAAAACATTAAGAGATGTCCTAAGATTTAGTAAGTTAAATAGTATAGATCAACCATTCGGTGGAAAAGTAATTGTATTTGGTGGAGATTTTAGACAGATATTACCTGTTATTCCCAAGGCCAGTAGACAAGACATTGTTTTAGCAACTCTGAATTCTTCATATTTGTGGAGTTTTTACAAGGTTTTTGTCAGGAATAAGCATATGAATGATATTCCTATTTACATATGATTTGATTATGATATATATGACTGAATATGCAAGTATTGTTGTATTAAGAAAATCTGTAAAGTCCTTTGATAGATTATAGAAACATATGTACAAGGACTTAGAATGAATTGATCAAATATTTTAGGTTGATCCTACATAAGCAAAACAACTTTGTAAAGTCCTTAAAAAGAAATGATGTACAAGGACTATAAATATAGAAAGATCAAGCATGTTACGTTGATCTTATGATGTAATAGATAAGCTTGTCTGATCATCGAGCACTGCACCAGAAATCATAGTCTATCAGGTGAGTCAAGGAAAACTCGAGAGCTATCAAGGCAGAATCATAGTCTGCAAGATAGTAGATCTCGGAGTTCGTAGACTGCCAGGAGAGATGAGGAAGGATCGTAGTGTGTCGAGTAGCACTTCCTCGGAGCCGTAGTCTACTGAGGAAGTCATGTTCAGAATCGTAGAGACAGCCTGCCTATGAGCCGACCGAGCATCTGCCGAAGCTAAGTCAAGAATCATAGACTACACTCAGAGTCGTAGAGTCTACTGATCATATTAGAGGCAGAGATCGTAGTCGAGCAAGATCACATGAAGACAACAAGCACAACGATAGAAATCGTAGAGTGTCAAGATCTGATCTTGGAGTCGTAGTGTTTGCACAGCCGAATCTGAATTGTAAAGTTTAGAACTAAGACTTCAACAGATGTGCTCACAACATCAAGGCAGAATCGTAGAGCTAATATGATTCTCAACAAATGAGCACTCCCAGAATATCCAAAGGAATGAAGCCTCTGGTTTATACTACAAAGATACATCCCACCTAAAGGAAACCAGAGAGCACTCAACGAATGACATGCAAGCTAACAGAAGATCTAAGCATCAACCCAATCAGCATCCAGATTGAGTTGTGAAGCCATTCGAGATGAAGTCTTCCACAAGATGATCATAAGAAGACTTCAGTAGCTGACTAAAGAAAGTCAGCAGGTGCAGTAGCTGTTAAGTGGTAAGATGACAACGATCTTGGAAGTAACCAGGATAGTAGTGTTTTCCAAACAAAGAAAGAACTAATGGAGTGTACACAGAGATACTGGTTAGCTTCTAAAGAACAAGGCTAAAGTGATTAAGCATTGGGTCAGTCCATTGATGATAAGTGAATGGGAGATCACAAGGAGAAAGTGAGCTGGACACGCCACAAATCTGAAGTGTCTTGCTATTCAGAAGGGGCCAGAGCAAGGAGTCAAGCCATCAGTATCTGAGAGTAGTCGAAGCAAACAAGAAGTTTTGAAGCACTGCACAATAGAAGGAAGAGTTGTTCTACATTGAAGATCCAATGAACATTCTTTAAAGATCGTAGTGTTGTCTCTACATGTCAAATGAGCAAGTCAACAAGACACTACGATCAAGTCCAAGAAAGCAAGCATCAGAATCTTAGAGTTCGGTCATCCGAAGATTGAAGCATTGGCAACGGTTCAATCTGAAGGTTGGTATTCGGACAAGAGCTTATTGAGAGCATCGATGCAAAAGGACAACCTCTGATCGAGAAATCAGAAGGGGGAAATAATGTCGTCGACCTGCTGAGACATCAAAGTAACATCTCTGACGGGGTAGGTGAAATAGTAAACTGCAGTGTCAGAAAGTCATGTCATGTCACATCTAAAGTCTGCACCAAAAAACTCGAGATCTGCGAAGCAATTCAAAGAGCTCTCAACGGCTACTTTTCAACGGAAAGATTGGGAAGGAGTATAAATTAGCTAGAGCTTCAAAGATCAAAAGTTGCTGGAGTTGCTGAGTTTGGAGAAATGGTGGACTGATCTAACCAACGTAAAATAGTGAGTAACCAATGAAGGTCTGAAGGCTCACTCTACGATCCACCAAGAACACTTAGAGACGGACAAACAAAGAAGTAGAAGTGAGAGTTCTATAATGTAGAAGTGAGAGTTCTACTACAAGAAGACTGTTCTGAACTGCCGAGAGAAAGAAGAACATCATGTCATCTTGATGTCTGTCATGGAAAGACTTTAAGTACCAGAGAGAAGAGCCTATAGTCATCATGAGAAGGCATCAAATATCAAGAAAGAAGATCACCAATGCCATCATGGTGTCAAGCATGAGAAAGTTTTTAAGTACCTAGCAGAAGAGCTTACAGTCATCTTAGAAACCCATCATGTGCAGCCATCAAGTATCTAGAAGAATGATCTTCAAGGCAGTTCATCAAGGGATCATCAGAAGTGGTTGAGTAACTGAAGAAGCTGATCATTATGCACCACTCAACTGTATTTCAAGGATGATCACGCCAAACTGCTAAGTACAGAAGATGTTCAGATCTTAAAGACATCTTAGCAGCTCAACACCAACTCCAACAAAAAACAAACAACTCAACAACAAGAAGCCAGGGCCTGAGGGGTCCTTGTCCGGAGGGACTAAATGAAGTTCCAAGCCTACTGGGCTTGAAGAGTTCCTAGGGAACTAGAGAAGTTCCAAGGCTGCTGGCCTTGAAGAGCTCTTAGTGAACTGAAGTTCCAAGGCTGCTGGCCTTAAAGGAATCTTAGTGATTCAGGGTGCTACCCTTCCTTAGTGGAAATCCTGCTAGTTGAAAGCAGAAGAGTGAATTAGGAGCTTTAGTCTCTGAACCACTTAAAACCCCTTATGTCTTTTACTTTATGTCATTTACATTATGTACATTAACTGCTATAACTGCTATATATGTTCTAACTTGTGACGCCCCCAAAATAGGTATACACAACACCCATTCTGAGTCGCCAAATACATGGTACAAAAAGCAAACTACAACTTCAATAATACAAATGTCGTGTGAAATACGACAATATATATACTGAGTTTAAATATAATATTGTCTTCTGCATAATATCCACATGCAAATAAATCCCCATCATAATTATTGATTCATTATTTTACAAAATGGTGAGGACTACTAAACAACTCTCTAAAAACCTTCATTCCATACCCCCCGACTAGTACTACATTACATTCTCGCCTCCGAGAAAAATGGAACAACAAGGAAAAGGGTGAGCTCAACTAGCCCGAAAAGAATATTATGACTAAGATAATATACAACAAATTATCGTTAGTCTTCAACAGGAAAAAAATCGATAGAATACAATAGATAACAAGTTTCGGATCAATATTCATGAATGAAATAATAATTCATAAGAGTTACGTAGAGAATGAAATCTACTATAATCTATGAATTTAATACCCATCATCAATATTTTATCCTCGTAACATCAATCAATATACATCTCGAATCAAATATTCATCTTTGCACTACAGGCCAAAGATATTCATCATTAATTCATGTTCATTTAAACACTGCTCATCTTTGCACTACAGTGCCAAAGATATTAATCAATCCATCATGTTCATCTCAACACTGCTTCATCTTTTACTACGTGCCAAAGATATTCTTCAAATCATTCATCTTTGCACTACTGTGCCAAAGATATTCAATAATATCATCATTTAAAAGCGAGGATGATGAAAAATATTTTTAAAAAACGAATCCAAAGAAACAAAATGACAAGGATTAAGGATTAAGGATTCGTACTTGGTTTTATCCACGCCCAAAATACCTCAAAAATAATCATAGTGGTGTAAAATTCAAGAATGATCAAAACATGGATACAATCGAGTTAGTATCCGCAATAGATGTTTTGGACGAAAAGAAGAAATTTTATTTTTGATGAATAATAGTACCGTATCGTGAATAGTGCCAGATATCGTGAATAGTCTCGTATATCGTGAATAGTAACTCACACACCAAAAGATAGAAATTCCACAAAAAACATCTTCACGCTTTACGTAATAGTACTTTCGTGAATAGTAACTCGTGAATAGTAACTCATGAATAGTAACTCGTGAATAGTAACCCCACATGAAAAAGTTCCAAATTTGATAAAACTTCAGATCAACATTTCAAAGATAATGATATTGAAGAAATAATATCATTACGAAAAAAAATAATATCCCTTACCTCGAAAGACAATCTTTCTAGTTGAAACACCTTGATATAAAGGCTATGACTTGAACTTGCACCGTATAGCAATACTCAAAGTATACTCAAAATACTCACAAGAATACGCTCGATAATATAGAGAGAAAACTTCAGCTTCGGTGTGATTTTCAATTCTAACCTAAGCACCTATTTATAGAAATTGCTTAGAACACCAAAGCAGAAAATTTAATATAATAATATTATATATATTACAAATTCTCTACGCACCTAGAACCATCTGAATTCAGCAACTTGCATGTGTTTAATGAGGCTAACCAAACACAAAAAATGTTTTTGTAATTAAAAATATTTTAAACTTCCAAAAATCAATTATTTCGGAGCTTCAGAACTTCAATAATTCATAATAAATAGCCCTTTCATTAGAAAATTCGAATCTCGCGAGTTTTTATAGGAAATTCAATTCTCTACAACTTTGCAGAAGAAATTGTTTCCAAATTCCAAATGGAAATCGACCGAAATCCACAAACGGGCGATTTTACAGGCTATAATCAAATTTCAGTCAATAAATGGGGTCCACCGACATGTTTAACATGTTTTAAACATTTATTGCAACAAAATACTCTTCCCTCCTCGTATACTCATATATCCCACATTCGTTGTAAAAATATCATTAATATATTATTAAAATAATATATTTAAATGAATTATTTTATCGAGAAAAGATAAAATATTAATTTTCAACAATTGTCATTTTAAAATTTTCTCCATCTATATCCACATAAAATCAATATTTTCCTCATCATATAAATCAATAATTAATTATTCACAAATAATATTACGAGAATCACAATATTGACAACGAGCGGGTTCAGGAAGAGGGGCTTTCGATAAGAATTTCTTCTTCTTGGTGGCCTTGATTAGGTGACCAAACCTCTCTTTAAGAGAGAACTTTCTAGACATTGCCAATAATGTTATCTAATAATATTATTCAGATAATATGAATTATTGCCGATAATGAAAGATCTTGTGTAATGACAATTATTGAAACAACAACAATATAAAATATCAATATGACAATTATTAACTCGATAAAATCTTTGAGCGATAATTCACGTAACCATTATTGAGTAGTGCCTTCTTCACGTAAGAATCAATAATTGGTGCAATACCGGTGTCTCTTGTTCAACAACGCGTATTAGTGTGTTTTAACCACAGGAATATTCCAACAATTATAATTGATAACAACTACGTAGTTATTTAAAATAACTTATATTTGTCGTTTTCTTCATCCAATCACTTTCCGTTATAGGGGCCCACACATGGTAGCTTGGCAGTCGTACGAATATTCCCAAACGATGCGAATATTCCACGACCAAACGAATATTCTCGACGATAATGAATATTTTATAACCACTTGTTTATTTTGAAATATTTGCATATTTAACCCTTAACTATCCACATTAATCAAATCAACCCTTACTATTTCAAAATAATAAATAAAGGAAATTCCTTTTTATTTAAAAATTTCGGGGTCTTACATAACTGCTTATTACTGAAATAACTCTATGAATAATGTATGTATAATTATGAATATATCACTAAAAGAGAATCTTTTACTTATTCCGCTGTGCTTGAAAAGATTCTTATGTTTGTCATATGCTAAATTATTAGCAATACAAAATAAATCAGTAAAGCATTTAAAAATTAAAAGGATCTATTCAACCCCCCCTTCTAGATCTATTGTGCCTACTGAGAACTAACAGTTTTGACTTTAACGAAGAATATGAGACTTCAATCTCAAAATTCAAATTCTGATATAGAGGAGTTGAGAGAATTTTCTGATTGGATATTGAAGGTTGGAAATGGCACAATTGGCAGAGCTAATGATGGTGAAGCAGATGTAGAAATCCCTGATGATATTCTTATAAAAGATCCGATCAATCCACTTGTAAGACCGCAACTTATTATTAATGAAATTGAATTTCCTCTATTTATTATTTTCAAATAGTAAGGGTTGATTTGATTAATGTGGTTAGTTATGGGTAAAATGCGCAAATATTTTAAATAAGGAAGTGGTTATAAAATATTCATTGTTGTCAAGGAATATTCGTTTGGTCTTGGAATATTCTTCCGCTTCGGAAATATTCGATTTACTCACAAGCAATTTTTTATGGGGCCCCATAACAAAAAAGCGATTGATGAAGAAAATGACAAGTATAAGTTGTTTATAAATAATCTACAGAAGTTATTACAAGTAATCATCATTGGAATACCTCTAAGTGGTTAAAACACAAGAAGATATTACCAGATTGCACCAATTATTGATTCTTACGTAAAGTAAGGCACTACTCAATAATTGTTACAAAGAATTATCGCTCAATATTTTATTTTATCGATTCAATAATTGTCATGCGTTGATATTTTATATTATTGTTGTTTCAATAATTGTCATTACACAATTTTCCATTATCGATCAATAATTTATATTATTTGAATAATATTATTAGATAGCATTATTGATAATGTCTAGAAAGTTCGCTCTAAGGAGAGGTTTGGTCACCTAATCAAGGCTCAAGAAGGAGAAATCCTTATCTGAAAGCCCCTTTTCCTGAAACTGCCTCATTGTCAAGATTGTGATTCTCGTAATATTATTTATGAATAATTAATTATTGATTATTATGATAAGAAAATATTCATTTTATGTGGATATAGATGGAAAAATTTTAATGTGACAATTTTTGAAAATTGATATTTTATCTTTTTCGATAAAATAATTATTTAAATATATTATTATATTTTAATAATATAATAATGATGATATTTTTTTACAATGAATGTGGGATATATGAATAAATGAGGAGAAAGAGTATTTTTGTTACTAAAAATTTTTAAAACATATTTTTCATGTGTGGACCCCATTTCTTGACTGAAATTTGATTATAAATTTATAAAATCGTCTGTATGTGATTTCTTGGCCAATTTCGCTTGGAATTTGGAAAACTTAAACTTACAAAGTTGTAGAGAATTGAATTTCCTATGGAATGGACATAAGATTTGAATTTTTCTGATAAAAGGGCTATTTATTATGAGTTATTGAAGCTCCGAAGTTCCGGAATAATTGATTTTTGGAAGTTTTAACTGTGTTATTTAAGAAAAACGTTTTTGTTATGATTAGTGGGTTGTTAAACATGTTGAAATCTGAATTCAAAGGTTGGCGTAGAAAAATTATAATAAATATTATTATTTTATTAAATTTTCTATTTTGGTGTTCTAAGCATTTTTCTATAAATAGGATGCTTAGTTTAGAATTGAAAATCATACCAGAAACAAGTTTTCTCTCTCTTTCTCTCTCTATATTATCAAGCGTATTCTTGTGAGTATTTCGAGACTTTGAGTGTTGCTATACGGTACAAGTTCCCTTCAGCACTATATCTAGTATTCCAGTCAGAAGTACTATTTTTTCGAGGTAAGGGATGTTATTTTTTTTAAAAGTGATATTATATCTTCTAATATCATTAATGCCGGAATATTGATAAGTTTTTTCTTGTGAAATTCTTGTCTTTTAGTGTCGGGGTTACTATTCACGTATATGGCACTATTCACGTATACGACACTATTATTCAATACAAAGACTATTCACGTAAAATTAAATTTTCGTTTTTTATCCAAAATATCTATTATGGATACTAGCTTTGATTGTATCAATGTTTTGATCATTCTTGAATTTTACTTCACTATGGTTATTTATGAAGTATTTTTGAACTTAGATTGTTTAAAGTACGAATCCTTAATATTTGTTCTTTTGTTTCACTAGATTCGTTTTCTTTAAAATATTTTTCATCATCCTCGGTCCTAAATGATGATATTATTCAAATATCTTTGGCACTGTAGTGCAAAGATGGTTGTTTTGTTATGAATATCTTTGGCCCGTAGTGCAAAGATGTACAGTGTTGAGATAATAACATAACTAATCGATGAATATCTTTGGCCTGTAGTGCAAAGATGAATATTTGATTTAAGATGTATATTGATTGATGTTATAGGGATAAAATATTGATGATGAATTTTTTTTTAAAATCATAGAAGATAGTAGATTTCATTCTCTACGTAACTCTTCTAATGAATTGTTATTTCCGCTGCGAATATTGATTTAAAACTTGTTGTCTATTGTATTTTATCAGATTTTCCCTGTTGAAAACTAACGATAATTTGTTCTATATTATCTTAGTCACAATATTCTTTAATGGGCTAGTTGAGCTCACCCTTTTCCTTTTTGTTCCATTTTTCTTCTCAGGAGGCGAGAATGGAGCGAGTACTAGTCGGGGAGTGGAATGATGGTTCTAGAAGTTGTTTTAGTAGTCCTCACTATTTTGTAAAATAGTGTATCAATAATTGTAATAAGGATTTATTTGAGCGTGGATATTGTCTAGAAGACAATATTTGTATTTAAACTCACAGTTTAAGTGTTGTCGTATTCTGCACGACAATTGTATTAATAAAGTTGTAGTTGTTTCTGTACCATATGTTTGGCGACTCAGAATGGGTGATGTATACCTATTTTGGGGGCGTCACACCACTTGCATCAATTGTTGATAGCACATATCCTAATTTATTGGAAAAATTTAATGATGGCTTTTATTTCCAAGACCGAACCATCCTTGCTCCTACACTTGATGCTGTAAATAAGGTGAACGAATATGTGATGTCTTTATGGCTAGGTGATGAACATATCGAAGCTCGTACAACGTATGTAAGGTTGATGAAAACTCAAATGGCTGTGAAGGCATTTACACCCCAAAATTTTTGAATAGCAATACATCTTCTGGAATGCCCAACCACAAGCTAACGTTAAAGATTGGGGTTTCTGTAATGTTGCTCCGAAATATAGATCAGTGTTCTGGTTTATGCAATGGCACGAGATTAATAGTAACTCAATTGGGTAAACATGTGATAAAAGCAAAAGTAATTTTAGTCGGCAATTTTGGGCACATGTTTTTCATACCTCGATTGGTCTTAACACCTTCAGACATTAGATTACCTTTTAAATTCCAAAGAAGACAATTTCCTTTAGTTGTTTGCTTTTCCATGACAATTAATAAGAGTCAGGGGCAATCTCTCTCACATGTTAAACTGTATCTGTCACGCCCAATTTTTAGCCATGGCCAATTGTATGTAGCAGTATCACGAGTTACAAGCAAGATTGGATTGAAAATATTAATTTGTGACAAGGATGGAAAAACATACAATACTTCAAAGAATGTAGTTTTCAAGGAAGTTTTTCACAATTTATTGTAGAAAGGTTTGACATCTTCTAGCTAGTATCTTTTCGTTGCTCATTATTAGTGTAAACCCTTATTATTTTATTATTACGTCTCCTGAAATTATTTGAATAAAATGATCGTTATTAGTTTAAAATTTCTGCCTTTTTTCGTTTATTTCAATTAGAAATTTTAACTATCTAACTTGACACGTGCATTCATTCTATCTAATTTTAGGTTTTTTCTGATGGAAGAATCTTTTTTACTTGAAAATCGAATGACACTGAGAGCTATGTATGTATACTTATTTTTACTGTACTGTGAATAACTAATTTTCTTCATATATGTGGTTATGGATGTTCACTACTCTCACTGTCTCTCTCTCTTTCTTTCATCCCATTTTTGCATATCAGAATTTGGTGTCCTTTTGATATACTATTACTTATGTGATCATACAAATCTTTTTGGCAAATCGAAAAAGGTATGGTTAGACAACCATAATATCACTTTGATACTTTTTCTTCTCGATTTGCTTACTTGGATGCTTAGCTGTTAAATGTAACATGGCTTAGAATTAACTTGGATAACTATGTATTTTTATGTCTAAAGCTCAAGTAATGGGGTTGTTATGTGTCAATGACATGCTAGCTATGAAGTAATGAACTCTTGACCATGTACATAATTTTTTTAGCAATCACATGTTGTATATATGCCTCAATGTTAACCTTCACATAGCTTCGGTCTGTTTTGATTTATAATGCTAAATCCATGCTTATCACTATGTCAATGATAGGGAATTAGAGATTCTGACCATGTTAGGCCATAATAAACTTATATTAGATCAAGAATGCTTGCTGGAAATGGTTCCAAAGTATAGCCAAGCCACGAGTTATCAATAATAAGGTTTCATGTGTTATTTGTTATGTGTAATGTGAGTTCCAAAAGTCAAAATCAAACAAAACCATTAAAGTGGGAGGGAGCTCAGCCATATAGGACTAACTCTTCACCCCCCCAACATAGTTAACCATTGCAAAACATTAAGTCTCAAACTTTAGTGACATAGAGAGAGATGAATAGAGATTCGACTAGGATAAGGATGGGCGAGAAAGTGCAGCAAGTTAGACAACATTTCCCTATTGCCACTATAGATTTAGCATCCTCAAACTTTATTCAAACAAACAAGAAGGTAACTACAACCCATCTTTTTATATATTAACTGTCCATTTATTTTTTAATTTGTTTGATCATATATGGTTGGGTCTGTTGTTGTTATGCTGTGTTTGGGGACCATGAAGGGTCCGAAAGTCATAAGGTTGGGATATATGAAGGAGTACTTAAGCTTTGTATGTATAAATAAAACAATGTAGTGTGCTTATATGGACTGCACTTACAGTGTTTGATATAATGCTTTAGAGACAGTTGTTTGGTGCTATATGTTATGTTAACTATGTAGTCAAGTCCAGGACCATGTCTATGTGTTATAATAGTAATCAAATGCTTACTTGGATGCTTAGATGTTAAATGTAACATAGCTTAGGATTAACTTGGATAGCTATGTAGTTTCATGTCTAAAGCTCAAGTAATGGGGTTGTTATGTGTTAATGACATGCTAGCTATAAAGTAATGAACTCTTGACCATGTACATAAGTTGTTTAGCAATCACATATTGCATATATGCCTTAATGTTAATCTTAACATAGCTTGGGGCTGTTTTGAGTAATAATGCTAAATCCATGCTTACAACTATGTCATTTGGGGCAATACTACAAGAGATTCATTAAGAGATTCCTTCTTACTTTAAACGCTATTTTAAGAATCTGGTTCGTTTCATATATGTTGGTTGTTGTGGAATCTTTTTCCTTTCCATCATAAATTTGTTTTGGCTTTTATCTGTGGATCCTTTTGAAGATAAAGTTACAAGTTCTAGAGATTTAGATTTACTACAGAACTGTAAAAGAATGTCTCTCTCAGTCCCAAATGATAGCTCACTTCCAAAATCAATGTACCAAATAATATTTAATTTGTGATATTGGACATTGATTGTGTCCCAAACAATTTTTATGGTTAAATTTTTTTTATATATAAAAAAGTAGGCTATTTTTTCGGGATGGATAAACTAAGTATACTGATTACATAAACTTGTTTATAATAACCTGCTCATGATCCAGGTAAAAGTTGTTTGGATTGTCCACATCATCAGTGATGTCTGACTATCTTTCTTCATGTACAGGTGTTATTTTTAATGTACCATTAGTTTGTTGCATCAGAAATTTATAATGTTATTCGAATTTTTATTGATGCATATGTGTGGATGACTGTATTTGGGAACTTTTCATATTATTAAATTCGCAAAGATTTCATCCTTGCAAGGTTTGCTCAAGTAAATGGTTTCTTTTTAGACCTTTAGATTTTATTCCAAGTTATCTCCTTTTATGATTAGGAAAAAAATAAGGTGGTGCCAAATTTGTTTCTGTGGAAACCACATGATCCCTTAATAGTAAGAAAAACTTCCAATTTAAATGATTTGAGGTGTGTTATGTGATGTGTCGGGGGACCAATTTTATGAATTGATCCGGTAGGAACCTTTCAATTATTTTCCCAGCATTTGGACATTAAGTTGCAAGTAGTCGTTATGATTTTAACTATATATGGAAAATATCTATAAGAAATGTTTGTTACACTTTTTCCTTGCAAGATCACATTGCCAAACTTCATTTTTCAAATTATTATAGGTGCTTGCAATTAATTTTACAGTATTGACTTATTTGATTGGTGTGACAGGTGCATATATGTAACAACCTTGCTAACCGATATGTACGGGTTAGACTTGCTGACCCCAGTTGTAAGACCCCAACTTTTATGAATAAAGATTAATTTCTCTCGAATTATATTTTTGGATATTATGGTGTGGATATTATTTAATGTTATAGTTGTGGGTAATATTTACAAATTTTGCAAAGTACACAAGTTGTTATATAATATTTGTTTTGCCGGGAAATGTTCTTTTTGTCGGGGAATATTCGTGCGATGATATAATCATTGGTGGACCCCACAACAAAAGTACGGTCGTAGTTAGAAAACGACAAAAATATTTTATGAAAATAACGGTGGAGGTTTTACCGTTAATCTTTGCTGAACTACTCTTAGTAAAAGTACAAGAATGTCTGGCGTGGTTGCATAGTAGCACACGGTATTGATTATTGATGCTTACGTGAGAAATCACCGAGTTATACTCAATTATTGCTACAAATGATTGTTTGCATCATATCTCTCTATATTATTGATTCGATTATTGTCACAAAGATCATCTCGCATAATATTTTATATATTATTAAATCAATAATTGAGACGACAAAGTTATTCATATTATTAAATTGCAATATTTACAATGTCTAGAAGTTCACAAGGAGAGGTTTGATCACCTAATCAGGCGCCAATAGGAGAAATCCTTATTGAAAGCCCCTCTTCCCTGAAACGACTTCGTTGTTAAATATTGTGAATTATAATATTAATGATGAATAAGTTCGTGTTGATTAAAGATGAATTTGATAGTTTCATTGTGTTGGGATTATTTGTGTTAGTAGAAATCGACATTTATTTCGATAATAGTTAATGTCTGGAGATTATATTATTTAATCGGGTATTCAGGGCACTTTTCGTGTCGGAGTACTATTCACGAGTTACTATTCATGAGTTACTATTCACAAGTTACTATTGAGTCACATTCACATACTATTAGGGGAGTTGGTGCAAGATTGATGATACTTGCATGACTAAGTTAAAGATGGAGGTATAGATGGAGGTACTGTATTGTAATATTGTAATTAATTTTTCACATGTTTAGAACTATTGAGTCACATGATTTTACTATTGATTCACATGATTTACAATTAGGGGAGTTGGTGCAAGTTTGATAATACTTGGATGACTGAATTAAAAATAAAAGAAAAGTTGGAGGTATTGTACTATAATATTTCGAGCCCCAAAACATGCAATTATCGAAACTATATTTTCCTATAAATAGAAGCTCATTCTTCCTTCATTTCTCACCAATTCACTAAAGCTTTAGAACCATTATTATAGAGAGAAATTATAGAGAGAAAGAAGAAGAAAAGTCTGCTACATTTCTATTCCAGTATCCAGCTTCATTCTAAGGTAAGGGATATTATTTGTTGTACTCGTAAGGGGTATTATTCTTTCATATTCATGAAGGGAATTACTTTCTTTCAATACTCGTAAGAGTTGTTATTCCATTCTTCATTATTATGTTGGAATAACCTGTTTATAATGGCAATCGCGATACATGGTGAAATTCTTCAGTTATTCCATTCTTTATTATTATGTTTGAATAACCTGTTTATGCGAAGTACCGCATACATGGTAAAATTCTTCTATTATTCCATTCTTTATTATTCTGTTGGAATATCATGTCGGTGCGAATTTTGTCTGACCTGGTTCCATTATTTATTATTTCGCATTTATTATTCTGCGTTTAATATCCTCGCTGCATGCGTTTTTACCGGGACCGGTTCCATTATTTATTATTTTGCATTTATTATTCGGTTTAATATCCTCACCTATGCGCTTTTACGCCGGACCGGTTCCATTATTTATTATTTCAGATTTATTATTCTCGCTTAATATCCTGCTCATAATGCTTACGCCGACCGGGTTCCGTTATTTATTATTTTGTTGGGAATAACCTGTTTGTGCGGTCTCTATCGCATGCATGGTGAATCCTTCTATTATTCCATTCTTTATTATTCTGTTGGAATAACCTGTCTATGTGAATTACCACATGCATGGTGAATGATCCTTTGTATTCATTCCTTATTAAATTGTGGAAATGATCTGTATACGTGGATTACCGCATAGTGGGTGAAAATCCATTTGCAGTTTCATATATTCTTTATTATACTCAGTTGGTTAAAGTTTTGACTTCTATACTCCCTGAAATTAGTGGAATATCCTTGTTATTTGTGCTTCATCCAGTATCTTTTCATGGAAATATTCTTCTAAGCATTCTTAAATTTTACTCTACAAAGAAGTATCATGTTGACAATTTGGACGTTATTAGTTCTTGGATGAATTAATTCTTGAACTTGTTTTATTGAATTATTATGTCATTGTCATCATCCTCATGCTTATATTGTAATGAAAGTCATCTTTGGCTTACGTGCATAGATGGACTTAGTGTGATTATGACCAGGGATCATTCAGTATAATAATGACCTGTAATGTTATAAATGATATGGTAAAAGTCCTTAGTAGCCTGTAATGCATTGATGGACAGTTTTTGGTATGATTATGACCAGGGATTATTTGGTATAGTCATGACAGTTGATGATTTAATGAATATCCTTGGCTCGTAGTAATACGTGGATGATTAGAAGATGTGGTTTATTTATTGTCGAGTCTCAAATGATAAAAGTTGATGAAAACATTTTTAAATCATAGAAGATAGTAGGTTTTATTCACTACTTGACTCTTCTAATGGATTGCTTATTCCGCTGCAATTAAACTTGATGTCTATTGTATTTTATCAGTTTAACATTGTTGAAGACTATTGATAATTTATTCTGCATTATCTTAGTCATAATATTTCTTACTGGGCTAGTTGAGCTCACCCTTTCTTTCATTGTTCTCTTCAAGAAATGAGAATATAGTTGGGACGAGTCGGGGAAAGGAGTGACGGTCCAGAAGATAGCATTAGTAGTCCTCACTATTCTATTAAATAGTATGACAATAAATGTAATGAGGACTCCTTTGAGTGTGGATATTGTCTAGATGACAATATTCCTATTAAAACTCTCAGTTTATGTATTGTCGTATATTACACGACGGTTGTATAATTAAGTTTGTATTTGTATTTTGTACCATGTATTTGGCGACTCAAGATGGGTGATGTATACCTATTTTGGGGGCGTCACAGTTGGTATCAAAGCTTAGGGATATGATCCCTTGCTGAGATGTGAGATAAGAACTAGGAGGGGAGAGACGGGAAATTCCTTCGTTAGTATGACCTACCTAAGTTTATTTGATATTTAATTGGTCGGTCAAAATATAGGGATAATATGTGATATGTTAATTAACCCTTGTTTTGTTGCAGTATTTGCAAATGGCATCCAAAAATGTTGAGATAAGCAATGAAGCACGTGAGACCGTTGAGTCACCAACGATCAATGCCTAGGGTAATGTGCAACAGGAAGACAATAATCCTCATGAAAACAATAACACCGATGAAATGGTGAATGATGGGATGGTCAAAGGCTTTATGCAATTCATGCAACAACAAAGCGGAAGGCTACTCTCATCCAAAATACAGTGGAAACACCGACAACTCTCGACGGCCACCGCTAAGCAGTTCAAGGAGCTGGGAGCACCGGAGTTTTTTGGAGAGCCATAACCACTAAAGGCGGAGACGTGGATAAAGCAAATCAACAAGATATTTGATGTCTTGGGATGCTCCGAGGAGCAAAAGGTTCCTTTGCCACCTTCATGTTGCAAGTGCAGAGGCGATTCTTGGTTGGAATCAGAAGCGTACTCAACCCGTCAGACCAAGATGTCTTGGGAGAAGTTCTAAGAGCTATTCAACGACAAGTACTTTCCTGAAAGTATTCGTCACGTGAAGGAGGTAGAGTTCATCAAGCTTGAACAAAACAATATGACCGTGGCGCAAAGACGAAGCTAAGTTTGCCGAAGTTGTCTCTGTTTTGCGTCCCACTTGGTTGATAATGAGGAGAGAATGACGCGGATGTTTCTAAGAGGTTTGAAACCCGAGATACGTCAATACCTTATCTCTCATAAACTGTGTTTGTATTCAGATGTTGTGAATAGGGCTCAGTTATTGGAGAGTGATAATGAGTCAACCCAACCAAGAGAGAGCAGCCGACAAGTCGATAATACCAATGGTAGAAGTCATCGAAGCGGTGACAACAAACGTGGAGGGAATCAGCATGCCAGAAATGATAACCACTTCGGTGGTAATCATGGCCAAGACAATAGGAGTGGAAAGTTCAAGAAGAGAAGGTTCAGAAAAGATGGAAAGATGTCAGCACCAGCACCCGTTGTTAAGGAAGGAGAAAGACCGCCGGTCGTATGTTACAAATGTGGAGGGGAAGGACACATAAGTCCAAACTTCACGATGTAGTCCAAAGCATGTTATAATTGTGGAAAAGAAGGCCACTTAGTCCGATTTTGTCATGCACCAAAGTCAAGTCCAGCTGGAATGGAGGCATCAAAGGGTGTCCCAGATAAGACAAAACCGGTAGTTCAAGGGAGAGCGTTTGTCGTAACCTCCCAAAAAGCGAGGAATCCGAACGAGGTGATCACGGGTAAGTTAATCATAAACTCTAGCGAAGTTTATACTTTATTTGATACCGGTTCTACCCATTCCTTTATTTCTCTTACTTGCGCTCAACGTTAAAATTTGAATCCGGAGAAATTAGACTTTGACTTATCTGTTGAAACTCCGTTGGGAGAAACCTTCATTACATCCACGGTTTATAAGTCTTGTTTGATTCAAATCAATAACCGCACGTTACCTATCGATCTTATTTCTTTGAAAATACTTGCATTCGATGTGATTCTAGGGATTGATTGGTTAACTACTCATCATGCAAAAATTGATTGTTTTCGTAAGGTTGTTAGCTTTCATATTCCTAACCAACCTATTATACGAATTCAAGCAACCAAACCATTAAAATTCATCACTGTCATCTCAAGCCATAAAGCTATTCGTTTATTGAAAAACGGATGTCAAGCTTTCTTAGCCCATATCACGGATTTAAATAAAAATACGTCAGATTTGAATGATATTTCTATTGTTAATAAATTTCCGACGTATTCCCAAGAACTTCCCCTACCTACCCAGAGCGTGCGTGAAATTGAATTTTGTATCGATCTTGAAACCGCAAGAAAAACCCATTTCCAAAGCCCCATATCGAATGGCTCCTATTGAACTTCAAGAGTTAAAGACCCAACTCGCAGGAATTGTTAGACATAGGTTTCATTTGTCCTAAAGACGCCTCCTTGGGGTGCTCCTGCTCTATTCGTGAAGAAGAAAGATGGAAGTATGCGACTTTGTATTGATTATCTGGAGTTGAATCATGTCACCATCAAAATATAAAATTTACTACCTCATATTGATGATCTGTTTGACCAACAGCAATGTACCAAATTCTTTTCAAAGATCGATCTTAGATTCGGATATGATCGAATGAAGATTAAAACTGATGACATTCCAAAGACCGCTTTTAGAACTTCATGCAGGCATTATGAATTCCTAGTCATATCTTTTGGATTGACTAATGCTCCTGCTGCCTTCATGGACATGATGAACCGAGTATTCAAGGAATATTTGGATCACTTTGTGGTCGTCTTCATTGATGACATCCTCATATACTCCAAAACCCGTGAAGACCATGAGCAACACTTGAGGCTTATACTTAAAAAGCTTGGTGAAAACAAGTTATATGCCAATTTGAAGAAATGCGAGTTCTGGCTTGAGGAAGTTGCATTCCTTGGGCACGTAATATCAAATCATGGAATATCTATTGACCCAGCAAAGATTGAAGCAATTCAAAGCTGGGAGCAACCTAAGTTAGTGACCGAAGTACGTAGCTTTCTTGGCTTAGCTGGTTATTATCAGAGATTCTAGAAGGGTTTTCTCGAATTGCTACCCCATTAACGCAGCTAACTCGAAAAGAAACAAAATTTGGTTGGAGCGAGGAATGTGAAAAGAGTTTTCAAGAACTCAACAGTAGACTCATTTCAGCACCTGTTCTGACAATACCATCTGGCACGGAGGGATTTGTCATTTACAGTGATGCTTCAGGCAAAGGGTTAGGATGTGTTCTTATGCAACATGGGAAAGTCATAGCCTATGCCTCACGACAACTCAAAGAATATGAGAGGAATTATCCTACTCAAGATCTAGAGTTAGCCGCTATCGTTTTTGCGCTTAAGATTTGGAGGCATTACCTGTATGGAGAGAAGGTGGAAATCTATACGGATCATAAAAGCCTCAAATATTTCTTCACTCAGAAAGAACTCAACATGCGGCAACGATGTTGTCTTGAGCTGTTGAAAGATTATGATCATACCATCTAATACCATCCTGGAAAAGCGAACGTAGTAGCTGACGCATTGAGTAGAAGATCATATGCGCACGAAAAGTGATATATTACAACGCAAAGCCCATTTTGTATGACTTACAAAGGATGGAGATAGAGTTAAAGACTCCAGGGACCCATGTGATGATGGCGAATATACGAGTAGAACCGACTTTAATCGATAAAGTTAAAGCTGCTCAAGTTACAGACCTGGAGCTGATGCGTATGAAGAAGAAAGTGGAAGAAGGTGCTATTCCGGAATCAAGAATCGATGAAGAAGGAATACTTCGAGTCAACTCCAGACTTTGTGTTCCTAACGATTCTGACTTGAAGTATAAAATCATGATGGAGGCGCACAACACACCGTTTGTAATCCATCTTGGGAGTACCAAAATGTATCGTGATCTTCGTCATACATTTTGGTGGAGTAATATGAAGAGAGAGATAACGCTATTTATCTCAAGGTGTCTAACTTATCAACGAGTCAAGGCGGAGCATAAAGTGCCAAAAGGTCCATTGCAACCACTTGAGATTCTAGAATGGAAGTGGGAGCACATTATCATGGATTTCGTTACTGGTCTTCCCAAGGTTTCTCAAGGCATAGATGCGATTTGGGTCATTGTTGATAGATTGACCAAGTCTGCTCATTTCTTACCAATACGAGAAACTTTTACACTTGAACGTCTTGCTAGTATGTACATAAATGAGATTTTAAGATTACATGGTATGCCAGTATCCATAGTTTCTGATCATGACCCAAGATTCACTTCAAGATTTTGGGTTAATTTGCAAAAAGCTATAGGCACGAATTTACGATTTAGTTTGGAATATCATCCTCAAACGGACGGGCAGTCGGAAAGGACTATTCAAACTCTTGAAGATTTATTAAGACTCTGTGTCCTTGACTTCAAGGGAAGTTGGGACAAGTTCTTACCATTGGTGGAGTTTTCCTAAAACAATAGTTACCAAGCAAGTATTGGCATGGCTCTATTTGAGGCGTTGTATGGAAGAAAGTGTCGTTCTCCAGTATGTTGGGATGAGGTGGGTGAAGCAACGTTGTTGGGACCAGAGTTAGTACGTATGACTACGGAAAAGATTCAAACAATCCGACAATGTATAAAAACCTCACAAGATCAACAAAAGAGTTATGTTGAT
Source organism: Panax quinquefolius (assembly GCA_020205615.1). Lineage (NCBI taxonomy): Eukaryota > Viridiplantae > Streptophyta > Magnoliopsida > Apiales > Araliaceae > Panax > Panax quinquefolius. The sequence goes on along the minus strand of CM035158.1, from coordinate 102,415,007 downwards.
CTTCATCGAAAAGACGTGGAATTCAATATTGGAGATCATGTGTTATTACGTGTTGCTCCATGGAAAGGAGTTATAAGATTTAGAAAGAGAGAAAAGCTCAATCCTCGATTCATTGGCCCATTTATAATCCTCGAGCGAGTAGGAACTGTGGCCTATAGACTCGCCTTACCGCCAAGTATGTCTCGTGTTCATAACGTTTTTCACATATCTATGTTACGTAAATATGTGAAAGACCCAAACCACATTGTTGAATTAGAACTAGACTAGATAGAGGAAGATTTAACGTATGAGGAGTTACCTGTTAAAGTCTTGGATAAGAAGGATCATATTCTACGCTCCAAGGTTATACCTCAAGTCAAAGTTTTGTGGAGAAACCACGATGTGGAAGAAATGACCTGGGTGTTAGAATCTGAGATGAAGTCAAGATATCCTCACCTCTTCGATATATCAGGTACGTACCCTAATTTCTAGGATGAAATTTCATAAGAAGGGGAGGTAGTAAGACCCCAACTTTTATGAATAAAGATTAATTTCTCTCGAATTATATTTTTGGATATTATGGTGTGGATATTATTTAATGTTATAGTTGTGGGTAATATTTATAAATTTTGCAAAGTACGCAAGTTGTTATATAATATTTGTTTAGCCGGGAAATATTCTTTTTGTCGGGGAATATTCGTGCGACGGCATAATTATTGGTGGACCCCACAACGAAAGTACGGTCATAGTTAGAAAATGACAAGAATATTTTATGAAAATAACGGCGGAGGTTTTACCGTTAATACTATTGAACTATCCGGTAGTAAAAATACAGTAATACGCGTGGTTGCCTAGTAGCACAGGGTATTGATTATTGATGCTTACGTGAGAAGTCACTCAGTTATACTCAATTATTTTTACAGTGATTACTACATCATATCTCTCATATTATTGACTCAGTTATTGTCACAGTATCATCTGCATAATATTTTATATATTATTAAATCAATAATTGAGACGACAAAGTTATTCATATTATTAAATTGTAATATTTACAATGTCTAGAAGTTCTGTCAAGGAGAGTTTGGTCACCTAATTACGCCGCCAATAGGGAGAAATCCTTATTGGAAAACCTCCTCTTTCCTGGGAACGACCTGGTTGTTAAATATTATGAATTATAATATTAATGATGAATAAGTTCGTGTTAATTAAAGATGAATTTGATAGTTCCATTGTGATGGGATTATTTGTGTTAGTAGAAATCGACATTTATTTCGATAATAATTAATGTCTAGAGATTATATTGTTCAATCGGGTATTCAGGGCACTTTTCGTGTCGAAGTACTATTCACGAGTTACTATTCATGAGTTACTATTCATAAGTTACTATTCACAAGTTACTATTGAGCCACATTCACTTACTATTAGGGGAGTTGGTGCAAGATTGATGATATTTGCATGACTAAGTTAAAGATGGAGGTATAGATGGAGGTGCTATATTATAATTAATTTTTCACATGTTTAGAACTATTGAGTCACATGATTTTACTATTGATTCACATGATTTACTATTAGGAGAGTTGGTGCAAGTTTGATAATACTTGGATGACTGAATTAAAAATGAAAGAAAAGTTGGAGGTATTGTACTGTAATATTTCGAGCGCCAAAACGTGCAATTATCGAAACTATATTTTCCTATAAATAGAAGCTCATTCTTCCTTCATTTCTCACCTATTCACTAAAGCTTTAGAGCCATTATTATAGAGAGAAATTATAGAGAGAAAGAAGAAGAGAAGTCTGCTACATTTCTATTCCAGTATCCAACTTCATTCTAAAGTAAGGGATATTATTTGTTGTACTCGTAAGGGGTTTTATTCTTTCGTATTCATGAAGAGAATTACATTCTTTCAATACTCGAAAGAGTTGTTATTCCATTCTTCATTATTATGTTGGAATAACCTGTTTATGCGAAGTACCGCATACATGGTGAAATTCTTCTGTTATTCCATTCTTTATTATTATGTTTGAATAACCTGTTTATGCGAAGTACCGCATACATGGTAAAATTCTTCTATTATTCCATTCTTTATTATTCTGTTGGAATATCCTGCTTAATTCTTAATTTTGCGACGACTTCGATTCCATTATTTATTATTTTGCATTTATTATTCTCGTTTTAATATCCTGCTCATGCGTTTTTACGCCGACACTCGTTCCATTATTTATTATTCTGCATTTATTATTCTGTCGGAATATCCTGTCTGTGCGTTTTACGCCAGACCTGGTTCCATTATTTATTATTTCGCATTTATTATTCTGTCGGAATATCCTGTCTGTGCGTTTACGCCGGACCTGGTTCCATTATTTATTATTCTGTTGGGAATAACCTGTTTGTGCGGTCTCTATCGCATGCATGGTGAATCCTTCTATTATTCCATTCTTTATTATTCTGTTGGAATAACCTGTCTATGTGAATTACCACATGCATGGTGAATGATCCTTTGTATTCATTCCTTATTAAATCCATTTGCAGTTTCATATATTCTTTATTATACTCAGTTGGTTAAAGTTTTGACTTCTATACTCCCTGAAATTAGTGGAATATCCTTGATATTTGCGCTTCATCTAGTATCTTTTCATGGAAATATTCTTCTGAGCATTCTTAAATTTTACACTACAAAGAAGTATCATGTTGACAATTTGGACGTTATTAGTTCTTGGATAAATTAATTCTTGAACTTGTTTTATTGAATTATTATGTCATTGTCATCATCCTCATACTTATATTGTAATGAAAGTCATCTTTGGCTTACGTGCATAGATGGACTTAGTATGATTATGACCAGTGATCATTCGGTATAATCATGACCTATAATGTTATAAATGATATGGTAAAAGTCCTCAGTAGCCTATAATGCATTGATGGATAGTTTTTGGTATGATTATGACCAGGGTTTATTCGGTATAGTCATGACCATTGGTGATTTAATGAATATCCTTGGCTCGTAGTACAGGGATGATTAGAAGATGTGGTTTATTTATTAAGCTGAGTCTCAGCGATAAAAGTTGATGAAAAAATTTTTAAATCATAGAAGATAGTAGGTTTTATTCACTACTTGACTCTTCTAATGGATTGCTTATTCCGCTGCAGTTAAACTTGATGTCTATTGTATTTTATCAGTTTAACATTGTTGAAGACTATTGATGTGACGCCCCCAAAATAGGTATACATCACCCATTCTGAGTTGTCAATACATGGTACAGAAACAACTACAACTTTATTATTACAACAAGAAAAGCTGTGAGTTTAAATACAAATATTATCTTCTGCATAATATTTATACTCACATAAATCCTCATCACATTTATTGATACATTATTTTACAAAATGGTGAGGACTACTAAACAATCCTTTCTAAAACCTTCATTCCATACCCCGACTGCACTCGCTATATTCTCGCCTCCCGAGAAGAATGGAACAAAAAGGAAAAGGGTGAGCTCAACTAGCTCAAGAAAGAATATTATGACTAAGATAATATACAACAAATTATCGTTAGTCTTCAACAGGGAAAAATTTAATAGAATACAATAGACAACAAATTTTCAATCAATATTCGCAATGAAATAATAATTCATTAGAAGAGTTAAGTAGAGAATGCAAACTACTATCTTCTATGTATGAATTTAAAAGTTCATCGCTCATCTTTTATCCCCAGAACAACAATCAATATACATCCGAATTAAATATTCATCTTTGCACTACAGTGCCAAAGATATTCATCATTAATCATGTTCATTTAAACACTGCTCATCTTTGCACTACAGCCAAAGATATTAATCACCAATCATGTTCATCTCAACACTGCTCATCTTTGCACTACAGCCAAAGATATTCTTCAGAAATCATTCATCTTTGCTACTACAGCCAAAGATATTCAATAATATCATCATTTAAGACCGAGGATGATGAAAATATTTTTAAAGAATCTAATCCAAAGAAACAAAATGACAAGGATTAAGGATTAAGGATTCATACTTGGTTTTATCCACGTCCAAAATACCTCAACAATAATCATAGTGGTGTAAAATTCAAGAATGATCAAAACATGGATACAATCAAAGCTAGTATCCAAAATAGATGTTTTGGACAAAAAGAAGAAATTTTATTTTTTTGGTGAATAGTGTCAGATATCGTGAATAGTGCCGATATCGTGATATCACGTGAATAGTGCCGATATCGTGAATAAGACCGTATACATGAATAGTAAATCCGACACCAAAAGATAGAAATTCCACAAAAAACATCTTCACGCTTCATGAATAGTACTCGTGAATAAGAACTCGTGAATAGTAACTCATGAATAGTAACTCGTGAATAAGAACTCATGAATAGTAACCCCGACATGAAAAAGTTCCAAATTTGATAAAAACTTCAGATCAACATTTCAACATAATGATATTGAAGAAATAATATCATTACGAAAAAAAATAATATCCCTTACCTCAAAGAATCAAGATTTCTAAGGAAAGGCTCAAGTGATGTTTGAATGAAACTTGTACCGAATAAAGAACTCTCAAAGTATCTAAATACTCACAAAATACGCCAATAATATAGAGAGAGAGAGAGAAAACTTTGTTTCGTGTGATTTTCAATTCTAACTTAGCCTTTCTATTTATAGGAAAATGTTAGCCCGTACCAAGCGACTTGACCACCACCGATGGCTTTACCTCGCTACTACTATTGCCACCACCACATTTGAAATAAAATTCAGCACATTTCTTCACCAACCACAAGTGGGGCCCACTCAATTCTAGAATTTTCCACCAAAATCAATTATAACCCTAATTTCCTAATCGGACACCTCTTAAAATTCATAACAAATCATTCGTGCATTTTTAACGGTTCAAAATTTGTGGACATATACTCAACTTATGTATGTATAACATACCCAAAAATTACCATATTCCAACCAATCGGATTAAAAATTATAATCCCCAATATATCTCAAAACCCCGATTTAATTTTTAATACCTCCAATGCAAAAAATCTCGATAAAACACCTCAACAATAATTTCTTCATTTATAACCACATAAATAAATCCATCATTTATATCCACATAAAATAAATATTTCTTTATCATATGAATCAATAATTAATTATTCACAAATAATATTACGTAATCACAATTATGACAACCAGCCGCTCCTGTGAAAGAGGGGCTTTCCGATAAGGATTTCTCCTCATCGGCGCCAATTATTAGGTGACCAAACCTCTCCTCGATGTAACTTTGTAGACATTGCCAATAATACTATCTAATAATATTATTTAAATAATATGAATTATTGATCCGATAATGGAGATAATGTGCGGACAATTATTGAACAACAATAATATAAAATATCAACGCAAAGAATTATTGAATCAATAAAATAAAATATTGAATAAGAACTCACCGTAAAAATTATTGAGTAGTGCCTTCTTACGTAAGGATCAATAATTCAACAATACTGCGCAATGGTAATAAGCTTTGTCAAACCACGCCAGACATCGTATTTTAACCACCGGGTATTCCAACAATCTTAATTGTAATAACTACGCCAAGTATTTTTAACCAACTTATATTTGTCGCTTTCTTCATCCAATCGCTTTCGTTATGGGGCCCACACATGGTCACTTGTCCGCATTTAATATTCCCCGACAATCACGAATATTCCACGACCAAACGAATATTCCCCACAAAATGAATATTTTATAACCACTTGCTTATTTTGAAATATTTATGTATTTAACCCTTAACTATCCACATTAATCAAATCAACCCTTACTATTTCAAAATAATAAATAAAGGAAATTCCTTTTATTTAAAAAATTTTCGGTCTTACAACCTCCCTCCTTATGAAATTTCGTCCTCGAAATTGACGTGACGCACTGGTGTTTCAAAAGGTGAGGATACCTCGCTTTCATTTCCGCTTTCCAATTCCTGTGTCATTTCCTCTATAGCATGATTCCTCCACAAAACTTTAACTTGTGTGGTATGACCTTTCACAGCGTAGGACATGCTCCTTCCTATCCAAGATCTTGATAGGTACTTCCTCATACGTTAAGTCTTCTATTATCTCGTCCGGTTCTAACTCAATAACGTGGTTCGGTCTTTCACATATTTACGGAAGTACGATATGTGAAACACATTATGAACACGAGACATACTTTTGAGGTAACGCAAGTCTATAGGCTACATTTCCTACTCGGTCAAGAATTTGAAATGGACCAATAAATCGTGGATTGAGCTTTCCTCTCTTCCCAAATCTTGTAACTCCTTCCATGGAGCAACTCGCAACAACAATACATGATCCCCTACATTAAATTCCACGTCCTTTCGATGAAGATCCGCATAACTCTTTTATCGATCTTGTGCCGCTTTGTATACGTTGTCAATCATTTGGATCTTTTCTAGAGTCATATCGCATTAACTCGGGTCCCAACAATGTTGCTTCACCCACCTCATCCCAACATATTGAGAACGACATTTTCGGCCCATATAATGCTTCAATGGAGCCACACCTATACTTGCTCGATAACTTGTTGTAGGAGAATTCCACCAATGGTAAATACTTATCCCAACTACCCTTGAAGTCTAGGACACAGAGTCTTAATAAATCTTCAAGAGTTTGAATAGTCCTCTCGATTGTCCGTCTGCTTTGGGGATGGTATGCCAACTAAATCGCAAATCCGCGCTCCATAGCTTTTTGCAAGCTAACCCAAAATCTTGAAGTGAATCTTGGGTCACGATCCAAACTATGGATACAGTATGCCATGCAACCTCACAATCTCATTTACGTATATACTAGCAAGACGCTCAAGTGAATAAGTCTCCGTGTCGGCAAGAAATGAGCGTACTTGGTTAATCTATCAACAATAACCCAAATAGCATTGATGCCTTGAGAAACCGTAGGAAGACCCGTGAAATCCATGGTAATGTGTTCCCACTTCCATTCCGGAATCTCAAGTGGTTGCAACGGACCCTTAGGTACTAGATGCTCGCCTTTTACATGTTGGCAAGTTAAACACATCGAGATAAACTTTGCAATCTCTCTCTTCATATTATTCCACCAAAATGTATGTCAAGATCACGATACATTTTAGTACTTCCAGATGGATTGCAAATGGTGTATTGTGTGCCTCCATCATAATCTTGTACTTCAAATCGTAGTCGTTAGGAACACAAAGTCTAGAGTGGACTCAAGTATTCCTTCTTCATCAATTCTCGCTTAGGAATAGCTCCTTCTTGTACTTTCTTCTTCATACGATGACGCCTCCGGGCCGGTGGCTTGAAAGCAACCTTAACTTTTTCTATTAAAGTTGGCTCTATGCGTATACTTGACATCATCGCACTCGCTCCCAAGCATATGATCTTCTACTCAATGCGCTACCACCACATTCGCTTTAACAGGATGGTATTGAATAGTGTGGTCGTAGTCTTCTTTCATAGTTCGAGCCAACGTCATTGTCGCGCATTGAGTTCTTTTTGAGTGAAGAAATATTTAAGGCTTTTATGGTCCAATATATCTCCACTTTCTCCCCATATAGATAGTGCCTCCATATCTTTAAAGCTGAAAACGATCGCCGCTAACTCTAGATCATGAGTAGGATAATTCCTCTCATACTCTTTAAGTTGTCGCGAGGCATAGGCTATGACTTTCCCACGTTGCATGAGAAACACATCCTAACCCTTTGCCCGAAGCATCGTTGAGATAACAAATCCATCCGAACCAGGATGGTATTGTTAGAACAGTCTAAATAAGTCTCCTCTTAAGCTCTTGGAAACTTTTCTCGCATTCTTCGCCTCCAAACGAATTTCAGATCCTTTCGAAAGTTAGCTGAAGTTAATGGAGTAGCGATTCGAGAAAACCCTTCCACGAATCTCCGATAATAACCACTAAGCCCAAAAAGCTACGTGACTTCATCCACCGACTTCGCTTGCTCTAACTTTGTATTGCTTCAATCTTCACCGGATCAACAGATACTCCATGTTTTGACACCACATGCCCAAGAAAGGCTACTTCCTCGCCGTAACTCGCATTTCTTCAATTTGGCATATAGTTGGTTTTCACGAAGCCTTTGAGTACCAAACTTCAAATGGTGCTCATGATCTTCACGACTTTTGGAATATATAAGGATGTCATCAATAAAGACAACAACGAATCGATCCAAATATTCCTTGAATACTCGGTTCATCATATCCATGAAAGTCAGCAGGAGCATTAGTTAGTCCGAAAGACATGACTAAGAATTCATAATTCCCATACCGAAGTTCAAGGCGCCTTTGAATATCCTCGCCTCTAATCTTCACTTAATGATATCCGTAATCGAAGATCGATTTTTGAAAAGAATTGTGCCCCTTGAATCGGTCAAACAAGTCATCAATACGAGGTAAAGGATACCTATTCTTGATGGTGACATGGTTCAATTCCCGATAGTCAATACAAAGTCGCATACTCCCGCCTTTTCTTCTTTACAAATAAAACAGAGCACCCAAGGAGATGTACTAGATTTAATGAAACCAATGTCCAACAATTCCTCGTAGTTGGACCATTAAATCAAAGTTCAATAGGAGCCATTCGATATGGGGTTTTAGAAATGGGCTTTGTACCAGTTCAAGATCAATAAAGAATTCAACTTCACGCTCGGGGTAGACCGGAAGTTCTTCGAAATACGTCAGAAAGTCAATAACAACAGAATATTATTCAAATTTGACGTGTCTTTATTCAAATCCATAACATGGGCTAAGAAAGCTTGACATCCGCTTTTTCAATAAACGAATAGCTTTATGATTAGATATGATAGTGATTGATTTTAATGGTTTAGTTGCTTGAATTGCATAACAGTTGGTTAGGAATATGAAAACTAACAACCTTACGAAAAACAATCAATTTTGGCATGATGAGTAGTTAACCAATCAATCCCTAAAATCACATCAAAAGCAAGTATCTTTAAAGAGATAAGGTCAACAGTAAGGTGATGGTTCCAACTTGAATCAAACAAGATTTATAAACAAAGGATGTGATGAAAGTTTCTCCTAACGGAGTTTCCACGAGATAGGTCAAAGTCTAATTTCTCCGAGTCAAGTTTAAACGTTGAGCACATGCAGAGAGATAAATGAATGGGTAAAGCACCGGTATCAGATAAGTAAGGTATAAACTTCAAGAAGAATTTATAAATAGCTTACCCGTGATCACCTCGTTTGGGTTCTCGCATTATGACCAAATACAACAAACGCTTCTTCCCTAATCGTTGACTTTGACTTTTCTCGGGATGCTTTTTGAGTCACCGTCCCCATTGAACTAGGTTTCGCTACCGCATAATCTCGAAAGCGATATGTCCTTCCTTTCCACAACTATAGCATACCTTGAATCTGCTAGGGCGCTTTGACCGATATGTCCTCTTTTTTCCGCATTTGTAGCATATGACCGGGTGGTCGTTTCTCCTCCTTAGAACCATTCTGTCACGCCAAGACCGCTGCCTTCACATAGTCGTTGTTAAATCTCCTCTTTTAAAATCTCCTCCCGACTCGCTTCTTCTGCTTTTCATGACCATGATTACCACCGAGTGGTTACCATTTCGTCCGTCTGCTTTTTTCTCCGCAGTTATCATTATTCTCATTGATCGCTATCTCTCGGTACGATCCTAGTTATGGTCCTCGGTTGACCGCATTACTCGTTATCTCGCTTCTAATAATTGAGCCCTCATTTACAACATCTCAAATAAGAGAAAGTTTATGAGAAATGAGATACCGACGTATCTGGGTTTCAAACCTCTAAGAAACATCCGCGCATACGCTTCCTCATTCTCCACCAAATGAGGTGCAAACCGGATAACTCGCAAACTTTGCCTCGCATCGAGACACCGCCATGTTGTTTTGCTCTAATCGATGAACTCCACTTCCTTCATATGACGAACACTTTCGTGAAAGTATTTGTCATTAAATAGTCTCTCAAACGCTCTCCCAAGACATGCCGAAAAGCGGCCGGATGGGTACGCTTCACGCATTCTCCACCAAGAGTCCGCCTTCGCCACTTTAACATAAAGGTGGCGAATGGAACCTTCGTTCTCTCCGTGCATCCCAAGACATCGAATATCTTGGTAATTTGTTTGACCCATGTTTCCGCCATGATCGGATCTCGCTTTCCCTTAAATTCGTGGTCCCAACTTTTTGAATCGCTTGGGTTGTGACAACCCGTGAATTGCTATCATTTCCTCCTCGTATTTTGAACACGAGTCTCCTCGTCCGATTTTTTGCATGAACTGCAAAAAACTTCTAAACATCCCTCGCTCATCATCTCGCTCCATGGTGTTGTTCACAGAGAGAACATTGCCACCATTGCTGCGTTCTCCCTCGCTGGTAAAATGACAGCATCTCCACGGTCTCATTTACTCCATCATTAATATTCTCACGACATTCTCAAATACCGCTAAAAACAAGGGTTAATTAAGGAAATCAATATATCACATAATATCCCTATATACTCGACTAACTAACAAATAAGCTTAGGTAGGACACACTAGCTAAGGATTTACTCGCCTCCCTCCTAGTTCTATTCCCCGATCTCCGCCAGAGATCATATCCCTAAGCTCGATACCAACAAATGACGCCCCAAAATAGGTATACATCACCACATTCTCGAGTTGTCAATACATGGTACGTAAACAACTACAACTTTATTATTACAACAAGAAAACTGTGAGTTTAAATACAAATATTATCTTCTAGACAATATTTATACTCACATAAATCCTCATCACATTTATTGATACATTATTTTATAAAAATGGTGAGGACTACTAAACAATCCTTTCTAAAACCTTCATTCCATACCCCGACTCATACTCGCTATATTCTCGCCTCCCGAGAAGAATGGAACAAAAGGAAAAGGGTGAGCTCAACTAGCTCAAGAAGAATATTATGACTAAGATAATATACAACAAATTATCGTTAGTCTTCAACAGGAAAAATTTAATAGAATACAATAGACAACAAATTTTCAATCAATATTCGCAATGAAATAATAATTCATTAGAAGAGTTAAGTAGAGAATGCAAACTACTATCTTCTATGTATGAATTTAAAAGTTCATCGCTCATCTTTTATCCCCGTAATAACAATCAATATACATCCGAATTAAATATTCATCTTTGCACTACAGCCAAAGATATTCATCATTAGTCATGTTCATTTAAACACTGCTCATCTTTGCACTACAGCCAAAGATATTAATCACCATTATTCATCTCAACACTGCTCATCTTTGCACTACAGGTGCCAAAGATATTCTTCAGAAATCATTCATCTTTGCACTACAGTGCCAAAGATATTCAATAATATCATCATTTAAGACCGAGGATGATGAAAATATTTTAAAGAACGAATCCAGTGAAACAAAATGACAAGGATTAAGGATTAAGGATTCATACTTGGTTTTATCCACGTCCAAAAATACCTCAACAATAATCATAGTGGTGTAAAATTCAAGAATGATCAAAACATGGATACAATCAAAGCTAGTATCCAAAATAGATGTTTTGGACAAAAAGAAGAAATTTTATTTTTTTTTGGTGAATAGTGTCGTAGATCGTGAATAGTGTCAGATATCGTGAATAGTCTTCCGTGATACGTGAATAAGACTGAGTATACATGAATAGTAAATTCGACACCAAAAGATAGAAATTCCACAAAAACATCTTCACGCCTGAATAGTACTCGTGAATAAGAATCGTGAATAGTAACTCATGTATAGTAACTCGTGAATAGTAACTCATGAATAGTAACCCCATATGAAAAAGTTCCAAATTTGATAAAACTTCGTGATCAACATTTCAACATAATGATATTGAAGAAATAATATCATTACGAAAAAAAATAATATCCCTTACCTCAAAGAATCAAGTGACTTCTAAGGAAAGGCTCAAGTGATGTTTGAATGAAACTTGTACCAATAAAGAACTCTCAAAGTATCTAAATACTCACAAAATACGCCAATAATATAGAGAGAGAGAGAGAAAAAACTTTGTTTCGTGTGATTTTCAATTCTAACTTAGCCCTCTATTTATAGAAAATGTTAGCCCGTACCAAGGCACTTGACTGCTACCGATGGCTTTACCTCGCTACTATTGCCACCCACCACATTTGAAATAAAATTCAGCACATTTCTTCACCAACCACAAGTGGGGGCCCACTCAATTCTAGAATTTTCCACCAAAATCAATTATAACCCTAATTTCCTAATCGGACACCTCTTAAAATTCATAACAAATCATTCGTGCATTTTTAACGGTTCTCAAAATTTGTGGACATATACTCAACTTATGTATGTATAACATACCCAAAAATTACCACAATCCAACTATTTGATTAAAAATTATAATCCCCAAGCAATATATCTCAAAACCCCGATTTAATTTTTAATACCTCCAACTGTAAAATAATTGATAAAACACCTCAACAATAATTTCTTCATTTATAACCACATAAATAAATCCATCATTTATATCCACATAAAATAAATATTTCTTTATCATATGAATCAATAATTAATTATTCACAAATAATATTACGTAATCACAATTATGACAACCAGCCGCTCCTCAGAAAGAGGGGCTTTCCGATAAGGATTTCTCCTCATCTTGGCGCAAGCAATTAGGTGACCAAACCTCTCCTCGATGTAACTTTCTAGACATTGCCAATAATGCTATCTAATAATATTATTTAAATAATATGAATTATTGATCCGATAACGGAGATAATGTGCAATGACAATTATTGAACAACAATAATATAAAATATCAACGCAAAGAATTATCGAATCAATAAAATAAAATATTGAACAAAAATCTACCGTAAAAATTATTGAGTAGTGCCTTCTTTACGTAAGGATCAATAATTCAACAATCTGCAAATACCGCAGCATCTCAAAACCACGCCAGACATCGTATTTTAACCACCGGGTATTCCAACAAATTTTAATCTGTAATAACTACGCTGTTATTTTTAACCAACTTATATTTGTCGCTTTCTTCATCCAATCGCTTTCCGTTATGGGGCCCACACATGGTCAAGCTTGTCCGCATTTAATATTCTAACACAGCATTTAATATTCCACGACCAAACGAATATTCCCCGACAAAATGAATATTTTATAACCACTTGCTTATTTTGAAATATTTGCGTATTTAACCCTTAACTATCCACATTAATCAAATCAACCCTTACTATTTCAAAATAATAAATAAAGGAAATTCCTTTTTATTTAAAAAAATTTCGGGGTCTTACAATTGATAATTTATTCTGCATTATCTTAGTCATAATATTTCTTACTGGGCTAGTTGAGCTCACCCTTTCTTTCACTGTTCTCTTCAAGAAATGAGAATATAGCTGGGTCGAGTCGGGGAAAGGAGTGACGGCCCAGAAGATAGCATTAGTAGTCCTCACTATTCTATTAAATAGTGTGACAATAAATGTAATGAGGACTCCTTTGAGTGTGGATATTGTCTAGATGACAATATTCTTATTAAAACTCTCAATTTATGTATTGTCGTATATTACACGATGGTTGTATAATTAAGTTTGTATTTGTATTTTGTACCATGTATTTAGCGACTCAAGATGGGTGATGTATACCTATTTTGGGGGGGTCACACCAGTGATGTACCACGTTGTGATATATGTGAAAATGCACCTAGTATACAGGCCTCTCTTCTATTTTTTTGTCATATATCTTTCCTTTTCAAAAAAAATAATTTTAGATAGAGCAACACTTAGAAATTTAATTCTTCTCTTAAAAACTTGTATACGACTTTCTTTTATTGTGAGATCGATGGAAGTTCTCTTTGCCTGTAATGCGATATGATTGCTCATGTTGGGGGTAAAAGAAAATACGAAAGATATCTCATGTTAAGGCAGAGTGTTGAGGTTTGTGGTTTTGTAGCAAAGGACATTGTTGTAACTGCTTGCATCTGTTATGCAAAAGTCCTCCAGAAATTTACCTTCTCTTTGGTATTTTTATAGTTTCCTGGGGATAAAATTGGTGATTTTGATGAGCTAGGATTGCAATATGTTGAACCAGCTGAAGCAAGGAGGGAATCTAATTATCCATTTAAGTTCGTGACGCGAGAAAACCATCAAAGTCACAGGATAGAAAACCAGCAAAATCACAGGGTAGAAAACCAGCAAAACCACAGGGCATCTCCTGTTCCAATGAGCATAGACTATCTTTTCGGGATGGATGAACTGAGTATACTGATTATATAAACTTGCTTATAATAACCTGTTCATGATCCAGGTAAAAGTTGTTTAGATTGTCCACATCATCAGTGATGTCTGAATATCTTTCTTCATGTACAGGTGTTATTTCTAATGTACCATTATTTTGCTGCATCGAAAATTTATAATGCTATTCGAATTTTTATTGCTGCATGTGTGGATGACTGTATTTGGGAACTTTTCATATTATTAAATCCACAAATATTTCATCCTTGCAATGTTTGCTTAGGTACATGGTTTCTTTTTTCCCATCTCTTTCTCATAAATGGATAATAATCATGATCCTCCACTTACCATAACATCAATCATTGGGCAAAAGTGTGTAAAATTACCCATTACTGACTAAAGATTCAATCTTTTCCTCAAGGAAATTAATCACAGAAATAACAATCAAAACCCAACAAAGAATTATATCATTTCACTAATGAAGACTAAATTGCAAATCTAACCATTTTATTTGTCATGTTTTTCCTAAACTGTTTAAACTTTGTTTTAGTATAACTACTAGATACAACCCGCGCGTTGCGGCGGAGATGGTGCTCTTCATTTGTAAAAAAGGTTAATTCTTTCACTCAAATTATGTCTTGAGAGTTTGGTACTCTGATTTAATGTAACATTTTCGTCCGCATAGATATTTTTGCTGCTATGAGATAATATTGGTAGATGGATAAGTTAGAAAATTAGTTGTTAGAAGTATTTCTTGCGAAAAGGATGGTTTTGTGAAGATGTGAAGTATTTTAACGGAGGCATTATTATTACCCAAAGGAACCTAACCCTGCAGGAACATGTGATCTTCTAGATTAGATTGCCTAATTTTGTGTTTGTTTTTTTTAAAACCATTTTAGGTATTTCTTAAAAATTACCAAAAATACCAACATAACTATTCTTTTTATTCATGTTTGTTTAATAACTAGAATGGTTTCTCTCTGTCTCTCTTTTGTCCTTTTTGGGTGGTGGGGGATGGGGGATGGGGGATGGGGGATGGGGAGTGAATAACATTTCTAAGTAGGGATTATCTGGGAAAACAAAACATGAATCTCATTAGGAATTTTACTTTCAACCATACTCGGTCTTAGTGTTGAGTTAATATCTCCAGATTTAGAGAGTTAGTGTCCAATGACTATTCAACATAATCAGGTTGACTTTTAATCCATGTTGCTTCAGATACATGTAGGAATTGTACTGGCTTAGGTTCACATAACCTTTAAAGTAAATAATAAATAAAATAAAAATAAGATGTTTGCTATGAATTTGGACATTAGTTGGAAAGAGTTAAATGAGGAAGAAGATAATGCCATTTGTGTTATCATTAAGGTATTTTAGAAAGATAATGTATTAGCTATACTACATATGCCCCATGCACACTCTTTTCACACTCATTAAGGTATTTTATTCTTGAACTTGTTTTATTGAATTATTATGTCATTGTCATCATCCTCATGCTTATATTGTGATAAAAGTCATCTTTGGCTTACGTGCATAGAAGGACTTGGTATGATTATGACCAGGGATTATTCTGTATAATCATGACCTGTAATGTTATAAATGATGTAGTAAAATTCCTCAAGAGTTTGTAGAAGACATTGATGGACAATTTTGGTATGATTATGACCGAGGATTATTCTAGATAGTCATGACCATTGATAATTTAATGAATATCCTTGGCCCAGTGTAGTGCAGGGATGACTCGATGATGTGGTTTATTTATTGTCGAGTCTCGGTGATAAAATTGATGAAAACATTTTAAATCATAGAAGATAGTAGATATCATGCTCTACTTGAGTCTTCTAATGGATTTCTTATTCCGCTGCAGTTAAACTTGATGTCTATTGTATTTTATCAGTTTAATATTGTTGAAGGCTAATGATAATTTATCCTGCATTATCTTAGTCATAATATATCTTATTGGGCTAGTTGAGCTCACCCTTTTGCTTTCATTGTTCTCTTCAAGAAATGAGAACGTAGCTGGGACTAGTCGGGGAACGGAGTGATGGTCCGAGATGGTGTTATAGTAGTCCTCACTATTCTATAGTGTGACAATAAATGTAATGAGGACTCTATTTAAGAGTGGATATTGTCTAGAAGGCAATATTCCTGTTTAAACTCTCAGCTATGTTTTGTCGTATATTACACGACGTTTGTATAATTAAGTTTGTATTTGTATTTTGTACCATGTATTTGGCGACTCAAGATGAGTGATGTATACCTATGTTGGGGGTGTCACATCCACGATCACAACTTGGTATCTGGACAGTGGATGCTCAAGGCACATGACCGGGAACAAAGCTCTCTTGTCTAACTTCATAGAGAAGGAGGGTCCAACAGTCATCTTTGGAGACAACGGCTATGGCAAGACAATAGGATATGGCTCAGCTAGGAATGGTGCAGTATCCTTCAGTAAAGTAGCTTATGTTGAATGACTAAAACACAATCTTCTGAGCATAAGCCAACCCTGCGATAAAGGTCATCAAGTTACTTTCCTCAATAATCAATGTCAAGTCAAAGATCTGAAGACCTCCTCCATAAAGCTAACCGGAATAAGAGAAGGGAATGTCTACACTGTTAATCTTGGTCAACTGAGTTCTGACGAGATAATACGCTTTCTGGATAAAGCTTCTGAAGAAATGAGCTGGCTATGGCATAGAAGATTGTCTCATCTCAACTTCTAAAGCATGTCAAAACTGGCTTCCAAGGATCTAGTAGCAGGCTTACCCAAGCTCAGATTTGTCAAAGAAAGGCCATGTAATGCGTGTCAGCTTGGAAAATAGACTAGAAGCTCATTCAAGAGCAAAACTGTCAACTCAATTGATAAGCCTCTGCAGTTACTTCACATGGATCTATTTGGGCCAATTCCAACAACAAGCCTTGGAGGGAAGAAATACTCATTGGTCGTAGTGGATGACTATACCAGATTTACATGGGTGTTCTTTCTAAACTCAAAAGATGAAACAAGCTCCCAACTCATCAAGATGTTCAAGCTGGTGATGAACGAGAAAGGGGAGAAAATCAAGACTATAAGGAGTGATCATAGTAGAAAATTCGACTTCTCTGAGATGGACCAGCTTACGCATGCATAATGGCATCACCACAACTTCTCAACTCATGAACTCCACAAAGAAAATGGAGCAAATGGTGAAAGAAAGAATGTAACGTTGATTGAGGTCGAAGAACTCTACTAGTTGTAGCCTGCCTCACCAATACTTCAAGCGTAAGTCATCAACACTGCATGCTACACTCAAACAGATCTCTCATACACTCTACGTTAAAGATAACTCCCTACGAGCTGTGGAGAGGAAGAAAGCCAAGTGTCAGCTACTTTCATGTATTCAGTTGTGCATGTTATATTCTCAACAATGGGAAATAGTATCTGACTAAATTTCAACCTAAGTCAGACGAAGGAATCTTTCTTGGATATGCCACATACAGTAAGGCTTATAGAGTGTTCAACAAGAAGATGCTAAGTGTAGAAGTCTCGATGCACATCATCTTCGATGAAACAGACTTGGACAAAACTGTATCTCAAGACACTACGAACGACAACTCAGACACTACGAACAAGGCAGTTGAGCCCAGCACCACAATCGTAGTCCCAGAAAATGAAATCGTCGAGCCTGAAGAGGAGATCGTAGGAAGAACTACGCCAGACAACGAACCTCCACATCAAGAAGCAGAGGTGGATCTTGAAGAATTCAAATAAGAGGGGATCGGGTCAGACGTTCCAACAGGAAACAGATGGTCAAGAGATCACACTCAAGACTTGATCATCGGAGATCCAAATGCTAGAGTCAAGACAAGATCTGGCACCCAAAATGAGTGCTTCTATCTAAGCTTTCTGTCACAAATGGAACCCAAGAAAATAGAAGATGCTATGGAAGAATCAAGTTGGATCGAAGCCATGCAAGAGGAACTAAATCAGTTTGAGAGAAGTAGAGTATGGAGATTAGTTCCAAGACCAAGAAATCACCCAGTCATTGGCACCAAGTGGATATTCAGAAATAAGATGGATGAAGATGGGGTGATAACAAGGAACAAGGCAAGACTAGTAGCCAAAGGTTACTCTCAAGAAGAAAGCATCGACTACGATGAGACCTTCGCACATGTTGCCAGATTAGAAGCCATCGGGATATTTCTTGCCTTCATTGCATACATGAAATTCAAAGTCTTTCAAATGAATGTCAAAAGTACATTTTTGAATGGAGAAATTCAAGAAGAATTATATGTGGAGCAACCTCCAGGTTTCATCAATCTAACTCTCTCTAAATATGTCTATAGATTAGACAAAGCCTTATATGGACTTGAACAAGCACCTAGAGCATGATATGGAACATTAACTAACTTTCTTACTGAAAATAGTTTCACTAGAGGTAGAGTAGACACCACATTATTCCTTAGAAAGCACAAAAACAAAATCTTATTAGTTTAAATATATTTTAATGACATTATCTTTGGTTCTACTGACGAAAAATAGTGCAAGAGATTTGCCAAGCTTATGCAGAGCAAGTTTGAAATGAGTATGATGGGTGAGCTGAATTTCTTCCTTGGATTACAAGTAAAGCAGACTGATGAAGTTATCTTTATAAACCAAGCCAAGTACATTAAAGACTTACTTAAAAAGTATGGCATGGAATCAGCCTCTCCCATGAAAACACCAATTGCTCCAGCAACCAAGCTTGACAAAGATGAGAAAGGTAAAATTATTGACATAACTCAATATAGAGATATGATAAGATCTCTTCTATATCTAACTGCCAGTAGACCAGACATAATGTTTACAACATGTATATGTGCTAGATTTCAAGCTAATCCTAAGGAATCACACTTAACTGCTATAAAAAGAATTTTCAGGTATCTCAAAGGCACACCTCACTTGGGACTTTGGTATCCCAAGGAGTCCTCCTTTGAACTGACAGGATATACAGATGCTGATTTTGCAAGCTGCAAGATAGATAGAAAAAGTACCAGTGGCACTTGTTAGTTGCTAGGAAACAGACTTGTGTCCTGGTTTAGCAAAAACCAAAATTCAGTATCAACCTCAACAGTAGAAGCTAAATACATTGCTGCTGGCAGTTGCTGTTCTCAAATCCTATGGATGAATAATCAGCTAGCAGGCTATGGGTTTGATTTCAAATCTATACCTGTTCATTATGATAACACAAGTACCATAGCAATAACACATAATCCTATCATGCACTATAGGACTAAGCATATAGAAATAAGATATCATTTTATTAGGTACCATGTTCAAAATGGAACTATATCTTTACAATACATCCCTACTGAAAATCAACTTGCTGATGTCTTTACAAAGCCTCTAGATGAATCCAGATTTAATAAATTAATAAGTGAGTTAGGCATGCTAAATCTGCAATCATAAAACTCTATGCTCTAGTGTGTGCTAACCCTACAGAAAGGCTATGTTTAAAATTATAGGGGTGACTAAAGAGGAACCACGATCATAGAGCTGCCTTGACATGACAAAGAAGCATCATGTGGTGACAACATTCCTAACAAATTCAAGCAACCCCTCTGATAAGTGCCTCAGGAAAAAACCTGATCCTTAGTTCAATTTAAGAGGTTGGCCCTTCCTGGGCTACCTTAACCGAGAAGGAATGCTAAGTCAAAGGTCATCACAAGGAACAGGACAAAAAAATTGATCATAGAGCAGATTCAGCAGTGAACTCAACATCATAGTGCAACCTCGACGATCGTAGTCCTCCCAAAGGATACACTAGCTCAGGGGGAGCTAAGGGCAGATCAGTATTTTCAACATCATTTAAAATCGTGGAGCCCGACAGAACTTGACACGTGCCCCACTATGCAGATCAAGTGGAGGGAAGTTACAAGTACAGATTGAAAAGGTCTTTTTGAAAAATTGCCTCAGAAGTTCAAAAATCTCATTCTTCTCTCTCATCAAAAACCCTAGTCTTCAAAACACTCAACCATCTTAAGCTCAAGAAAATCAATGGATGCTTCCAATGTTATCTCTGGTTACCAACTCTGCTTCGACGAATTCAAGACGGCTAACCCTCAATTTCACAAGATTCTATCTCTTCTGAAGAAAGATGGTCTAGAAGAAGCTTTGAGCACCAGCACATAGATTTACCCGAAGCTGGTGAAATAGTTCTACAGCAATAGAGTCTTTAAGAACGACATCATCACCACAAGGGTCAAGGGAGTACAAATTAAACTCAAGGCTGAAGATATAAACCTAGCCCTAGGTTTCAAATCAAAGGGACTTACATCTATGGAGGTTATTGACTTTCATGAAGGTCTGAAGAAGATGCGTCACACAAAGTTTCAGAACGTCAAGGGATACAAGAAGAAAGATTTTCCCCAAAAGTATGAGTTTCTGGCTGACATTGTTGGGAAGTGCATATGCTGTAAAAGCTCTGGCCACGACTCTGTGAATGAAGTTCAACTGAAGCTCATGATAGCAATCTACTTCAAGATTCAACTCAACTATGGAGCCCTACTTATTGATTGGATTGGGAAGTGGATACTCAGTTCAAAGAAATCAAAGAGCTCTAGAAAGATGCTCTATGGGCGGTTCATAAGCATTATTCTGTAATCGGCTCTGGGTGACAAAATTGGGGACAATGAAGGAGAATCTATCAATCTTAACAAAAAAATGACCCAGCAGCTGTTTCAAAACTGGAAGAGAAATCCTGCAGAAAACGTCAGAATGATGTCTGAATCCAGTGGAAGGACTGGTGAAGCAAACAAATCTGGATTACCAGGAAACATGTTAGTTGTGAAGGAAACTGATGAAGAAGAAGAAATTAACAAAGAGGGACCCATCTCTTTGATCAGAAAAAGCAAGGGTAAGAGAAAAAGGCAGGCACAAACTAAAGAAGAGCCTCAAGGCTCAACTACTGGTGCACTCTAAGAGAGTTCAGGCACTGAAACTCAAAAGGAAATAAAGAGGAAAGAGCAGCAGTCTGAGGAAGAAGAAGACAAAGCCACCATCTCTCAGCTGCTTAAGAAGGGAAAAAGCAGTTTCAAAACAAAGAAGTCTTCACTCTTTTCAATCATAGAGTCACTACCAATCGTCGAGTCCAAACTTGACATCACTCCAGAAGAGGATGATGCAACAGTATCAATCGTCAAAGCTGCATATGAAGAAAACACCAAGGCTGAAACTCAACCCAGAAAGGCAAGATGAAAGCTTGCCAAGACATATGTACTTGAAAATGTAAAGGCCTTGAAGGAAGAAGAAAAGAAAACAACTGCAGAAAAGGAGCTTCCTGAAGTTGCTACACTAGAGAATGCTCCAGTTGAGGGGGAGATGCCTGAAGCTCAAATAGATGATTAAATTGAGGGGGAGCCTTACGAAGTCCATGTGTTAGAAAAGGCCACAGCTGAGGAGGAACTGCAAAGAGATTATCATGAACCTTCCTCAGTTCCTCAAGAGATCTTAGCTTCTGAAATTGTAGAAATGGAGAGGATTGAAGCTATGGAGGTGGAGAGGGCAGAAGAACAGAGAAAAAAAGTGGAAATGGTCAAAGTGGTGGAAATTTTAAATGAAGAAGATGAAAATCGGGAAGAAGAAGAGGATGACGAAGTTGAGATTATTTCAGTAGGCTGTGATGGATATAAGAGAGCTAACTACAATCAGTTATTCTCCTATTTGCCAATGATGCCCTTTCACAGAGCCCAAATTCTCAACTCTTAGGATCACATATTCTGGAACTTCAAAGCTTATCCAGCAATCTCAGTGCTAGCTCGTGGATTCCCAAGGAACCTCACATTTGCTCAAAAACTAATCACTAACTGTCCATCTTCAGAAAATGGGCGTGAGGTACAATCTATTCCCATCTCTTTCAAGGTTAATCACTGTCTTCCATCAACTTTCAACCAATTCTATGAATTGCCAAGATGGTTGGAAGTGATACTTCATCCATTAAACCAATTTCCAGTTACAGAATCCCAACATTCTGTAACTAAGGAACCAAATTTGTCTAATTTTACATTAATCCAATCTCCTACCATCTCTCACTCTATGAATATTGAGCTTACTCCAATCGTAGAGTCACCTACTCAGCAAGCACCAATGTCACCTCATCCTAAAACTCAACCTCACACACTTGCACCTCCTTCAGATATTCCATCATCATCAACCAATAACTATTTTGATCTTGATCTTGTTCTCTACAACCTGCAAAATGAAAATACAAGCGCTTCTCCTCCAAACACTCAGCAACTCCTTGAGCTTATCTTAGATCTTCCCACCAAATCTGAGCTATCTAATGCTTCACAGAAAATGACCAAAGATATTCAAGAAAATCTTAAAATTCACTCTGAGCTTGTTAATATGAGGCTAAACCATTTGATCGATGCTGCCAACACCCTCCCTAGTAATCTGAGTACTGAGCTTACAAAGAATCTTAAGGAGGTCATTAAGGAAATGATCCACAGTATCAATAAAAGGGATCAAATTTATTTTCAGGCTACCAAGAAGCACAAGGAAGCAGTTCTCCTCTTGCAGCAGACTCAAGAATCTCAAAATAAACTTATGATGGAAAGTCTCTCAAGTCTACGAACCTAATGAAAGAATTCCAAGCATTCTCAATGGGTCAAATGCAACAAACAGAAATTATATTGGCTATTCTATAAAAGAACACATCTCAAACTGATTCTCTGGTTCAAGAAAATCGTGAAGATATTGCTCAATCCAGGAATCAGCTCCATGAGCTTGTCCAGGACATGACTCGACTGTCTGATGACATTTGAACCCTTGATGCTGACATAAAGCTTTGTCATCAGCCTCCCTAAAGACAGCCTCGTCATCAGCCTCCATGACCTGAATAACAGCAAATTATTATGGCGCAATCCCAAAGGAGTCAAGGGCTATCTCCCAGCTCACAGGGGGTAACCACTACTGGACTACATATGGCGATTGGAGACCCTGCCTTTATGAATAGACATGATCATGCTATTTTACAAAATAGTGAGGATCGCCCCAACTTTTATTAATAAAGATGAATTTTCTATAATTATCATTTTTTTTTCTAAATATTATGGAATGAATTTGATATAATGTTATAGTTGTGGGTAATATTTATAAATTTTGCAAAGTACGCAAGTTGTTATATAATATTCGATTGGCTCTGGGAATATTCGCTTTAACAGGAAATATTCGTGACGACGGCACAATCATCGGTGGACCCCACAACGGAATTATTATCTGATTGAGAAAACGACAAAATATTTTATGAAAATAACTACTAAGTTTTATCGTTAACTCGCTGAAACACCCTGTGTTAAAAGTACAGAAATACGCGGGTTCGCATAAGAGTACACTAGTATTGATTATCGATGCTTACGTGAGAAGTCACTCAGCTTTTGTTCAATTATTGCTTCAAAGAATTGTTGCATAAGATCTCACGTTAATTGATTCAATTATTGTCGATATTTTATATATTATTAAATCAATAATTGAGACGACGGTTATTAATATTATTATTTGCAATATTAACGATGTCTAGTAAGTCTCGCCAAGGAGAGGTTTGGTCACCTAATTTTGCTACCAATAGGGAGAAATCCTTATCGAAAGCCCCTCTTTCCGGGGAACGACCGGTCGACGTCGAATTATATAATGTGAATTATAATAATGATGATGAAGTTTTGTTTTATTAGTATTATTAATGTAATAAAATAGAAAAGTTTTTATATAAAAAATAGTAATACTTTTATAAAGTTATTCATTTTATTAGACTATAAATAGAATATATTATATTCTATTATGCATAAGTATTTTGTATAGAAAATCTTTTTATATAAAAATGTAATACTTTTATAAAGTTATTCGCTTTATTAGACTATAAATAGAATATATATATTTTATTATATATATTAGTATTTGTATAAGTACTGATATAATTTTTTATAGTAAAATCTTTTTATATAAAAATGTAATACTTTTATAAAGTTATTTATTTTATTAGATTATAAATAGAATATATTATATTTTATTTAAAAGATTTTGTTTTATTAGAATATTTTATAGTAAAACAAATCTGACCGTCTGCTTAAAAGTAAATCAATCTGACCGCTCAGAATTAGTTACTATTCACCCATTCTCCTATAAATAAAGCTCATTCCTTCATTATTTCTTACTTAATTCACTAAAACTCTAGAGAGAGAAAACTATAGAGAGAAAGAAGAAAAGTATTCTCGCTACTTCACTACTCCTATATCCAAGCTTGTTTCTAAGGTAAGGGGTATTATTTCTTTCAGATTCATGAAGAGAACTTCATTATTCCATTTTTTATTATTCTGTTGAATAACTCAGATACGCTGGCATTCACCCCTATACTTGGTGAAATTCTTCTCATTATTCCATTCTTTATCATTATGTTGAATAACTCGCCTATGCGCAAGTACCGCATACACGGTGAAATTCTTCCGTTATTCCATTCTTTATTATTCTGTTGAATATCCTCGCTTGCGCTTACGCATGACCGTTCCATTATTTATTATTCTCGCTGAACATCCTGCTTGGCGTAAATTTTTTGCCCGACGACCGGTCCCTTTATTTATTATTCTATTGAATATCCTCGTCTCATGCGCTTACGCACGACCTAGTTCCGTTATTTATTATTCTCGTTGGAATAACCTCGTCATGCATCGCTATCGTCGCATGCCCGGTGATTTCTTTTGTTATTCCATTCTTTATTATACTCAAATGGTTAAAGTTTTAACTTCTATACTCCATGAAATTAGTGGAATATCCTCGATATTTGCGCTTCATCCAAAGATCTTTTCATGGAAATATTCTTCTCGAGCATTCTTGAATTTTACTCTACAAAGAAGTATCATGTCGATAATTTGACGTTATTAGTTCCTCGGATAAATTAATTTTGAACTTGTTTTATTGAATTCTTATATCATCATCATCATCCTCATGTTTATATTATGTTGAAAGTCATCTCGTGGGCCTCAGAGTGCATGTATGATGGACTTGGTATGATTACGACTGTGATTAATCGGTATAATCATCATGACCGTAATAATTACACAAATGATGTGGTAAAAGTCCTCATCGGCCGTAGTGCATCGATGGACAAATTTGTTGGCATGATCACGACCATCGATGAATACACGAATATCCTCGCCCGTAGTGTATGGATAATTTGTGGTCAGGATACTAATGAATATCCTCGTCAGAAAAGTGTGGATGATGTGGATTATTTATTGTCGAGTCCCAAATATAAAAGTGATGAAAACCTTTTAAATCATAAAAGATAGTAGATTTTATTCTCTACTCGACTTTTTTTAATGGATCGCTTGTTCCACCATAGCTTAAACTTGATGTTTGTTATATTGTATCGCTTTAACATCGTTGAAGGCTAACGATAATTTATTCTGATTATCTTAGTCATAATATTTCATCGGGCTAGTTGAGCTCACCCTTTTTTCTTTCATTGTTCTTCTTCAGAAATGAGAACGTAGCAGGACTAGTCGGGAACCTGAGAGTGACTCATCCGTATAATAGCATTAGTAGTCCTCACTATTCTATTAAATAGTGTGATAATAAATGTAATGAGGACTCAATTGAGTGTGGATATTGTCTAGATGACAATATTTGTATTAAAACTCACAAATATATGTTTTGTCGTATTTTACACGATCGTTGTATAATTAAGTTGTATTTGAATTTTATACCATGTATTTGGCACTCAAGATAGGGTGATGTATACCTATTTTGGGGGCGCCACAAATTGGTATCAAAGCTTAGGATATGATCCCCGCCGAGATGTGAGACAAGAACTAGAGGGAGAGACGGGAATTCTTCACTAGTATTTAATTACCTAAGTTTATTTGGTATTTAATTGGTCTCACGTAGTATAGGGATAATATGTGATATGTTAATTAACCCTTGTTTTGTGGCAAGATTTGAAAATGACATCCGAGAATGTTGAGAACATCAATGGAGCACAGAGACCGCTGAGTCTCCACAGATCAATAATCGTGATAATGTGCATCGTGAAGGCGCATAAATCCTCGTGCAAACAACAACACCGATTGTGAAATGATGAACGATGGAATGTTCAGAGGCTTTATGCAATTCATGCAACATCGTGCAAGAGCGGCTCTCTCAGACAAAATGCGTGGAAACACCGGCAACTCTCTGACGGCCACCGCTAAGCGCTTCAAGGAACTGGGACCACCGGAGTTTTTGAGAGCCAAAACCACTTAAGGCGAGACGTGGATAAAGCAGATCAACAAGATATTTGATGTCTTCGGGATGCTCCGAGGAGCAAAAGGTTCCTTTGCCACCTTCATGTTGCGAGAGAGGCGATTATCGGTGGGAATCAGAAACGTACTCAACCCGCCGCATCAAGATGACTTGGGAGAAGTTCCAAGAATTGTTCAACGACAAGTACTTTCCCGAAAGTATTCGCCACATGAAAGAGGTAGAGTTCATCAAGTCGAGCAAAACAACATGACCGTGTCGCAAAGACGAAGCCAAGTTTGCCGAAGTTGTCCCTGGCTTATATCCCATTTGGTTGATAATGAGGAGAGAGAATGACGCTAATGTTTCTAAGAGGTTTGAAACCCGAGATACGCCAATATCTTATCTCTCATAAACCGTGTTTGTATTCGATGTTGTTAATAGGGCTCAGCTTATTGAGCGCCGATAATGAGTCAACCCAACCAAAAGAGAGCAAAATGCAAAAATGATAATACTAATGATAATAACATCAAGCTGCTATGACAATAAGCGTGGAGGAATCAACATGCCGTAAATGGTAACCACTTCGGTGGTAATCATGGCCAAAAACAATAAGAATGGACATTTCAAGAAGAGGAGATTCAACAATGATGGAAAGACGCCAAAGACCAAAGACCCGTTGTTAAGGAAGGAGAACGACCACCTATCATATGCTTCAAATGCGGAGGGGAGGGACACATCACTCCAAACTGCGCGATGCCATCCAAAGCATGTTATAATTGTGGAAGAGAAGGTCACCTAGCCCGATTTTGTCGCTCACCAAAGACAAGTTCAAATTAGGATGGAGGCACCAAAAGGGACGCCCCGTAAAAGTCAAAAGCAAGAGTGGTAAGGAGAGAGCTTTTGTCGTGACCTCCCGTAAAGCAAGGAACCCGAACGAGGTCATCACGGTAAGCTTATCATAAACTCTAGCAAAGTTTATACCTTATTTGATACCGGTTTCTACCCATTCTTTTATTTCTCCTACTTGCGCTCAACGCTTAAATTTGACTCCGAGAAATTAGACTTCGACTTATCTCGTGAAACTCCATCGGGAGAAACCTTCATTACATCCACTCGCTTATAAGTCTTGTTTGGTTCAAATCGCACCTCACATTACCCGTCGATCTTATTTCATTGAAAATACTTGCATTTGACGTAATTCTAGGGATTGATCGTTAACTACTCATCATGCAAAATTGATTATTTTCGTAAGGTCATAGCTTTCATATTCCTAACCAACCTATTATGCTAATTCAAGCAACCAAACCATTAAAATCAATCACCGCTATCTCAAGCCATAAAGCTATTCGCTTATTAAAAAACGGATGTCAAGCTTTCTTAGCTCATGTCACGGATCTAAACAAAAATACGCCGCTTTTGAATGATATTTCTATTGTTAATGAATTTCCGACGATTCCCTCAAGAACTTCCCGCCTACCCCGTAGCGTGAAATTAAATTTTGTATCGACTTTGAACCCTATAAAAACCCATTTCCAAAGCCCCATATCGAATGGCTCCTATCAACTTCGTGAGTTAAAGACCCAACCGCAGGAATTGTTAGACATCGGCTTCATTCGCCCTAAGACGCCTCCTCGGGGTGCTCCTGCTTCTATTCGTGAAGAAGAAAGATGGGAGTATGCGATTTTGTATTGATTATCTGGAGTCAAATCATGTCACCATCAAAAATAGATACCCATCGCCATGTATCGATGACCTGTTTGACCAAATTGTAAGGCGCCAAATTTTTTTCAAAGATCGATCTTCGCTCCGATATCACCAATTGAAGATTAGAACCGATGACATTCCAAAGACGGCTTTTTCGTAACTCCCCAGACGGCATTATGAATTCCTAGTCATGTCTTTTGATCGACTAATGCTCCTCGCCGCCTTCATGGATATGATGAACCGAGTATTCAAGGAATATTTGATCACTTTGTGGTCGCTTTTATCGATGACATCCTTATTTATTCCAAAAGCCGTGAAGATCATGAGCAACACTTGAGGTCGATACTCCAAAAGCTTCATGAATATAAGCTTTATGCCAAGTTAAAGAAATGCGAGTTCGCTTGAGGAGGAAGTAGCATTCCTCGGCACGTGGTATCAAGTCATGGAATATCCGCTGACCCAAAGAAAGATCAAGCTATTCAAAGTCGGGAGCAACCTAAATCAAATGATCAAGTACGTAGCTTTCTGCTTAGCCGGTTATTATCTATCGAGATTCAGAGAAGGGTTTTCTCGAATCGCTACTCCATTAACTCAAATTGACTTTTAAAGATACAAAATTCGGTATTGAACGAGGAATGTGAGAAGAGTTTTCAAGAACTCAAGAGAGACTCATTTCAAAGACTGCTCGACAATACCATCCGCCTCTGAGGATTTGTCATCTACAAAGATGCTTCGTGCAAAGGGTTAGGATGTGTTCTCATGCAACATGGGAAAGTCATAGCCTATGCCTCTCGACAACTCAAAGAATATGAGAGGAATTATCCTACTCATGATCTAGAGTCAAGTAAATTGTTTTTTTGCACTTAAAATTTGGAGGCATTACTTGTATGGGGAGAAAGTGGAGATCTTTACTTGATCATAAAAGCCTCAAATATTTCTTCACTCAAAAGGAACTCAACATGCGACAAATGACGCTGGCTTGAACTGCTGAAAGATTATGATCATACCATCCAATACCATCCTCGAAAAGCAAAAACGTGGTAGTCGACGATTATCGAGTGTAAGATCATATGCGGCACGAAAAGTGATATTGTCAAACGCAGAGGCCCATTTTGTATGACTTGCAAAAGGATGGAGATAGAGATAAAGACTCTGTGGACCCATGTGATGATGGCGAATATACGAGTAGAACCGACTTTAATCGATAAAGTTAAAGTCGCTTTCAAGCTACGCACTCCAGAGCCGATGCATATGAGGAAGAAAGTACAAGAAGGTGCTATGCCGGAGCAAGAATCGATGAAGAAGGAATACTTCGAGTCAACTCCACTTTGTGTTCCTAACGATCCCGAAAGTTAAAGTATAAAATCATGATGGAGGCGCACAACACACCGCTTGCAATCCATCTCGGGAGTACCAAAATGTATCATGATCTTCGACATACATTTTGGTGGGGCAATATGAAGAGAGAGATAACGCTTTATCTCAAGGTGTTTAACTTGTCAACGAAGTCAAGGCAGAGCATCAAGTACCAAAAGGTCCATCGCAACCACTTGAAATTCCGTAATGGAAGTGGGAGCACATTACCATGGATTTCAAGCATCGGGTCTTCCCAAGGTTTCTCAAGGCATAGATGCAATTTGGGTCATTGTTGATAGATCGACCAAGTCCGCTTCATTTCTTACCAATACGAGAAACTTATACACTTGAACGCCTTGCTCAGATATGTACATATAAACGAGATTGTAAGATCGCATGGTATGCCAAGATCCATAGTTTCGATCGAGACCCAAGATTCACTTCACGATTTTGGGTTAGTTTACAAAAAGCTATGGGCACGGATTTACGATTTAGTTCTAAGATATCATCCCGCAAATGGACGGACAATCGAGAGGACTATTCAAACTCTCAAGATTTATTAAGACTCGTGTCCTCGACTTCAAGGGAAGTTGGGATAAGTTCTTACCATCGTGGAGTTTTCCTACAACAACAGCTTATCAAACAAGTATCGCATGGCTCCATTCGAGGCGCCAGATGGAAGAAAGTGTCGCTCTCCAAAGATGCCGGGATGAGGTGGGTGAAGCAACGTTGTTGGGACCGAGTTGGTACGTATGACTACGGAAAAGATTCAAACGATCCGACAACGATAAAAACCTCACAAGACCGATAAAAGAGTTATGCCGATCTTCATCGAAAGGACGGAATTCGATATCGAGATCATGTGTTGTTACGTGTCGCTCCATGGAAAGGAGTTACAAGATTTGGAAAGAGAGGAAAGCTCAATCCTCGATTCATCGGCCCCATTTTTAATCCTCGATCGAGTAGGAACTCAGAGCCTATAGACTCGCTTTTACCGCCAAGTATGTCTCGTGTTCATAACATTTTTCATATATCCATGTTACGTAAATATGTGAAAGACCCGAACCACATTATCGAAGTTAGAACCGATGAAAAATAGCGGAAGATTTAACGTATGAAGAGGTTCCTGCTCAAATCTTGATAAGAAGGAACATATTCTACGCCCAAGGTTATACCTCAAGTCAAAGTTTTATGGAGGAACCACGATGTTGAGGAAATGACCGGGAGTTAGAATCAAATGAAATCAAGGTATCCTTACCTCTTCGACATACCGTGTACGCATCTTAATTTTCGAGGGCGAAATTTCATAAGAAGGGGAGATCAGTAAGACCCCAACTTTTATGAATAAAGAGATGAATTTTCTATAATTATCATTTTTTTTGAATATTATGGAATGAATTTGATATAATGTTATAGTTGTGGGTAATATTTATAAATTTTGCAAAGTACGCAAGTTGTTATATAATATTCGATTGGTCTGGGAATATTCATTTTAACAGGAAATATTCGTATTTACGAAGACAATCATCAGTGGACCCCACAAATGGAATTATTATTTGATCGAGAAAACGACAAAAATATTTTATGAAAATAATGGCGGAAGTTTTATCGTTAACTCGCTGAAACACCTTGGTGTTAAAAGTACAGAATACGCTGTGGTCGCATAAGAGCACACCAGTATTGATTATTGATGCTTACGTGAGAAGTCACTCAGCTTTTGTTCAATTATTGCTTCAAGAATTGTTGTTGCATAAGATCTCACGTTAATTGATTCAATTATTGTCGATATTTTATATATTATTAAATCAATAATTGAGATGACGAAGTTATTAATATTATTATTTGCAATATTAACGATGTCTAGTAAGTTCTACCAAGGAGAGGTTTGGTCACCTAATCATACGCCAATAGGAGAAATCCTTATCGAAAGCCCCCTTCTTTCCTTGGGAACGACCGGGTCGATTAATAATAGTGTGAATTATAATAATGATGATGAAGTTTTTTTTTTTTTAGTATTATTAATGTAATAAAATGTAAAAAGATTTTTATATAAAATTAATGTAATACTTTTATAAAGTTATTCGCTTTATTAGACTATAAATAAATATATATATATTTTATTATGCATATTTTGCATAGTAAAATCTTTTTATATATAAAATGTAATACTTTTTATAAAGTTATTTATTTTATTAGATATAATTAGAATATATAATATATATTATATAATATTTTATAAGGTTCGTTATAAGATTTTTTTATAAAATTTTTATATAAAATAATATTTTTATATTTATTCGCTTTATTATATTATAAATATTATATATTATATTTTATTTAAAATATTTTATAACCAATATTTTATAGTAAACCAATCTGACCGTCCGCTTAAAAGTAAATCAATCTGACCGCTCAGAATTAGTTACTATTCATTCATTCATTCTCCTATAAATAAAGCTCATTCCTTCATTATTTCTTACTTAATTCACTAAAACTCTAGAGAGAGAAAACTATAGAGAGAAAGAAGAAAGTATTCTTCGCTAATTCTACTTCTACTACTTCACTACTCCTATATCCTCTTTATTCTAAGGTAAGGGGGTATTATTTCTTTCAGATTCATGAAGAGAACTTCATTATTCCATTTTTTTATTCTGTTGAATAACTCAGATATGCTAATGGTCTACCCTATACTTGGTGAAATTCTTCTCGTTATTCCATTCTTTATCATTATGTTGAATAACTCTGCCTATGCCAAGTACCGCATACACGGTGAAATTCTTCCGTTATTCCATTCTTTATTATTCTCGTTGAACATCCTCGTCTGCGCATTTTACGCATGACCTAGTTCCGTTATTTATTATTATTCTCGCTTGAACATCCTCACGCGCACATTCCATTATTTATTCGTTATCGCATTTATTTTTATTATTCTTATTTATATCCCGTTGAATATCCCGCTTTTTACGCACGACCGTTCCGTTATTTATTATTCGTTGAATAACTCCGTCATGCGCGGCCTATCGCATGCCCGGTGATTTCTTTTGTTATTCCATTCTTTATTATACTCAAATAAGTTAAAGTTTTGACTTCTATACTCCATGAAATTAGTGGAATATCCTCGATATTTGCGCTTCATCCAAAGATCTTTCATGGAAATATTCTTCTCGAGCATTCTTAAATTTTACTCTACAAAGAAGTATCATGTCGACAATTTGGACGTTATTAGTTCCTCGGATAAATTAATTCTTGAACTTGTTTTATCAATTCTTATATCATTGTCATCATCCTCATGTTTATATTATGTTGAAAGTCATCTGTGGCCTCGTAGTGTATAGATGGACTTGGTATGATTATTACCACTGTGGATTAATCGGTATAATCATGACCGTAATGTTACAAATGATGTGGTAAAAGTCCTCATCGTCGTAGTGCATCGATGGACAAATTGTTGGCATGATCATGACCATCGATGAATACACGAATATCCTCGGCCCGTAGTGCATGGATAATTTGTGGTCGTGATACTAATGAATATCCTCGTCAGAAAGTGGGATGATGTGGATTATTTATTGTCGAGTCCCAAATGATAAAAGTGATGAAAAAAACTTTTAAATCATAAAAGATAGTAGATTTTATTCTCTACTGACTCTTTTAATGGATTGCTTGTTCACGCAGCTTAAACTTGATGTTTGTTATATTGTATCGCTTTAACATCGTCAAGGCTAACGATAATTTATTCTCGTATTATCTTAGTCATAATATTTCTTCGGGCTAGTTGAGCTCACCCTTTACTTTCATTGTTCTCTTCAGAAATGAGAACGTAGCAGGACTAGTCGGGAACCTGGAGTGATGGTCCGAGATAATAAGATTAGTAGTCCTCACTATTCTCGTTAAATAAAGTGATAATAAATGTAATGAGGACTCAATTGAGTGTGGATATTGTCTAGATGACAATATTTGTATTAAAACTCACAACATATATTTTTTCGTATTTTTTACACGATCGTTGTATAATTAAGTTGTATTTGAATTTTGTACCATGTATTTGGCGACTCAAGATAGGTGATGTATACCTATTTCCAATTGGTCATGTTTATCTCAACACTGCTCATCTTTGCACTACGAGCCAAAGATATTCATCGAGTAATCATTCATCTTTTGCTTTCTGAATGACGATATTCGGTTATATCACCATTTAGGACTGAGGATGATGAAAAATATCTTAAAGAAAATGAATCCAGTGAGATAACAGGACAAAGATTAGGGATTCGTACTTTAGTTTATCCAAGTTCAAAAATACTCCATAATAATCAATTGTGTAGTAAAATTCAAGAATGAAGATCAAAACATGGATAAAATCAAAGTTAGTAACCATAATAGACAACTTGGACAAAGAAAAGAAAATTTTATTTTTCTATGAATAGTGCCGTATATGTGAATAGTGTCGTATACGTGAATAGTACCGTATACGTGAATAGTAACCCCAACATGAAAAGATAGAAATTCCACAAGAAAAATCATACTTCGTGAACAGTACTCGTGAATAGTACCGTATTCGTGAATAGTGTCGTATACGTGAATAGTAACCTCGACATGAAAAGGTAAAAATTTCATAATAAAATTTATACCAATATTTTGGTATAATGATATTGAAAGAAATAACATCATTTACGAAGAAAATAACATCCCTTATGTGACGCCCCAAAAATAGGTCCACACGACCCATTCTGAGTCGCCAGATATCGCACTATAAAAATCAAATATAAACTTCATTTATACAACTGTTGAACTGTCGTGCAGAGTACGACAACAGATAAGCTGTGAGTTTTAATACAAATATATATAACTCTCGTGGTGCCTTGACCACAAGACCTTACAATGGTACCTTACATAAAGGTACAGTCAATAATTATTTTAGAAATTAAAATTTTTGGAAAATACTCAAGGAAACCTTCGTACATGGGAGGCCATGCGTCTAGGTTATGATAGATATCATATGTCCACAGAATTATCCTTGGTTGACCCAAAAGTCCTTAAAGAAAAACAAGAAGATTACTATCATTTTCTTTCCAATGGTGAGTCTTCTCTTGACATATAATTATCTCTGTTGTCTCCAAGGGAAAATTATATTTCAAATAAACTCCAAGATCATATAGGTAGTGCTCATAGATATACTCAGCAAGTGGATGTGCACAACCTTGTCTTATGATAACACGAGGTTGTATGTCATTAGACATCTTGTATGATAGTGGCAAAACAACCTTCCAAAGTTGGGTTCACCTCACCCTATTTGGTTCACCAAAATTAAATATCAAATGACGTATACAATACGACACACTTATCTAAAGTTCTCAACAAAATTATTTCCATACTATTTAGGGAGAACCTCAACAGCTATAGACCACCGTTTTATTCCCCTGTTATCCCCGTTCGACACGGCAACACTCTTATTACCTGAAATGAATTGTGAAGCAAAAAGGGTAGGCACAACTAGCCCAGTAAAGAATATCATGACTAAAGATAATTTACATCATCAATAGCCTTCATCAGTAATAAATCAGTGATTTAGAACATACGGTAGATGATAAAACTTTTCAACCATAGTTGCAGCGGAATGAGCAATCCATTAGAAGAATCAAATAGACCATCTGGTCTATTATCTTCTCTATGTTAAAAGTCCACTAATAATATTTTATCCCTGTAACATCAATAAACAATTCATGTCCACAATCATATGAATAACTCGTAATCATAATTGTGATTCTAAATTCCTCTTTGAACCTAGGACGAAGATAATTTTCATCACCTATCTTCACCTGAAACATCAAAAATCATGGTTATACCAAATCACAATTCCTGCTCATAAACATACTAATAATTTCATCTTTGCACTACGGCCAAAGATATTCATTAACAATTCATATTTGCACTACAGGCCAAAGACATACAACTGTATTTTAGAAGAGTCAAGTAGAGCATGATATCTACTATCTTCTACGAATTTAAAAGTTTATTATCAATATTTTATCGATGAGACTCAGCTTAATAAATAATCCACATCATTGAATCACCCCTGCACTACGGCCAAGGATATTCGTTAATATCACATCCATGAATTATCCATGCACCACGGGCCAAGGATATTCATTATTATCACATCCATGAATTAATATTTCATTGCTGAGACTCAGCTCAAAAATTAATCCACATCATCGAATCATCCCTGCACTTTTCTGTGGGCAAGGATATTCGTTAATATCACGACCACGAATTATCTATGCACTACGGGCCAAAGATAATCGTGTTTTCATCAACGGTCGTGATCATACCATAAAACAATTCATCTTCGCACCCGTGGCCGAAGAGAATCCATGGCCATAATCATACCAAAAATTGTCCATCAATGCACTACGGGCCAACGAGGACTTTTACCACATCATTTGTAACATTACGGTCATGATTATACCGAATAATCCATGGTCATAATCATACCAAGTCCATCTATGCACTACAAGCCACAGATGACTTTCATCATAATATAAGCATGAGGATAATGACAATGATATAAAGAATCAATTGAATGAGATAAAGGATAAATGTTAAACATTTATAATACAATTTATCCAGCGTTCAATAGTAACCAAATGTTATCAATCACTAAATAATCTCATAATCTAATATCATTAATATTATAATAATATTTTAATTATTTCTTAAACTTATAAACAATTTATTTCAATTGTTTACACTTTACTAAATAATACATTTTAATCATTCAAAAATGCCATACTCATAATATTTCATCACCAATGATCAAATCCCTCATAAAAAATCTGCATATACCCTATATAGGATTCCCAAGCCATAAAATCATATTTTCCAATTTTGTTACTTCACATAACATATTTAATTCATTTACTCATAACTAGTATATTTTTATGAAAAATACCAAATCAGTTCCAAAAATATTTCTTTTCTGGGATTTAGCAGAATATAGTCCCATATTGAACATATATTTTTCTCGAAATTTTTAAAATTCATTTACTATTTTTCATATGGCCAAAACTACCGAATATTTAGACATTTATCATAAATTGTAATTTTGTCCACAAATTCTGAAATTTACAGAGCATATTTCTGTTATATACATGTACTCCCAATAAAAATTTTACCAATTTTGGAGTTAACCGCAAGGAGTTATAAGGGTTTACTTTTAAAATAGTCTTTTCTCATAAAATCCATAACTCCTAATCTATACATCCAAAAATTGCCATTTTTGGACACAATCAAGAAAACTCATCAAATTATCATTTTAAATTTTTCCAGAATTATTGAAGGTCCGTAAAAAGTACGAAACTGAAAAACATAATAACCCTTAAAAATCTCTTACCTCAAAAGAGCAGTATTTCTAACTGGAATATCGGATGTAAAGCCGAAGGAAACTTGCACTGAATAGCAACTCTCCAAGTATCTAAATACTCACAAAAATACGCTCGACAATATAGAGAGAAAGAAAACTTGTTTTCGGTGTGATTTTCAATTCTAACATAAGCACCTATTTATAGAAAAATGCTAGAACGCCAAAGGAGACTAATTTAATAAAATAATATATTAATTAATTCTACGCATGCCTCATTGACAAACTAATAGCCCACAACAATTGAAAATCAATTCAGCACATTTTGTTAACAAAGGACAAAAGTGGGTCCCACCTTCTAGAATATTTCCACCAAAATCATTTACAAAAATAATTTCCGAATCAGTCAGCTCTTAAAATTCATAACAAATCATATGTTAATTTTTAACGGTTCAAAATTTGTGGATATATACTCAACTTATATATGTATAACATATCCAAATATCACAACGATCAAACGGTCAGATTAAAAATTATAACTCACGCAATATATCTCAAGAACACTGATTATCATATTATAAGTCCTTCGAACCAGTTTCACTCAAACAGTCACCATAAAAAATCCACAAAGAATTTTTGGGTGATTCCTATTTCTACAGTTAGCTTACTTCCAAGGCTTTCTTTTGATATATGGCTCATCTCCTAACTCATTATACACAAAGAGTTATTGATTTTACAAAATCAAATAATAAACTAATTTTTCTGAAAATCCTATATTTTGTTCTTCATTTCGACAAAATATTGATAAAACACCTCATCATTAAGTCCTTCATTCATAACCACATAAATAAATCCATCATTTATATCCGCATTAAATAAATATTTCCTTATCATATAAATCAATAATTAATTATTCATAAATAATATTACAGAATCACAATTATGACAACCAGGCAGTTCCCAGGAAAGAGGGGGCTTTCCAATAAGGATTTCTCCTTACTGACGCGCAATTAGGTGACCAAACCTCTCCTTGACAGAACTTTCTAGACATTGCCAATAATGTTATCTAATAATATTATTCAAATAATATGAATTATTGATCTGATAATGGAAAATACTGTGCAATGACAATTATTGAAACAACAATAATATAAAATTTCAATGCAGCAATTATTGAACCAATAAAATAAAATATTGAACAATAATTACTGTAATAATTATTGAGTAGTGCCTTTTTACATAAGGATTAATAATTCAAAATATCAGGTAATACGATTATCTGCTTCTTGTCTTGACAAGACCGCGTATTACTATATTTTAACCACCAAGTATTCCAACAGTGTTAATGGTAACAATTACGTCGTTATTTATAAAAACTCAAACTTTTCGTTTTTTTCATCCGATAATTATTCTGTCATGGGGACCACAAATGGTTGCGCCGTCGTACGAATATTCCCCGACAGCAATAATATTCCACGACCAAACGAATATTTCCCGACAGAAATGAGTATTTTATAACCACTTGCGTATTTTGAAAATTTTATATATATCACCCTTAACTTTAACTTTTTATCAATTTAACCATTTACTAAATAGAAAAATTGAATACTTTTATTTCATAAAATTCGGGGTATTACATAAAATATCAATGTAGCAATTATTGAATCAATAAAATAAAATATTAAACAATAATTATTATAACAATTATTGAGTAGTGCCTTCTTACGTAAGAATCAATAATCCAAAAATATTGTGCAATACCGTGTGCTACTGTGCAACCACGCGTATTATTGTACTTTAATCACCAGGTATTCCAATAGTGTTAACGGTAACAACTATGCCGTTATTTATAAAAAAACTCATACTTGTCATTTTCTTCATCCCATGCTTTTTTAACATTATGGGCCCAAATGGCGGTAATGGCCATCGTCGCATTTAATATTCCCCGATAGCAAGAATATTCTACGACCAAAATAATATTCCCCGACAACAATGAATATTTTATAACCACTTGCTTATTTTGTAAAATTTGCACATTTCACCAATAACTAACCACATTATATCAAATTACACCTTACTCTTTCAAAATAATGAATAGAGAAAATTCAATTTTATTTATAAAAAGTTGGGGTCTTACAACCTCCCCTCCTTATGAAATTTTGTCCTCAAAATTGACGTACGTACCTGGTGTTTTGAAAAGGTGAGGGTACCTCGCTTTCATTTCCGATTCCAACTCCCAGGTCATTTCTTCAATAGCATGGTTCCTCCATAAAACTTTGACTTGTGGTATAACCTTTGTGCGTAGGACATGCTCCTTCCTATCCAAGATCTTGACAGGTACCTCTTTGTACGTTAAATCTTCGGCTATCTTGTCTGGTTCTAACTCAATAATGTGGTTCGGGTCTTTCACATATTTATGAATCATAGATATGTGAAAAGCATTATGAACATGAGACATGCTTGGAGGTAATGCGAGTCTATAGGCCACATTTCCTATTCGGTCAACAATCTCAAATGCACTAACAAATCTTGGATTAAGCTTTCCTCTCTTCCCAAATCTTGTAACTCCCTTCCATGGAGCAATACGTAACAATACATGATCCCCAATATTAAATTCCACGTCATTTCGATGAATATCCGCATAACTCTTTTGTCGATCTTGTGAGGTTTGAATACGTTGCCGAATCATTTGGATCTTTTCTGTAGTCATGCGTACCAATTCTGGTCCCAACAACATTGCTTCACCCACCTCGTCCCAGCATACTGGAGAACGACACTTTCATCCATACAACGCTTCGAATGGAGCCATGTCTATACTTGCTTGAAAACTGTTATTGTAGGAGAATTCCACCAATGGCAAGTACTTATCCCAACTTTCTTTGAAATCTAGGACACAGAGTCTTAATAGATCTTCAAGAGTTTGAATAGTCCTTTCCGATTGCCCGTCCGTTTAAGGATGGTATGCAGAACTGAATCGTAAATTCGTGCCCATAGCTGTCTGCAAACTAACCTAAAATCGTTAAGTGAATCTTGGGTCACGATCCGAAACTACGGATACTGGCATGTCATGCAATCTCACAATCTCATTTACGTACATACGAGGCAGACGTTCAAGGGAATAAGTTTTCCGTATTGGCAAGAAATGATCAGATTTGGTTAATCTATCAACAATAACCCAAATCGCATCTATGCCTTGAGAAACCTTGGGAAGACCCGTAACAAAATCCATGGTAATGTGTTCCCACTTCCATTTTCGAATCTCAAGTGGTTGCAATGGACCCTTTGGCACTTGATGCTCCGCTTTTACACGTTGACAAGTTAAACACCTCGAGATAAACTCCGCGATCTCTCCCTTCATATTGTTCCACCAAAATGTATATCGAAGATCATGATACATTTTGGTACTCCCAAGATGGATTGCAAATGGTGTGTTGTGTGCCTCCATTATGATTCTATGCTTCAAGTCAGAATCGTTAGGAATGCAAAGTCTAGAGTTGACTCGAAGTATTCTTTCTTCATCGATTCTTTCTTCTAGAATAACACCTTCTTGTACTTTCTTCTTCATACGCATCAGCTCTGGGTCTGTGGCTTGAACAGCTTTAACTTTATCGATTAAAGTTTATTCTACTCGTATGTTTGATATCATCACGTGGGTACTTGGAGCTTTTAACTCTATCTTCATCCTTTGTAAGTCGTATAAAATGGGTCTTTGTGTTAACAACATCGCACTCGTACCCGCATATGATCTTCTACTAAATGCGTTAGCTACCACGTTTGCTTTTCCAGGATGATATTGAATAGTATGGTCATAATCTTTCAACAGCTTGAGCCAACGTCGTTGCCACATGTTGAGTTCCTTTTGGGTGAAAAAATATTTGAGGCTTTTATGATCTGTATAGATCTCCACTTTCTCCCCTATAAAGGTAGTGTCTCCAGATTTTCAACTCGAAAATGACTGCTGCCAACTCCAGATCATGAGTAGGATAATTCCTCTCATATTCTTTGAGTTGTCGTGAGGCATAGGCTATGACTTTCCCATGTTGCATGAGAACACATCCTAACCCTTTGCTTGAAGCATCACTGTAGATAATAAATCCATCCAAACCAGATGGTATTGTTAGAACAGGTACCGAAATGAGTCTACTTTTGAGCTCTTGGAAACTCGTCTCGCATTCCTCACTCCATACGAATTTTGTATCTTTCCTAGTCAGCTGAGTTAACGGAGTAGCAATTCGAGAAAATCCTTTCATGAATCTTTGATAATAACCGGCTAAGCCCAGAAAGCTACGTACTTCGGTCACCGACTTCGGTTGCTCCCAACTTTTTATTGCTTCAATAGATACTCCATGTTTTGACACCACGTGCCCAAGGAATGCTAATTTCTCAAGCCAGAACTCGCATTTCTTCATCTTGGCATATAGCTTGTTATCACGAAGCCTTTGAAGTACTAACTTCAAATGGTGCTTATGATCTTCACGACTTTTAGAATAGATGAGGATATCATCAATAAAGACAACAACGAACTGATCCAAATATTCCTTGAACACACGGTTCATCATATCCATGAAAGCAGCAGGAGAATTAGTCAATCCAAAAGACATGCTTAAGAATTCATAATGCCCGTACCGAGTTCTGAAGGCAGTCTTTGGAATATCCTCAGTTTTAATATTCACCTGATGATATCCAAAACAAAGATCGATCTTTGAAAAGAATTGTGCTCCTTGTAACTGGTCGAACAGGTCATCAATGCGATGTAGCGAATACCAATTCTTGATGGTGACATGGTTCAATTCTCGATAGTCAATAAAAAGTCGTATACTCCCATCTTTCTTCTTTAGGAATAAAATAGGAGCACCCCAAGGTGATGTTCTAGGATGAATGAAACTGATGTCTAACAACTCCTGTAGTTGGACCTTTAACTCCTGAAATTCAATAGGATCCATTCGATATGGGGTTTTAGAAATGGGTTTTGTACCAGGTTCAAGGTCAATAAAGAATTCAACTTCACGTTCTGGGGGTAGACTGGGAAGTTCTTCAAGAAATACGTCAAGAAATTCACTAACAACAGAAATATTATTCAAATCTGACGTAATTTTGTTCAAGTCCGTGACATGAGCTAAGAAAGCTTGACATCTGTTTTTTAATAAACGAATGGCTTTATGGCTTGATATGACAGTGATTGACTTTAGTTGTTATGCCCCCAAAATAGGTATACATAACCTATTCTGAGTCGCCAAATACATGGTACAGAATACAAATACAATCATAAATATACAACATAAGCTGTGAGTTTTAATACAAATATTGTCTTCTAGACAGTATTCAAACTCAAAATAAGTCCTCAATACATTTATTATCACACTATTTCATAGAATAGTGAGGACTACTAATGCTATTATCTGGACCGTCACTCTGTTCCCCGACTAGTCCCTGCTACGTTCTCATTTCCTGAAGAGAACAATGAAAGCAAAAGGGTGAGCTCAACTAGCCCAATAGGAAATATTATGACTAAGATAATGCAGAATAAATTATCCTTAGCCTTCAATAGTGTTAAACTGATACAATATAACAAACATCAAGTTTAACTGCAGCGGAACAAGAAATCCATTAAAAGAGTCAAGTACAGAATAAAATCTACTATCTTCTATGTTTTAAAAGGTTTTTCATCATTTTTATCGCTGAGACTCAGCTAAAAAAAAATCCACATCATCCCTACACTACGGCCAAGGATATTCATTAGTATCACAACCACAAATTATCTATGCACTACGGGCCAAGGATATTCGTGTATTCATCAATGGTTCTGATCATGCCAACAACTGTCCATCAATGCACTATGGGCCAATGAGGACTTTTTACCACATCATTTGTAACATTACAGTCATGATTATCTGGATTAATCCTCATCATAATCATACCAAGTCCATCTATGCACTACTACAGGCCACATATGACTTTCAACATAATATAAACATGAGGATGATGACAATGATATAAGAATTTAATAAAACAAGTTCAAGAATTAATTTATCCAGGAACCAATAACGTCCAAATTGTCAACATGATACTTCTTTGTGGAGTAAAATTCAAGAATGCTCAGAAGAATATTTCCATGAAAAGATACTGGATGAAGAGCAAATATCAAGGATATTCCATTAATTTCATGGAGTATAGAAGTCAAAGATTTAACCAATTGAGTATAAGAGAATATATAAAACTGCAAATGGATTTTCATCCGCCATGCGGTAATCCACTTAGACAGATCATTTCCATAATTTAATAAGGAATGAATACAAAGGATCATTCACCATACACATAGACAGGTTATTCCAACAGAATAATAAAGAATGGAATAACAGAAGAAATCACCATGCATGAGATAGATCGCACAAAAGTGGGTTATTGCCAATGTAAATAATAAATAATAGAACCAGTCATGCG
Organism: Panax quinquefolius; assembly: GCA_020205615.1. Lineage (NCBI taxonomy): Eukaryota > Viridiplantae > Streptophyta > Magnoliopsida > Apiales > Araliaceae > Panax > Panax quinquefolius. Next base: position 102,371,676 of record CM035158.1, on the reverse strand, counting down.
TATAAACGCACAGGATATATATTACGACAAAATAATAAAGAATGGAACCAGGTCATGCGTAAACGCATAGACAAGATATTCCGACAGAATAATAAAAAATGGAATAACAACAGAATTTCATCATGTAGGCGGTACTTCGCATAAATAGGTTATTCCAACAAAATAATAAATAATGGAACCAAGTCATGCCTAATACGCACAGACAGGATATTCTAACAGAATAATAAAGAATGGAATAACAGAAGAATTTCAATATGTATGCGGTACTTCGCATAGACAGATTATTCCAACATAATAATAAAGAATGGAATAACAGAAGAATTTCACCAAGTATAGGGTAGTCCGCGTATACAGGTTATTCCAACAGAATAATAAATAATGGAATAATAGAAGTTCTCTTCATGAATACGAAAGAAATAATACCCCTTACGAATACAACAAATAATATCCCTTACGAGTATTGAAAGAAAATAATTTTCTTCATGAATACGAAAGAAATAACACCCCTTACCTTAGAAGAAACTGAATATTGGAAAAGTGAAGCAGCTGAATACTTTTCTTCTTTCTCTCTATAGTTTCTCTTTCTAGAGTTTCAGTGAATTCGTAAGAAATAATTAAGGAATGAGCTTCTATTTATAGGAGAATGGACTGAATAGTAACTAATTCATGAACGGTCCATATTGATTTACTTTTAAACGGGCGGTCCATATTGATGTACTATGCAGTATTAATAAAATATTCTAATAAAACAAAATCTTTTAAATAAAATATAATATATTCTATTTATAATCTAATAAAACGAATAACTTTATAAAAGTATTACATTTTATATAAAAAGATTTTACTATCTGAAAAACACTATGCAGTGCACTATCACGAACACTATGCATAATAAAATATATTATATTCTATTTATACTAATAAAAAAAATAACTTTATAAAAGTATTACATTTTATATAAAAAGATTTTACTATGCAAAATACTATTCGAGCACTATGCAAACACTATGCATAATAAAATATATTATATTCTATTTATAGTCTAATAAAACAAATAACTTTATAAAGGTATTCTATTTTATATAAAAAGATTTTACTATGCAAAAACACTATGCATAATAGAATATAATATATTCTATTTATAGTCTAATAAAATAAATAACTTTATAAAAGTATTCTTTTTTATATAAAAAGCTTTTCGCTTTATTACATTAATAATACTAATGAAACAAAATTTATATATATATATATATATATATATATATAAACTTTCGTGACTTCATAAAAAGACACCTCAATATATTTAACAACATTTATTATCATTATTATAATTCACAATATTAATCGACCAGGTCGTTCCCAGGAAAGAGGGGGCTTTCCAATAAGGATTTCTCCATATTGGCGCGCAATTAGGTGACCAAACCTCTCCTCGCGTAACTTCTAGACATCGTTAATATTGCAAATAATAATATTAATAACTTTGTTATCTCAATTATTGATTTAATAATATATAAAATATCGACAATAATTGAATCAAATAACGTGAGATACTTATGCAAAAATTCTTTGAAGCAATAATTGAACAAAAGCGGAGTGACTTTTCACGTAAGCATCAATAATCAATATCGTAGCTATTATACAATCTGATCCACGCCAGCATTCTTCGCACTTTTTAACACCTACTTGTTTCAACAGCTAACAATAAAACTTCGCCGTTATTTTCATAAAAATATTTTTGTCGCTTTCTCAATCCGACAATAATTCCGTTATAGGTCCACCATTGATTGTGTCGTCGCATTTAATATTCTCTGTTAAAACGTAATATTCCCCACCAATCGAATATTATATAACAACTTGCGTACTTTGCAAAATTTATAAATATTACCCACAACTATAACATTATATCAAATTCATTCCATAATTTTGAAAAAAATATTTCGAGAAAATTAAATCTTTATTCGTAAAATTTGGGATTTTACAATCTCCCCTCCTTATGAAATTTTGCCCTCAAAATTTACGTACATACCTGATATGCCGAAGAGATGAGGATACCTTGACTTCATTTCATATTCCAACTCTTGAGGCATAACCTTTGAGTGTTGAATATGATCCTTCTTATCCAAGATTTTAATATGTATCTCCTCATACATTAAATCTTCTGTTATCTCGTCTAGTTCCAATTCAATAATGTGGTTCGGGTCGTCCACATATTTACGTAACATCGATACGTGAAAAAACGTTATGAACACTCGATATACTTGGCGGTAAAACGAGTCTATAGGCCACAGTTCCTACTTGATCGAGAATTTCAAATGGGCCAATTAAATCGAGGGTTGAGATAATGCCTTCTTGAACCTTCTTCCTCACATCCATCAGATTCGGGTGTGTAGCTTGAGCGGCTTCAACTTTATCGATTAAAGTCGATTCTACTCGTATATTCGTTATCTTCACATGGGTCTCTAGAGTCTTTAACTCTATCTTCATCATCTATAAGTTATACGAAATGAGTCTTTGTGTTAACAATATCACACTCGTAAACGCATACGATCTTCTACTCAACGCATCAGCTACCACGTTCTCTCTTCCACAATGATATTGAATGGTATGATCGTAATCTTCAACAGCTCGAGCCAACGTCTTTGGCGCATTATACGTTCGTTTTGGTTGAAGAAATATTTAAGGGTTAAAGAAATAGGTTTTGTACAGGGGTCAATACAAAATTCGATTTCACGCTCTAGGGGTAGGCTAAGAAGTCTTCAAGAATACATCAGGAAATTTATTAACAATAAAAATATTATTCAAAACTATGACTCTCATCCAAGACTTGGATAGCACGTCACAATGATACTTATCAACTTGTCATCGTCATTCACGACGTCGCCTACAGAAAGTCTCGCTTCGGTGCATTCCACACAAGGAAGTCACCAGCGAAAGGCTCGAGGTTCTTTACTTATGACTTGATATAACAATGATTGACTTTAGTGGTTTGGTTGCTTGAATTCGCATAACAGGTTGGTTAGGAATATGAAAGCTAACAACCTTACAAAAAGCTTGATGAGTAGTTAACCAATCGATTCCTAAAATCACATCAAAGATAAGTATTTCCAAAGAGATAAGATCGATAGGTAACGTGAAAGTGTCGATTTGAATCAACAAGATTTATAAACAGTGGAGGTAATGAAGGTTTATACTATCTAAGTTTCAACCAATAAGTCAAAGTCTAATTTCTCCGAAGTCAAATTTAAACGTTTAGCGCAAGAAAGAGAGATAAAAGAATGGGTAGAGCCGGTATCTAATAAGGTATAGACTTCGCAGGAATTTATAATTAACTAACCCGTGCTAACTTCGTTCGGGGCACTCGCTTTTTGAGAAGTCACAAAAAACACTCTTCTTGAAACCACCGAATTTGTTTTGTCCGTATCCGCCTTTGGTGCCACCGTCCCAGCTGGACTTGACTTCACTGTACAACAAAATCGAGCTAAATGACCTTCTCTTCTTGAAATTTCCACTTCTATTATCTTGGCCATGATTACCACCGAAGTGGTTACCATTCTTGGCATGATAATTACCCCCACGATGGTCATCATTGTTCCGATGGCCGTTTCCACCGGTACGATTATTATCGTGTTGTTAGTCGTTGCATTTTGGTTGTGCTGACTCATTATTACGCTCCAATATCTGAGCCCTATTCACAACATCTGAATATAAATAAAGTTTTTGAGAAATGAGGTATTGACGTATATCGGGTTTCAAACCTCTTAGAAACATTCGCGTCATTCGCTCCTCATTATCGACCAAATGGGATGCAAACCGGGATAACTCTGCAAATTTAACACTCACAAAACAAGGGTTAATTGACATATCACATATTATCCCTATACTCTGACCGACCAATTAAATACCAAATAAACTTAGGTAGGTCATACTAGCGAAGGAATTTCCCGTCTCTCCCCTCCTAGTTCTTATCTCACATCTCAGCCAGGGATCATATCCCTAATCTTTGATACCAACTGTGATGCCCCCAAAATAGGTATACATCACATATTCTGAGTCGCCAAATACATGGTACAGAATAAAAATACAATCTTAAATATACAACATAAGCTGTGAGTTTTAATACAAATATTGTCTTCTAGACAGTATTCAAACTCAAAATAAGTCCTCAATACATTTATTATCACACTATTTCATAGAATAGTGAGGACTACTAATGTTATCATCTGGACCGTCACTCTGTTCCCCAACTAGTCCCTGCTACGTTCTCATTTCCTGAAGAGAACAATGAAAGCAAAAGGGTGAGCTCAACTAGCCCAGTAAGAAATATTATGACTAAGACAATGCAGAATAAATTATCCTTAGCCTTCAATAGTGTTAAACTGATACAATATAACAAACATCAAGTTTAACTGCAGCGGAACAAGCAATCCATTAAAAGAGTCAAGTAAAGAATAAAATCTACTATCTTCTATGTTTTAAAAGGTTTTTCATCATTTTTATCGCTGAGACTCAGCTAAAAAAAATAATCCACATCATCCCAGCACTACGGCTAAGGATATTCATTAGTATCACAACCATAAATTATCCATGCACTACGGGCCAAGGATATTCGTGTATTCATCCATGGTCATAATCATGCCAACAACTGTCCATCAATGCACTACGGGCCAATGAGGACTTTTACCACATCATTTGTAACATTACGGTCATGATTATACCGATTAATCCTGAGTGTAATAATCATACCAAGTCCATCTATGCACTACAAAATGCCACAGATGACTTTCAACATAATATAAACATGAGGATGATGACAATGATATAAGAATTCAATAAAACAAGTTCAAGAATTAATTTATCCAGGAACCAATAATGTCCAAATTTTCAACATGATACTTCTTTGTGGAGTAAAATTCAAGAATGCTCAGAAGAATATTTCCATGAAAAGATACTGGATATTCCACTAATTTCATGGAGTATAGAATTCAAAGATTTAACCAACTCGAGTATAAGAGAATATATAAAAACCGCAAATAGATTTTTCGTCGCCATGCCATACGTAATCCACTTACATGATCATTTCCACAATTTAATAAGGAATGAATACAAAGGATCATTCACCATGCATGTGATAATCCACATGAGCATGGTTATTCCAATGAATAATAAAGAATGGAATAACGAAGAAATCACCATGCATGCGATAGGCAGTATAAGCGAGTTATTCCCAATGTAATAATAAATAATGGAACCAGTCATGCGTAAACGCAGAGATGTGATATATTAAACGAATAATAAAGAATGGAATAACAAAAGAAATTCACCATGTATGTGGTACTTATGCATGACAGTTATTCCAACATAATAATAAAAATTGAATAATGTAAGAATTTCACCAAGTATAGGTAGTCCATTATACGAGTTATTCCAACGTAATAATAAAGAATGGAATAATGTAAGTTCTCTTCATGAATACGAAAGAAATAATACCCCTTACGAATACAACAAATAATATCCCTTACGAGTATTGAAAGAAAATAATTTTCTTCATGAATACAAAAGAAATAACACCCCTTACCTTAGAAGAAACTTGATATTGGAAAAGTGAAGCAGCTGAATACTTTTCTTCTTTCTCTCTATAGTTTCTCTTTCTAGAGTTTCAGTGAATTCGTAAGAAATAATTAAGGAATGAGCTTCTATTTATAGGAGAATGGACTGAATAATAACTAATTCATGAACGGTCCAAATTGATTTACTTTTAAATCGGACTATCCATATTGATTTACTATACAGATTAATCAAATATTCTAATAAAACAAAATCTTTTAAATAAAATATAATATATTCTATTTATAATCTAATAAAACGAATAACTTTATAAAAGTATTCTATTTTATATAAAAATATTTTACTATCTGAAACACTTTATGCAGTACACTATGCAAATACTATGCATAATAAAATATATTATATTCTATTTATAGTCTAATAAAATAAATAACTTTATAAAAGTATTCTTTTATATAAAAATATTTTACTATGCAAAATACTATACAGCACTATACAAATACTATGCATAATAAAATATATTTTATTCTATTTATAGTCTAATAAAACAAATAACTTTATAAAAGTATTCTATTTTATATAAAAAGATTTTACTATGCAAAATACTATAATATAATAGAATATAATATATTCTATTTATAGTCTAATAAAACAAATAACTTTATAAAAGTATTCATTTTTATATAAAAGCTTTTCTGCTTTATTACATTAATAATACTAATAAAACAAAATTTATATAATATATATATATATATATAAACTTCTGTGACTTCATAAAAAGACACCTCAATATATTCAACAACATTTATCATCATTATTATAATTCACAATATTAATCGACCAGGTCGTTCCCAGGAAAGAGAGGGCTTTCCAATAAGAATTTCTCCATATTGGCGCGCAATTAGGTGACCAAACCTCTCCTTGGCAGAACTTCTAGACATCGTTAATATTGCAAATAATAATATTAGTAACTTTGTTATCTCAATTATTGATTTAATAATATATAAAATATCGACAATAATTGAATCAAATAACGTGAGATACTATGCAACAATTACTGAAGCAATAATTGAACAAAACTGAGTGACTTTTCACGTAAACATCAATAATCAATACCGTGTGCTACTATGCAACCATGTGTATTACTGTACTTTTAACACCGGGTGTTTCAACAGCTTAACGATAAAACTTCGCCATTATTTTCATAAAATATTTTTGTCGCTTTTCTCGATCAACCGAATGAATAATTCCGTTATAAGGGGTCCACTAATGATTGTGCCATCGCATTTAATATTTCCCGTTAAAATGAATATTTCCCGACCAATCAAATATTATATAACAACTTGTGTACTTTGCAAAATTTATAAATATTACCCACAACTATAACATTATATTAAATTCTTTCAATAATTTTGAAAAAAATATTTTGAGAAAATTAAATCTTTATTCGTAAAATTTGGAATTTTACATTAGTGGTTTGGTTGCTTGAATTTGCATAACAGGCTGGTTAGGAATATGAAAACTAACAACCTTACGAAAACAATCAATTTTAGCATGATGAGTGGTTAACCAATCAATCCCTAAAATCACATCAAATGCAAGTATCTTTAAAGAGATAAGATCAACAGGTAATATGATGGTGCCAACTTGGATCAAGCAAGATTTATAAACAGTGGATGTAATGAAAGTTTCTCCTAACAGAGTCTCAAGAGATAAGTCAAAGTCTAATTTCTCCGGAGTCAAGTTCAAACGTTGAGCACAAGTAGGAGAGATAAAAGAATGGGTAGTACCAGTATCTAATAAGGTATAAACTTCGCAAGAATTTATGATTAACTAACCCGTGATAACTTCGTTCGGTTCCTCGCTTTTTGGGAAGTTACAAAAAGCGCTCTCACTTGAACCACCGATTTTGACTTGTCTGGGACAACCTTTGGTGTCATCATTACCGCTACAATTGACTTTCGCTATAGGGCATATTCCACCCTCAACTTCTTTGTTGTACTCCTATTTCATGATCTGAATCATTAATCTTTGATCCATATCGAATTGGGGTTAACCGCAATGTACAGGGTAATTCAAAACTCGATGTTGGGTTCTCCTAATTGCTGTCCAAAAAGAGAAATACATATCATCTATTTTAGCCTTCTTGGATCTGACTTCTCTTTCCACAATATCAACGCGTCGTGCGACTTTTACCCATGCATCCTTCATTCTCACTCGTTCATTTATTTCTTCTTTCAGCTGATCCTTGACATTTGAATTCTCAGATTCCAGCTTTATCATCTTATACTCTGCCAAAGAGTGCTTCTGTTCAAGCATCACATATCGGGTAACACAAGCTTGAATTGTTGCATCCTTTTGTTCCACGACCGCCTGCCGTTCTTTAGCCTGTTCTTCTAACTCATGACGATTTTGCAATTCTACACTTCGATCATAAAGTTTTCCTAATAAATCCTCCTCAGGTTCCTCTTCTTCCTCACTCTTAGCTGCTACTAGCTCGGGTGAAACTATTAATTCTTCACTAATCACATGGATATCTCTAATTTCTTCTTTGCCTGACATCACATTATCCTGGTTGGTGATTAGAGGTGTCTCCACGGTCTCATTCACTCCATTATTAACATTTTCAGCTGTCATTCTCAAATACTGCCATAAAAAAAGGGTTAATTAAAGAAATTGACATACCACATAATACCCCTATATTCTGACCGACCAACAAATAAGCTTAGGTAGGACACACTAGCGAAGGATTTACTCGTTTCTCCCCTCCTAGTTCTATTCCCCGATCTCCGCCAGAGACCATATCCCTAAACTTTGATACCAACTGTGACGCCCCCAAAATAGGTATACACAACCCATTCTGAGTCGCCAAATACATGGTACAAAAAAAACTAAAACTTCATTATTACAATTATCGTGCAAAATACGACAACACATATACTGTGAGTTTAAATACAAATATTGTCTTCTAGACAATATCCACACTCAAATAAGTCCTCATTACAATTATTAGTAAACTATTTTACAAAATAGTGAGGACTGCTAAAACAACTGTCTTGAACCATCACTCCATACCCCAACTAGTTCCTGCTATATTCTCGCCTCCTGAGAAGAAAAATAGAACAAAAAGGGAAAGAGTGAGCTCAACTAGCCCAGTAAAGAATATTATGAATAAGATAATGTAGAACAAATTATCGTTAACCTTCAATAAATCAGATAAAATATAATGGACAACCAGTTTTAGATCAATATTCACAGCGGAAATAACAATTCATTAGAAGAGTTAAGTAGAGAAAGAAATCTACTATCATCTATGAATTTTAAAAGTCCATCATCAATATTTTATCCCTGTAACATCAATCAATGTACATCTCGAATCAAATATTCACCTTTGCACTACGGGCCAAAGATATTCATTTGTATCACCAGTTGGTCATGTTTATCTCAACACCTGTTCATCTTTGCACTACGGGTTAAAGATATTCATTAGGTAATCATTCATCATTGCACTACATGTTAGGTTTGTAATATTCATAACGCAATCAAATTGCATAAAAAGTGCGGAAGCGTGTAAAATCAGAGTTTAAAAATTTACAAACCATATACCCAGATCACCCTTTATGCACAATTATTAATTAAACGAAAAGATAAAGAATAAATCATACCCTTGAAGATCGAGCTTCCTCAGGTACAAGTTCACCTCCAAATCATTTCGCGTTCAATCTTGAATCCACCGGGTTTGGTTCCTTCCTTTGATCAACGTTAGCCACCCAAATGTTTGGCCTCTAGAGGTGATCCACCAAGGAAGAATAAAATTCAAGAAGATGGGTATTTGGCTCAAACCCTAGTTTTCTATCTCTATAGAAAGGGTGTACTCCCAACAACTTGGAATTATTACGTATGTTGAAAAAGTCAACAACCCATACCCACCCATAATAAGACTCCTCTTATTAATAGATGTGGGCAACCCACCTTAACAATTAAGGAATTGGGTTTTAATTAATTAATTCTTTTAATTAATTAAGCTCCCTAATCTTATTAGGGATAATTAATTAAACTCCTTTAACTAATTTTCCTTCCTAATCCAATTAGGAATAAATGAGAGTACTTATACTAAATTAATTCCTAAACTCTTTTAAAAATTAAAATAATAATAATTGTAATAATATTAATAAGACTCTCTTATTAATTTATATTTAATATTTCTAAAATATTAAATAATAAATATTAAGCTATTTAATTTATTCTATCACCATAGATTAAATTAAATATACTTAACATATTATTACGATTATGCCATTAACTTCTTAAATAATTATTCTTCCTTTTATGGTGTGACCCTTTAGGTTCTCCATATTAAACCTATTGTGAATAAATCAATTAGAAACGAATTCTAATCTTATTTAAATAAATAAATTAAATAATTAATTTATTTAAATAAATAATATTTATTCTACAATAGGGATAAGCCTCCTCTAACGATCAACGACTTTCCGGATAATATAGATTTCAACATTAATCATTAAAGAACCTTTGAGTAAATAGTTACCGCATAATTCAATCCTTCCACCATACAATGTCCCAATTAAATATAAGACATGGAATTACTCGTCAGTCTTATTTTATTTAATTATATGTATTTTCGATCCTTAAATGCACAACTCAAATAATGCAAATTAGAAACTCCTTTCTAATTTCATTCTCGCCTAACAAGGACTCATGGGTTGTCATTTATCGAATCACATAGACATTTCTCTTTTTTTATTAAAGTGGTAGATTCTTTATCGATCATACATTATCTCCATGTACAACTTATTATACCCAAGCATACCCTTTGATATACCCTAAGGGTCTTAAGGAATAAGTCAAAGTATAACTCATCATCATACACAAGATACTATGATGATCTCAAGTCCAAGGATCACTTGTCTTACTATCACTACAGAATTCCTATTGACAGCAAATAAAACTCCATTAGGTATTCCTTAGCGAGCCACGCTCAAAGAACTTATTCTCTAATAAGCACCTACATACTTGCTTTAGTGTCTCCACACAAATGATCATGAGATCAATCATCCTCATCCAATGAGCAAGTTAATGTATATACCATCTATCCGGATTCACTAATCCCCAATTTAGTAATCCAATGATTGGGAACTATTTTAGTTTTAAGCTTTCTAAGAATTTAGATCTCATTAGAATGATCATCATCATTATTCTAAAAGCATTGCTTAAAACTATGGGTTTATCACATATTATAAAACAAAGATCACGTAGATAATTAAAAGCCTTTAATAAATTAATACTTTTTATTAATAAATGAATAAGATTGTTACAAAGTATATGCTTTATCATCAAACATGATTGGCTTGTATGCATACTACTTTCAATCTCCTTTACTTGCACTAAAGCCAATCGTCATGGTATCTCATATTCTTCTTCTACTAAGTGACGATTATCCTGCATTGTTGATAAGCTTTAGTTAATGGATATGTAATGTTGTTCTTTGAGAGTCCACTATCTCTATAGTGATTTCTCATCTTTCAATGATTCTAATAATCAAATGAAAGTGCCACAACACATGTTTAGATCCAAGATGAGACTTAGGAACTATTCCTAGTTCAGAAATGAACTTTTAATCCAAACAATCAACTTGCGACTTCATTTATAGCTATATACTTTGTCTTTATCACTAAACCAAAGAACTCTTTCTTGTTTGGAACCTTTCCAATTCAACTCGCACCACTATTCAAGGTAACCCTTTACCTTAAAGTGGATTTTTGTGTCGTCTTGTCTGCATGCGAAAACTTGAGTCTGTTAAGCCCTCTAGTTTTAATTAAGACCCACCAAGAATATGATCACATCCTTAGTGCTTGGCCAAGCACTTTAAGATGTTTTCACACAGACTCATAGTGAACTTCTCCATAATATGACCGATCAACATCGTCTCTCGTATATTTCATTGCATACATGATTGTCACTTTCATGCGACCTCTCTTTTCGTGGAGTCTGTGGGGACTATTAAGAGAGATACACTCCATAGCTCATCGACATGAGACATCTCTTGGAGTTTGCCATGCTAAACAACTTTAGCATCAAATGAATATACGTTCCTTGGGTTAAGTCGAGCATCCTCTTGAATCTATCTATATAGATTTTATCCCCAATTAAGATACTCTTCCCAAATCATTCATGGAGGAATGTTTAGACAACTTTATCTTTACTGATTGTAGAATTGGTATGTCATTCCTTATCCGTAGTATATCAACATATAATACTAGAAATTTCACGACGCTCCCACTGACCCTTTTGTACACACTAGAACTCTTACCTCATCGTATGTAACTCTGGATCATCATCTTCTATGATGCGTACCTCATCATCATCATCCATGATGAATCCATACCTCCTAGGTATCTTCTTGCATATTCCGTTTATTTATGATTCTTTGCCAGGTACAATAGGTCTATCTACGTGTTCCTCTTTTTAACTTATAGTGTTTTGTGGATCATGAACTCTTCAAGATCTATAATCCTCCCACTAGCCCTTCAATGATAAACACCTTTATCTTAGAAAGCGTGTTTTTCAGTAACAAACAACTTTTTTTGCTAAGTAGAATTATAGAACATATACCCTAAACTTACTTTAGGATGTCCCACAAATCGACACTTATAAAATCTTGTCCCAAGCTTATCCTTTGAAACCTTTTCACATAAGTTGGACAACCCTTTATCTTAACATACTTAAGATTAGGAATCCTCCCTGTCCATAACTTTTATGGAGTCTTGGGCCGGATTTAGAGATTACCTTTTCGTAGATATGTCACGCCCATTTCTAGGACATGACCCTGAAGGATCTTTGGAATGTCGGTAAAATCATTATGGACCGCACTATGTCCAACAAGGTACGATTTTTCATTCAAATACATCAATCAATTATTAAGTATCGAGGCGTCCATTATGAAAAAACCATTTGAGATGATCTAGAAACTTATTGCTAAAGTATTTATTCCTTGATCTAATCAAAGAATCTTAATACTTTGCCAATTTATTTCACTTCTGAATTCTTTGAACCTTTTAAATAATTCACACTTGTATTTCAAAGAATACACACATTCAACTCTTTGAATGATCATCTCCTTTTCTTATACTAATTTGTTCAATATGCAAAATTATTTTCATGTAAGTCAAGTATACAAAATTTATTAAGTAATATTTCGCCTATACAAAACATTATTATTATAAATAAACAACAATTGTTCTTAATTATAATACCAAAATTTTCATTGTCCAACAATAAAATGGAAATAATATTTTAACAAGAACTGGAATACAATAACAACTTATCGACTTAATAGATTTGCCCGTAAGCATTGCTAAACTATAAGTTTCTATGGCTAATGTACAAACAACCTTTGCTTCATTTCCCACATGATTACTTATATTTGTTTAGCTTTCTACTTCTGCTTGGTCCTTTCATAAATCTATATTTATGATAACCAAAGTCAGATCCAATACCCAAGTAGAACCTTGACTTAAAGAAAAATTATTTCAATCATGAACAAAAAATCGTATTAGAACCAAAACTTCACTAAGCTTCTTTGGTTAGCCTCTGCAAGATGCTTCTCATGCTTTCTTTCCGAGGTCCAGGGCTTATTGCGGTGGAAGCAAACTCCTTTCTATCCGACGCTTTTGTTCTTATTATCCTTTGTTTATGCCTTTCTATTTACCTTCTTTGAATCGTTCTTTATTTCGTAAGATCCTTTGGCCCCTACCAAGAAGACTTGGTCTTTCTTGGTTGGAAAGTCACTCTCAACATTTTCAACATGTTAAGCAAATCAAAGCCGATATATCTAGCTTGTTCATATGAAAAATTCACAACAATTGTGAAAGGAGTCCGGGAGTGAGTGCAAGATCAAATCTTAGCTCAACTCTCCATCCATGACAAAACCAGTTATCCTAATTGATCAATCAAATTGATTATGTTAAGAACTTTTTATGCATCTTATAGTGCCATTGGCCATTCTAGATCGGAAGAGCTCCTTAGATATCCGATATCTATCGGTCCTACTTTCTTTACCATCAACTACTTGATGTGCGAATATAGTAGGAGCATCCATAGTTTCATCTTGACGCCAAGCTCGTTACTTTCGTGGATGCGAGCATGATGCTTTGAGCCAATCAGTGCATCATTTTGCCACTTTCTAAAAGTAGCAATCTCTTCCTCGAGGCATTATTCGCAACCATTGCAGGATAAGCGTATTAAGGACATAAGATAGCTTTTTCACCCATGAACTTTTCTCAAATTCCTTAACCAATCCGCTTAATTCGGCCCGATTAATTTAGCATCTAATATGCTTCGCAGATGATAGTAATTTTAGACATTGTAAAATTACGTAAATGAATTTGTAATTAACAACATTTTAACATACATTCTATTATTAATTACCAAAATAAATTAGGTCTTGTTTTAAATTGGTATCTCCCACTATTTTCTTCAAACTATATTACCTCACTTATATAGTTCTAAGCAAAATCTAATTAAAGATTTGCTAGTGAGAATAAGGATCCCATTTCAAATGTATATAGCCTTGTGGTGACACAACAAACTATATATAAATAAATAGGTGAATAACTTTTGTCAATTACATCAACTATGCACTCCTCAGTATTTTGCCTCTTAGATTATTTTGATCAAGTGGTGGCACATCCGAATCAAAATTATCCAAGTTAAGTCCGACCTAGCACTCCATATATTCAAAAAGAAAATATCATCCTTGTGGTGACACAACAAAACAATATTGTTCAATTTTCTTTATAAGCATCAAATGTGATAAATTAACATCTTAAATACTTAATACTTGCCTTGTGGTGACACAACAAACTCATATTAAATATTTAATACTCTATTAATTTTATCATGCTAGAAAGCGTGCTCGATATTTCAAATATCTTTGAACGCTAGGACTTAATATAAAATTATGAGGGGTTTGTTATTAATTTGTCTCATCTTGTTTAAGCAGCATTTACACATATATATATAAAATACGCCGTCATATTAATGAACATGCGAAGCGTGTTTGCATAATATATAATATATATAGTATAAGCATGCACATATAGAATACTATATTCTACCCTTGATTGATTATGGACTTTTATTCTAGTTTGGTTCACTAGAGCCACCAAGTGAACCAAAAGGTCAAACTCTAGGGTGCAAGAAATAATATTTAAATATAACTATTACATTTAAACCCGGGCTTCATTACAAATCGGGTCTTCAAGCTCCTTGTCCTTGATCTCTAATTCTTCAAAAATTAATTCTAACTATTCCTATTACATAACTATTTTAAAATAAATAGAAACCTTGATCGTGATCGAGGGAAGTACATAGGAGGAGATAGAATTTATATTAAGAAAAAATTAGATAAGGCGAGGTACTGTGAGACCCATTTAATAAAACTCATACATTCACGCATCCAACTAAAATAAAATCCAATCGCATCGGTCAATAGTCCATAATCAATCCCATTTATTATCATACACATCACCATATGCATCAATAAATAACATTCATCTCATGAATAATAAACATTTAATATATATATTGATATCATTTAATGGGCAAATTTAGTTAGTATAAAATCTATTTTTGAATCAAAATAAACTCCTTTATTTTAATCCAAATTTAAATCAAAATAAAACTATTTTATTTTAATTTATCCAATTTTGAATAAAATAAACTATTTTATTTTAATCAAAATTTTAATCAAAATAAACTCCTTTATTTTAATTAATTATGGAATCCAATTCCATGTAATAAAAAAAATCTCTAATTAAAATAAACTCTTTTATTTTAATTAATTATGGAATCCAATTCCATGTAAAAAAAAAAATTAAAGGAAACACGGATTATATTTCCTATTCACAAATAAACTCTTTTTTTTTTTGAATAATATGAAATCTTATTTCATATTTAAATAAACTCCTTTATTTAAGGAAATTAGGATTCTCTTTCTATTCACAAATAAACTCTTTTATTTTGAATAATATGAAATCTTATTTCATATCTAAATAAACTCCTTTATTTAAGGAAAGATGGATTTACTTCCTATTCACAAATAAACTCCTTTATTTTAGGAAAAATAAAATCCAATTTCAACTCCAATTAGTTAGCATGGAATCCAATTCCAACTCTAATTAGTTTTGCATGAAATTCTAATTTTAAAATTAAAATAAATCTTTTATTTTAATATTAAAATAAACATTTTATTTTAAGATTAAAATAAACCCTTTTATTTTAATTATAAAATTATTAAAATTAAAATAAAACTTTATATTTTAATATTAAAATAAACCTTTTATTTTAAAATTAAAATAAACTTTTATTTTAATTATATATAATAATTAAGAATAATATATATATATAACTATTATATATATATATAAAAAATATATATATTACATATATATATATATTACACTTTTATTTATAAAAACCGTAATTTAATCGCTTAAAAAAAAAAAAGTCACTTGCCATGCCTTGAAAATATGAGCGTATATATATATATATATATATATATATATATATATATATATATATATATATATATAATTATATAATCATTGGATAATCATTAGTAATCATTAGATTATCATGTTCATGCAATGATTGTTAATAATTATTCATCCTCGATTTAAAATGTAAGTGATTAAAAAAAACAAATTTGCCATCTCGATTTCGTGTCAAGATAGAAAACCGGATTTGGCATACCAATCATTAATCAATCATACCCCTTTGTTTTCCTGGATGCCTTGAATTCGTGCATTCAGTAAGTCCACGAATTATCGACCAATCATCGACATGATTAGCCATAATTTCAGCTTTATCTCGATTTCGATTCGTAATATGGTGGTCATTGAATTCGTGCATGCTATGTAATGTAAAATACTTACGGAAAAACAAAAAAAACGGCACCTTTTTTTTTTTTAATTTTAAATTTTATACAACAAAAATATGCCCAATTAAATTGTTCTAAACACATATCAATATATAAATTAAATCTGAACAATTAATAATTTGCATAAAGGTTTGGCTCTGATACCACTGTTAGGTTTGTAATATTCATAACGCAATCAAATCAAATGCGTAAAAAAAGTGCCAGCGTGTAAAATCGTAGTTTAAAATTTACAAACCATATACCCGATCACCCTTTATGCACAATTATTAATTAAACGAAAAGATAAAGAATAAATCATACCCTTGAAGATCGAGAGCTTCCTCGCGTACAAGTTCACCTCCAAATCCTTTTTAGGCTCAATCTTGAATCCACCGGGTTTGGTTCCTTCCTTTGATCAACGTTAGCCACCCAAATGTTTGGCCTCTGAGGTGATCCACCAAGGAAGAATAAAATTCAAGAAGATGGTTATTTGCTCAAACCCTAGTTTTCTATCTCTATAGAAAGGGTGTACTCCCAACAACTTGGAATTATTACGTATGTTGAAAAAGTCAACAACCCATACCCACCCATAATAAGACTCCTCTTATTAATAGATGTGGGCAACCCACCTTAACAATTAAGGAATTGGGTTTTAATTAATTAATTCTTTTAATTAATTAAGCTCCCTAATCTTATTAGGGATAATTAATTAAACTCCTTTAACTAATTTTCCTTCCTAATCTAATTAGGAATAAATGAGAGTACTTATACTTAAATTAATTCCTAAACTCTTTTAAAAATTAAAATAATAATAATTGTAATAATATTAATAAGACTCCTCTTATTAATTTATATTTAATATTTCTAAAATATTAAATAATAAATATTAAGCTATTTAATTTATTCTATCACCATAGATTAAATTAAATATACTTAACATATTATTACGATTATGCCATTAACTTCTTAAATAATTATTCTTCCTTTTATGGTGTGACCCTTTAGGTTCTCCATATTAAACCTATTGTGAATAAATCAATTAGAAACAATTCTAATCTTATTTAAATAAATAAATTAAATAATTAATTTATTTAAATAAATAATATTTATTCTACAATAGGGATAAGCCTCCATGAGATCAACGACTTTCCGGATAATATAGATTTCAACATTAATCATTAAAGAACCTTTGAGTAAATAGTTACCGCATACAATTCAATCCTTCCACCATACAATGTCCCAATTAAATATAAGACATGGAATTCTTTGTCAAGTCTTATTTTATTTAATTATATGTATTTCGATCCTTAAATGCATGAACTCCAAATAATGCAAATTAGAAACTCCTTTCTAATTTCATTCTCGCCTTAACCAAGGACTACTTTGGGTTGTCATTTATCGAATCACATAGACATTTCTCTTTTTTATTAGAAGTGGTAGATTCTTTATTGATCATACATTATCTCCATGTATAACTTATTATACCCAAGCATACCTTTTGATATACCCTAAGGGTCTTAAGGAATAAGTCAAAGTATAACTCATCATACACAAGATACTATGATGATCTCAAGTCCAAGGATCACTTGTACTACTATCACTACTGAGAATCCTATTGACAGGCAAATAAAACTCCATTAGGTATTCCTTAGCGAGCCACGTTCAATGAACTTATTCTCTAATAAGCACCTACATACTTGCTTTAGTGTCTCCACACAAATGATCATGAGATCAATCATCCTCATCCAATGAAAGCAAGCGATGTATGTACCAATCTATCCGGATTCACTAATCCCCAATTTAGTAATCCAATGATTGAGAACTATTTTAGTTTTAAGCTTTCTAAGAATTTAGATCTCATTAGAATGATCATCATCATTATTCTAAAAGCATTGCTTAAAACTATGGGTTTATCACATATTATAAAACAGCATCATGTAGATAATTAAAAGCCTTTAATAAATTAATACTTTTTATTAATAAATGAATAAGATTGTTACAAAGTATATGCTTTATCATCAAACATGATTGGCTTGTATGCATACTACTTTCACTACAGGCCAGAGATATTCAGTTATATCACCATTTAGGACTGAGGATGATGAAAAATATCTTAAAGAAAATGAATCCAGTGAGATAACAGGACAAAGATTAGGGATTCGTACTTTGGTTTATCCAAGTTTAAAAATACTACATAATAATCAATTGTGGAGTAAAATTCAAGAATGAAGATCAAAACATGGATAAAATCAAAGATAGTAACCATAATAGACAACTTGGACAAAGAAAAGAAAATTTTATTTTTCTGTGAATAGTGTTGTATACGTGAATAGTATCGTATACGTGAATAGGTAGAAATTCTACAAGAAAAATCATACTTCATGAATAGTACTCGCGAATAGTACCGTATTCGTGAATAGTGTCGTATACATCAATAGTTTCGTATACGTGAATAGTAACCTCTACATGAAAAGGTAAAAATTTCATAATAAAATTTATACCAATATTTCGGTATAATGATATTGAGAGAAATAACATCATTTACAAAGAAAATAACATCCCTTACCTCAGAAGAATAGTACTTCTGGCTGAAATATCGGATATAATGCTGAAAAAAACTTGCACTATTTATTAACTCTCAAAGTATCTAAATACTCACAAAAATACGTTCGATATTATATAGAGAGAAAACTTCTGATTCTGGTATGATTTTCAATTCTAACTAAACACCCTATTTATAGGAAAATACCAGAACGTCAAATTAGACTAAATTTACACACGGAGGCTTTTGCAGCCCTCCATCTTTGAAAATGAGCACAATAATTCTCAGCACACCAATAAAGAACAAGAGTGGGGTCCACCCATTCTAGAAAATCTCCACCAAAATGTTTTAAATTTAAATAATATACAGAAACTTTAATAATTCATAATAAATTGCCCTTTTATCAGAAAAATACGAATTTTATGTCCATTCCATAGGAAATTTAATTCTCTACAACTTTGTAGAAGAAAGTTTTTCTAAATTCCAAACGAAAATGACCGAAATTCACATACAGATGATTTTTAATACCTTTATTCCGACAAAATACTGATAAAACACCTCAGCATTAATTCCTTCATTTATATCCACATAAAATAACTATTTTCTTATCATATAAATCAATAATTAATTATTCACAAATATTATTACAGAATCACAATAATGACAACCAGGTCGTTCCCAAGAAAGAAGGGGGCTTTCCGATAAGGATTTCTCCTTACTAAAGACGAATTAGGTGACCAAACTCCTTTCCTGATGTAACTTTCTTAGACATTGCTAATAATGATATCTAATAATATTATTCAAATAATATGAATTATTGATCCGATAATGGGAAATATTAGTACGGTGACAATTATTGAAACAACAATAATATAAAATATCAACTAGCAATTATTGAATCAATAAAATAAAATATTGAATAAGATTATCGTAACAATTATTGAGTAGTGCCTTCTTACGCAAAAAATCAATAATCCAAAATACCGTCTGTCACAGGTGTCTTCTTTGTGCAACTCGCGCGTATTATTGTACTTTAACCACCAGGTATTCCAAAAGTGTTAACGGTAACAACTACGTCGTTATTTATAAAAAAACACATAATTATCGTTTTCTTCATCCGATAATTTTCCATTATGGGGCCCACAAATGGTTGCGTCGTTGTACGAATATTCCCCGACAGCAAGAATATTCCACGACCAAGTGAATATTCCCCGACAAACAATGAATATTTTATAACCACTTGCTTATTTTGCAAAATTTGCACATTTCACCCATAACTAACCACATTATATCAAATTACACCTTACTATTTCAAAATAATGAATAGAGGAAATTTAATTTTATTTATAAAAAGTTGGGGTCTTACATGTTAGGTTGATCTATCCATTGAGATGTAATAGATTTGCTTCAACAGAATCGTAGTTTATCAAGCTAGTCAAGAGATTGTAGAAGCCAAGGCAGAATCATAGAGTATTGAGAATCGTAGTTTGTCTGCTGTGGAGGGCCTCACTCAGAATCGTAGAGTGGTCCAAACGCCTGTTGATTCAACTCAAAGATCGTAGTATGCTCTCGGAAGCATAGAGTTTGCAAATCAAGAAAGCAAAGATCGTAGTCTACCCAGTGCTTAAGAGAAATCGCAGTGCTCTCTGCTATTAGTACAAGATCAAGAACAAATGTGACGCCCCCAAAATAGGTATACATCACCCATCTTGAGTCGCTAAATACATGGTACAGAATACAAATAAAAACTTAATTATACAACAGTCGTGTAATATACGACAAAACATAGCTGAGAGTTTAAACAGGAATGTTGCCTTCTAAACAATATCCACTCTCAAATAGAGTCCTCATTACATTTATTGTCACACTATTTTATAGAATAGTGAGGACTACTAATACACCATCTCGTACCATCACTCTGTTCTCCGACTAGTCCCGGCTACGTTCTCATTTCCTGAAGAGAACAATGAAAGCAAAAGGGTGAGCTCAACTAGCCTAGTAAGAAATATTATGACTAAGATAATGCAGAATAAATTATCATTAGTCTTCAACAATGTTAAACTGATTAAATACAATAGATATCAAGTTTAACTGCAGCGGAATAAATAATCCATTAAAAGAGTCAAGTAAAGCATGATATCTACTATCTTCTATGATTTAAAATTTTTTCATCAATTTTTATCGCTGAGACTCAGCTTAATAAATAAACCACATCATCGAAGTCATCCCTCACTTTCACGGCCAAGGATATTCATTAAATCATCAATGGTCATGACTATACCGAATAATCCTCGGTCATAATCATATCAAAAAGCATCCATCAATGCACTACAGAATACACGAAGACTTTTACCACATCATTTAAAACATTACAGGTCATGATTATACCGAATGATCCTCGGTCATAATCATACCAAGTCCATCTACGCACGTAAGCCAAAAGATGACTTTCATCACAATATAAGCATGAGGATGATGACAATGACATAATAATTCAATAAAACAAGTTCAAGAATAAATTTTAAAGATTTATAAGTTAATTTATCCACGAAATCAATTACGTCCAAATTGTCAACATGATATTGCTTTGTGGAGTAAAATTCAAGAATGCTCGAAAGAATATTTTCATGAAAAGATACTTTGGATGAAGCGCAAATATCCGGATATTCTACTAATTTCATGGAGTATAGCGACCCAAAACTTTAACCAACCGAGTATAATAGAATATATAAAAGCGCAAAAATGGATTTTCGCTCGCCATGCAGTAATTCACGTAGACGGATCATTTCCATAATTTAATAAGGAATGAATACGAAGGATCATTCACTATGCATGCAGTAATCCACATGAGCGTGTTATTCCAATGTAATAATAAAGAATGGAATAACGAAAGAATTCACCGAGCGTGCGATAGATCGCGCACGATAGGTTATTCTCAATGAAATAATAAAGAATAGAACCGTGTCATGCGTAATCCACACGCACACTTTATATTCAAATGAATAATAATAAAGAATGAAACGAATTACGTGCGTAATCCGCATGCACGATAGGATGTTCCAACAGAATAATAAAGAATGGAACCAGGTCATGCGTAATCCGCACAGACAGGATGTTCCAATAGAATAATAAAGAATGGAATAACAAAAGAATTCACCAGGCATGCGATAGACCACACAGACAGGTTATTCCAACAGAATAATAAAGAATGGAATAACAGAAGAATTTCACCATGTATGCGGTACTTCGCATAGACAGGTTATTCCAACATAATAATAAAAAATAGAATAACAATTCTTACGAGTATTGAAAGAAAATAACTCTCTTCATGAATACGAAAGAATAATACCCTTTACCTTAGAAGAAACTGGATATTGTAATAGTGAGGTAGCAGACTTCTCTTCTTCTTTCTCTCTATAATTTCTCTCTATAATAATTGCTCTAAAGCTTTAGTGAATTGGTGAGAAATAAAGGAAGAATGAGCTTCTATTTATAGGAAAATATAGTTTCGATAATAGCACGTTTTGGGGCTCGAAATATTATAGTATAATAGCTTCCTCTTTTTCTTTATTTTTAATTTAGTCCTGCAAGTATTATCAAACTTGCACCACCTCCCCTAATAGTAAATAATGTGAATCAATAGTTCAATCATGTGAATCAATAGTTATAATCATGTGAAAATACGAATTATAGTATAGTACCTCCATCTATACCTCCATTTTTAACTTAGTCATGCAAGTATTATCAATCTTGCACCAACTCCCCTAATAGTACAAGAATGTGAATCAATAGTACACACATGTGAACAAATAGTTATAATTATGTGAATTAATAGCAATTAATTACTCATTTATCCGATTAATTATCTGACTGGTCAATATAACTTCCAGACATCAATTAATATCGAAATAAATATCGATTTCCACTAACACTAATAATTCCAACATAATGGAACTATCAATTTCATCTTTAATCAACACGAACTTATTCGTCATTAATATTATAACTCACAATATTTAACAACCGTGTCATTCCCGGAAGAGGGGCTTTTCGATAAGGATTTCTCTCTTATTAGCGCAATGATTAGATGACCAAACCTCTCCTTGACAGAACTTCTAGACATTATAAATTTTGCAATTTAATAATATGAATAACTTTGTCGTCTCAATTATTGATTTAATAATATATCATATTATCTGAGGATGATCTTTGTGACAATAATCGAATCAATAATATGAGAGATATGATGCACGATATTATTGTAGCAATAATTGAGTATAATTGAGTAACTTCTCACGTAAGCATCAATAATCAATATCTTGTGTGCTTCTTATACAACCACGCGTATTCTTTGTACTTTTACTACCGGTGTAGTCAACAGTCCTAACAAGAAAACTTCCTACCGCTATTTTTATAAAAGATAATTACATCATTTTCTAACTACGACAATACTTCCGTTGTGGGGTTCACTAATGATTGTGCTTGGTAAATATTTAATATTCCCTGTTAAAACGAATATTCCCCGACCAATTGAATATTATATAACCACTTGCTTACTTTGCAAAATTTGTAATATTACCCACAACTATAACATTATATTATATCCACACCATAATATTAAAAAATATATTTCGAGAGAAATTAATCTTTATTCATAAAAGTTGGGGTCTTAAAACCTCCCCTTCTTATGATATTTTGTCCTCGAAATTAGGGTGCGTACCTGGTATGTCGAAGAGGTGAGGATACCTTGATTTCATTTCAGATTCTAACTCCCAGGTCATTTCCTCAACATCATGGTTTCTCCACAAAACTTTGACCTAAGGTATAACTTTAGAGCGTAGAATATGATCCTTCTTATCCAAGATTTTAACAGGTACCTCTTCATACGTTAAATCTTCCTCTATCTTTTCTGGTTCTAATTCAATAATGTGGTTCGGGTGTTTCACATATTTACGTAACATAGATATGTGGAAAACGTTATGAATACGAGATATACTTGGCGGTAAGGCGAGTCTATAGGCCACAGTTCCTACTCGTTCGAGGATTATAAATGGGCTAATGAATCGAGGATTGAGCTTTCCTCTCTTTCCAAATCTTGTAACTCCTTTCCATGGAGCAACACGTAACAACACATGATCTCCAATATTGAATTCCACGTCCTTTCGATGAAGATCAGCATAACTCTTTTGTCGATCTTGTGAGGTTTTTATACGTTGTCGGATCGTTTGAATCTTTTTCGTAGTCATACGTACCAAATCCGATCCCAACAACGTTGCTTCACCCACCTCATCCCAGCATACTGAAGAACGACACTTTCTTCCATACAACGCCTCAAATGGAGCCATGCCAATACTTGCTTGATAACTATTGTTGTAGGAAAACTCCACCAATGGTAAGAAATTGTCCCAACTTCCCTTGAAGTCAAGGACACAGAGTCTTAATAAATCTTCAAGAGTTTGAATAGTCGTTTCCGACTGCCCATCCGTTTGAGGATGATATGCTGAACTAAATCATAAATCCATGCCCATAGTTTTTATCAAACTAACCCAAAATCTTGAAGTGAATCTTGGGTCTCGATCAGAAACAATGGATACTGGCATACCATGCAATCTTATAATCTCGTTTATATACATACTAGCAAGACGTTCAAGTATATAAGTTTCTCGTATTGGTAAGAAATGAGCAGACTTGGTCAATCTATTAACAATGACCCAAATCGCATCTATGCCTTGAGAAACCTTGGGAAGACCAGTAACCAAATCCATGGTAATGTGCTCCCACTTCCATTCTGGAATTTCAAGTGGTTGCAATAAACCTTTTGGCACTTGATGATCTGTCTTGACTCATTGACAAGTTAGACACCTTGAGATAAACCCCGTTATCTCTCTCTTCATATTGCACCACCAAAATGTATGTCAAAGATCACGATACATTTTGGTACTCCCAGGATGGATTGCAAACGGTGTGTTGTGCGCCTCCATCATGATTTTATACTTCAAGTCAGAATCGTTAGGAACACAAAGTCTGGAGTTGACTCAAAGTATTCATTCTTCATCTATTCTTGCTTCTGAAATAGCACCTTCTTGCACTTTCTTCCTCATACGCATCAGCTCCAGGTCTGTAGCTTGAGCAGCTTTAACTTTATCGATTAAAGTCGGTTCCACTCGTATATTTGCCATCATCACATGGGTCCCTGAAGTCTTTAACTCTATCTCCATCCTTCGTAAGTCATACAAAATGGGTCTTTGTGTTGCCAATATTTCACTCGTACCCGCATATGATCTTCTACTCAATGCGTCAACTACTACATTCGCTTTTCCAGGATGGTATTGGATGGTATGATCATAATCTTTCAATAACTCAAGCCATCGTCGTTGCCGCATGTTGAGTTCCTTTTGAGTGAAGAAATATTTGAGGCTTTTATGATCCGTATAGATCTCCACCTTCTCTCCATACAGTAATGCCTCCAAATCTTAAGCGCTTAAAACGACCGCTAACTTTAGATCATGAGTAGGATAATTCCTCTCATATTCTTTGAGTTGTCGAGAGGCATAAAGCTATGACTTTTCCATGTTGCATGAGAACACATCCTAACCCTTTGCTCGAAGAATCACCGTGTGATGACAAATCCTCCGAGCGGATGGTATTATCGTAACAGTCTTTGAAATGAGTCTTCTCTTGAGTTCTTGAAAACTCTTCTCACATTCCTCGCTCCAATCCCAATTTTGTATCTTTTCGAGTCACCGAGTTAATGGAGTAGCGATTCGAGAAAATCCTTCCACGAATCTCCGATAATAACCACTAAGCCGAGAAAGCTACGTATCATTACTAACTTAGGTTGCTCCCAACTTTGAATTGCTTCAATCTTTCTTTGGGTCAATGGATATTCCATGATTTGATATCACGTGCCCAAGGAATGCAACTTCCTCAAGCCAGAACTCACATTTCTTCAACTTGGCATAAAGCTTGTTTTCACGAAGCTTTTGAAGTATCAGCTGAAAGTAGTATGCACACAAGCCAATCATGTTTGATGATAAAGCATATACTTTGTAACAATCTTATTCATTTATTAATAAAAAAAAGTATTAATTTATTAAAGGCTTTTAATTATCTACACGATCTTTGCTTTTATAATATGTGATAAACCCATAGTTTTAAGCAATGCTTTTAGAATAATGATGATGATCATTCTAATGAGATCTAAATTCTTAGAAAGCTTAAAACTAAAATAGTTCCCAATCATTGGATTACTAAATTGAGGATTAGTGAATCCGGATAGATTGGTACATACGTCATTGCTTTCATTGGATGAGGATGATTGATCTCATGATCATTTGTGTGGAGACACTAGAGCAAGTATGTAGGTGCTTATTAGAGAATAAGTTCATCGAACGTGGCTCGCTAAGGAATACCTAATGGAGTTTTATTTGCTGTCAATAGGAATTCTCAGAGTGATAGTAGTACAAGTAATCCTTGGACTTGAGATCATCATAGTATCTTGTGTATGATGAGTTATACTTTGACTTATTCCTTAAGACCCTTAGGGTATATCAAAGGGTATGCTTGGGTATAATAAGTTGTACGTGGAGATAATGTATGATCGATAAAGAATCTACCAATTCTAATAAAAGAAGAGAAATGTCCTATGTGATTCGATAAATGACAACCCAAAGAGTCCTTGGCAAAGCGTAATGAAATTAGAAAGGAGTTTCTAATTTGCATTATTTGGAGTTGTGCATTTAAGAATCGAAATACATATAATTAAATAAAATAAGACTATGTGACAAGAATTCCATGCCTTATATTTAATTGGGACATTGTATGGTGGAAGGATTGAATTGTGCGGTAACTATTTACTCAAAGGTTATTTTATGATTAATGTTGAAATCTATATTATCCGGAAAGTCGTTGATCGCTAGGGAGGCTTATCCCTATCAGTAGAATAAATATTATTTATTTAAATAAATTAATTGTTTAATTTATTTATTTAAATAAGATTAGAATTGTTCTAATTGATTTATTCACAACCTATTTAATATGGAGAACCTAAAGGTCACACCATAAAAGGAAGAATAATTATTTAAGAAGTTAATGGCATAATCGTAATAATATATTTATGTATATTTAATTTAATCTATGGTGATAGAATAAATTAAATAGCTTAATATTTATTATTTAATATTTTAGAAATATTAAATATAAATTAATAAGAGGAGTCTTATTAATATTATTACAATTATTATTATTTTAATTTCTAAAAGAGTTTAGGAATTAATTTAATATAAGTACTCTCATTTATTCCTAATTGGATTAGGAAGGAAAATTAGTTAAAGGAGTTTTAATTAATTATCCCTAATAAGATTAGGGAGCTTAATTAATTAAAAGAATTTAATTAATTAAATAAAACCCAATTCCTTAATTGTTAAGGTGGGTTGCCCACATCTATTAATAAGAGGAGTCTTATTATGGGTGGGGTTGTTGACTTTTTACAACGACATAATTCCAATTTGTTGGAGAGTACCTTTTCATAGAGATAGAAAACTAGGGTTTGAGCCAAAATACACCATCTTCTTGAATTCTTTATTTTTCCTTGGTGGATCACCTCTGAGGCCAAACGCTTGGGTGGCTAATGTTGATCTAAGGAAGGAACCAAACCCGGTGGATTCAAGTTGAACGCGAAAAGGATTGGAGGTGAACTTGTACCTGAGGAAGCTCGATCTTCAAGGGTATGATTTTATTCTTTATCTTTTCGTTTAATTAATAATTGTGCATAAAGGGTGATCCGGGTATATGGTTTGTAAAATTTTTAAACTCTGATTTTTACACGCTTCCGCTTAATTTGTGCAATTTGATTGCGCACATGAATAATACAAACCTAACATCAGCCTCAAGTGTTACTCATGGTCTTCACGAGTTTTGGAGTATATGAGCATGTCATCAATAAAGACGACCACAAAGTGATCCCAATATTCCTTGAATACTCAGTTCATCATGTCCATGAAGGCAGCAGGAGCTTTAGTCAATCCAAAAGACATGACTAAGAATTCATAATGCCCGTCTCGAGTTCTCGAAGCGCGCTTTGAATGTCATCGCTTTTAATCTTCAACCGATGATATCCTAATGAAGATCAATCTTTAAAAAGATTTAGCTCCTTACAACCGGGTCAAACAGTCATCAATGCGAGGCAACGGGTACCTATTTTTTGATGGAGACATGATTCAACTCCCGATAATCAATACAAAGTCGCATACTTCCATCTTTCTTCTTTACTGAATAGAATAGGAGCACCCCAAGGAGATGTACTAGACGAATGAAAACCGATGTCTAACAATTCCGTAGTTGGGTTTTTAACTCTTGAAGTTCAATAGAGCCATTCGATATGGGGCTTTGAAATGGGTTTTGTCTTTGGATTAAAGGTCGATACAAAATTCAATTTCACGCCTGGGGTAGGCCGTAGTTCTTCAGGGGAATACGTCGGAAATTTATTAACAATATAAATATCATTCAAATCGGCGTATTTTTTTTTAAATCCGTGATATGGGCTAAGAAAGCTTGACATCCGTTTTTCAATAAACGAATAGCTTTATGGCTTGATATGACAGTGATTGATTTTAGTGGTTTGGTTGCTTGAATTCGTATAATAGGTTGGTTAGGAATATGAAAGCTAACAACCTTACGAAAACAATCGATTTTAGCATAATGAGTAGTTAACCAATTAATCCCTAAAATCACATCAAATGCAATTATTTTCAAAGAAATAAGATCGACGGGTAATGTGCGGTTATCGATTTGAATCAAACAAGACTTATAAACTGTGGACGTAATGAAGGTTTCTCCCAACGGAGTTTCAACAGATAAGTCAAAGTCTAATTTCTTCGAATTCAAATTTAAACGTTGAGCGCAAGTAGGAGAAATAAAGGAATGGGTAGAACCGATATCAAATAAAGTATAAACTTCGCTAGAGTTTATGATTAGCTTACCCGTGATCACCTCATTCGGATTCCTCGCTTTTTGGGAGGTTACGACAAACGCTCTCCCTTGAACTACTGATTTTGTCTTGTCTGGGACACCCTTTGATGTCTCCATCCCAATTTGGACTTGACTTTGGTGCATGACAAAATCAAAGCTAGGTGACCTTCTTTCCACAATTGTAACATGCTTTGGATCGCATCGTGCGCTTTGGACTTATGTGTCCTTCCCTCCATATTTGTAACATACTGACCGGTGGTCGCTTCTCCTTCCTTAACAACAGTGGTCTTTGGTCTTGACGTCTTTCCATCATTATTGAATCTCCTCTTCTTGAAATGTCCACTCTTATTATCATGGCCATGATTACCACCGAAGTGATTACCATTTCTGGCATGTTGATTCCCTCCATGTTTGTTGTCACCGCTTCGATGACTGCTACCACTGGTATTATCGACTTGCCGGCTGCTCTCTTTTGGTTGGGTTGACTCATTATCGCGCTCCAATAATTGAGCCTTATTCACAACATCTGAATACAAACACAGTTTATGAGAGATAAGGTATTGACGTATCTCAGGTTTCAAACCTCTTAGAAACATCTGCGTCATTCTCTCCTCATTATCAACCAAGTGGGGCCATAAACTCAAAGAAACTTAGCTTCAGTCGCGCCACACGGTCATATTATTTTGCTCAAGATTGATGAACTCTACCTCCTTCATGTGACGAATACTTTCGTGAAAGTACTTGTCGCCGAATGACTCTTGAACTTCTCCCAAGACATTTTTGAGTCGGCGAGGTTGAGTACGCTTTACTGATTCCCACCAAGAATCGCCTCTCTGCTTCGCATGACATGAAGGTGGCAAAGGGAACCTTTTGCTCCTTGGAGCATCCCAAGACATCAAATATCTTGTTGATCTACTTTATCCACGCCTCCGCTTTAAGTGGTTTTGGCTCTCCAAAAACTCGGTGGTCCCAGCTCCTCGAATCCGCTTAGCGGTGACCGCCTCAAGAGTTATCGTTGTTTCCACCGCATTTTGGGATGAGTCGCCTTCTACCGATGTTGCATGAATTGCATAAAACCTCTGAACATCCCATCGTTCATCATTTGATCGTTGTTGTTTACCTGAGGATTATTGTCTTCCTGTTGCACATTATCCTGGGTATTAATCTGTGGTGACTCAATGGTCTCATGTGCTTCATTGCTTATCTCAACATTTTCGGATGTCATTTTCAAATACTTCCACAAAACAAGGGTTAATTATCATATCACATATTATCCCTATACTCTGACCGACCAATTAAATACCAAATAAACTTAGGTAGGTCATACTAGCGAAGGAATTCCCCATCTCTCCCTCCTAATTCTTGTCTCACATCTCACCAGGGGGATCATATCCCTAAGCTTTGATACCAACTGTGACGCCCCCAAAATAGGTATACATCACCCATCTTGAGTCACCAAATACATGGTACAGAATACAAATACAAACTTAATTATACAACAGTCCTGTAATATACGATAAAACAGAGCTGAGAGTTTAAACAGGAATGTTGTCTTCTAGACAATATCCACTCTCAAATAGAGTCCTCATTATATTTATTGTCACATTATTTTATAGAATAGTGAGGACTACTAATACACCATCTCGGACCATCACTCCGTTCCCCGACTAGTCCCGTCTACGTTCTCATTTCCTGAAGAGAACAATGAAAGCAAAAAGGTGAGCTCAACTAGCCCAGTAAGAAATATTATGACTAAGATAATGCAGAATAAATTATCATTAGTCTTCAACAATGTTAAACTGATAAAATACAATAGACATCAAGTTTAATTGCAGCGGAATAAGTAATCCATTAAAAGAATCAAGTAGAGCATGATATCTACTATATTCTATGATTTAAAATGTTTTCATCAATTTTTATCGCTGAGACTCAGCTTAATAAATAAACCACATCATCGAGTCATCCCTGCACTACGCGGGCAAGGATATTCATTAAATCATCAATGGTCATGACTATACCGAATAATCTCTCGTCATAATCATACCAAAAAGCGTCCCATCAATGCACTACAGCCATCGAGGACTTTTACCACATCATTTATAACATTACAAGTCATGATTATACCGAATGATCCCTGGTCATAATCATACCAAGTCCATCTATGCACGTAAGCCAAAGATGACTTTCATCACAATATAAGCATGAGGATGATGACAATGACATAATAATTCAATAAAACAAGTTCAAGAATAAATTTTAAAGATTTATAAGTTAATTTATCCTGAAATCAATTACGTCCAAATTGTCAATATGATATTGCTTTGTGGAGTAAAATTCAAGAATGCTCAGAAGAATATTTGCATGAAAAGATACTGGATGAAGCGCAAATATCCAGGATATTCTACTAATTTCATAGAGTATAGAAGCCAAAACTTTAACCAACTGAGTATAATAGAATATATAAAACTGCAAATAGATTTTTGCCCGCCATGCGGTAATCCACGTAGACAGATCATTTCCACAATTTAATAAGGAATGAATACGAAGGATCATTCACCATGCATGCGATAATCCACATAGACAGGTTATTCCAACAGAATAATAAATAATGGAATAATAGAAAAATTCACCATGCATGCGATAGACCGCACAGACAGGTTATTCTCAATAGAATAATAAAGAATAGAACCAAATCACGCCAGTAATCCGCATGCATGTGATATTCTAATGTAATAATAAAGAATGGAATCAGTCACGCGTCCGCCGCACAAACAAGATGTTCCAATAGAATAATAAAGAATGGAACCAGTCAGTGTAATCTGCATGCACAAGATGTTCCAATGTAATAATAAAGAATGGAATAACAACAGAATTCACCGTACGCGACGATGATCACATGGCATGGTTATTTCAAATGTAATAATAAAGAATGGAATAACGTAAGAATTTCACCATGTATGCGGTTATTAGATAGATAGGTTATTCCAACATAATAATAAAGAATGGAATAACAACTCTTACAAGTATTGAATGAAAATAACTCTCTTCATGAATTGAAAGAATAATACTCCTTACCTTAGAAGAAACCGGATATTGTAATAGTGAGGTAGGCACTTCTTTCTTCTTCTCTCTCTATAATTTCTCTCTATAATAATTGCTCTAAAGCTTTAGTGAATTGGTGAGAAATAAAGGAAGAATGAGCTTCTATTTATAGGAAAATATAGTTTCGATAATTGCACGTTTTGGGGCTCAAAATATTACAGTATAATACCTTCCACTTTTTCTTCATTTTTAATTTAGTCCTGCAAGTATTATCAAACTTGCATCACCTCCCCTAATAGTAAATAATGTGAATCAATAGTTCAATCATGTGAATCAATAGTTATAATCATGTGAAAATACGAATTACAGTATAGTACCTCCATCTATACCTCTATTTTTAACTTAGTCATGCAAGTATTATCAATCTTACACCAACTCCGCTAATAGTACAAGAATGTGAATCAATAGTACACACATGTGAACAAATAGTTATAATCATGTGAATTAATAGCAATTAATTGCTCATTTATCCGATTAATTACCCGACTAGTCAGTATAACTTCCAGACATCAATTAATATCGAAATAAATGTCGATTTCCACTAACACTAATAATTCCAACACAATGGAACTATCAATTTCATCTTTAATCAACACGAACTTATTCGTCATTAATATTATAACTCACAATATTTAACAACCGGTGTCGCTTCCGAGGAAAGAGGGGCTTTCGATAAGGATTTCTCCTTATCATGCGCAATTAGATGACCAAACCTCTCCTCGATGTAACTTCTGACATTGTAAATATTGCAATTTAATAATATGAATAACTTTGTCGTCTCAATTATTGATTTAATAATATATCATATTATGCGAGATGATATTGTGACAATAATCGAATCAATAATATGAGAGATATGATGCGTGAATTATCGTAGCAATAATTGAGTATAACCGAGTGACTACTTCTCACGTAAGCATCAATAATCAATACCGTGTATCTACTACGCAACCATGCCAGATTCAGTACTTTTACTACGGGGTAGTTCAACAGGTTTAACGGTGAAACTTCCGCCGTTATTTTTATAAAAGATAATTCGCGTTTTTAACTACGATAATACTTCCGTTATAGGGTCCACTAATGATTGTGCCATACAATATTCCCTCGTTAAAACGAATATTCCCAGGCCAATCGAATATTATATAACCACTTGCTTACTTTGCAAAATTTATAAATATTACCCACAACTATAACATTATTTTATATCCACACCATAATATTCAAAAATATATTTCGAGAGAAATTAATCTTTATTCATAAAAGTTGGGGTCTTACAACAAATGTGGCAAGACACCACGATTTTGATCGTAGTGAATCATTTGTCTGCATCAGAAGCATCGAGCTTTGACCATTTGTTGAAGAATAAAATTCAACAAATGTGGAATGGATTATAGACGTTGAGACTCTCGGGAATCCCAATGGCAAAACATCCATCCTTAGTATGGAACGAAGAAATGTATTGAAGAAGCTAAGGAAAGTACTACATGTAAGCTAAAAAAACAAATTTTTCGTGTTAGGTGAGATAGCATCTCATCGTGGTCGTCGGGGCGCATTTACGGTTGGACGTAAGATTTCTGGAAAGTCACCATCAGTGCTCAGAAATGTCAAATACAATTAATGCTTTAAACGGATACATTTTCAAAGGCCTCTTATATACAAATCAGATGTAGATGCAACAAAAAAAGCAAGCAAGCATAGAACATAAAGCTGAAGAACACTCAACGCTGAACTCTACGATCTAAAAAAAAGGCTTGCGCAGCTACTCAGTTCTTTCGAACACAATCTTAACGACAACTGAGTAGAGTCATTCAAGAACTTAACCATCCTTAATGTGAAGAAAGAATTTCCAAGTCTACTAGATTGAAGAGTTCAAAGTGAACTAAGAAGTTCCAAGACTGCTGGTCTTGAAGAAATATGTGAGATTCAATGATTGTAAAGATATCCTTAGTGGATTTCCTACTCAAGTAGTAGAAGATTGGACTAGGAGCTTTGAGTGCTCTGAACCACTTAAAAACACTATGTCTCTTATATTCTTGCTATAACTGCTATATCTGTCTTAACTGCTTATCTTCCATCAACTTGTTTTATCTTAAAGGGAAAGTAAACAAAACCTAAATTCTGCTGTGATTAGTTCATTAACAAATCTGACAAGTATTTTATAAAAGAAATTTTAAAATATCTATTCAACCCCCCCTTCTAGATAACTATTGTGCCTTTGGGAACTAACAACTTTTATTTCCAAGACCAAGCCATCCTTTCTCCTACACTTGATGTTGTAAATAAGGTGAATGAATATGTGATGTCTTTATGGCCAGGTGATGAAGTACCGTATCTATGTTGTCCTATGTAAGGTTGATGAAAACTCAAACAGCTATGAAGGCGTTTTCAACCCCATAATTTTTGAATAGCATTACATCTTCTGGAATGCCAAACCACAAGATAACGTTGAAGATTGGGGTTCCTGTAATGTTGTTCCGAAATATAGATCAGTGTTCTGGTTTGTGCAATGGCACAAGATTAATAGTAACTCAATTGGGAAAACATGTGATAGAAGCAAAAGTAATTTCAATCGTTAATTTTTGACACAAAGTTTTCATACCTCGCTTGGTTTTATCATCGTCAAACATTAGATTACCTTTTAAATTCTAACAAAGACAATTTCCTTTGGTTGTTTTCTTTTTCATGACAATTAATAAGAGCCAGTGGAAATCTCTGTCACATGTTGGACTGTATTTGTCACGTCCAATTTTTAGCCATGACCAATTGTATGTAGCAGTATCAAGAGTTACAAGCAAGAGTGGATTAAAAATATTAATTTGTAACAAAAATGGACAACCATACAATACTACAAAGAATGTAGTTTTCCAGAAAGTTTTTCACAATTTAATGTAGAAAGGTTTGACTGTTTGTGGCTATTATCTTTTTGTTGCTTATTATTAGTGTAAACTCTGACTATTTTGTTATTATATCTCGTGAAATTTTTACTATAATCTATTTGAATCTTTTTAGGTAAATCTATGACCTACATTTACAAAGCTATCTCGATCGAGCCAAATTCTAGTTGCAAAGACAAAAATAAACCGATAAACTCTCAACACTACCCCATACAAAATTGTTTAGTTTTTATTATACCTTCAACTTTTGAACCATCAACTCGAAATTTTGTTAATACATGTACTGAGTAGAGTTTATGTATATTCAGTTTTTTGTCTGTGTATATATATTCATGTATAACCATTGAAAAACTTTTAAATAAGAGTATAATAGGTTTGTCTTTTACTTTTTGGATGACAGTATTTAAAATTCTATGTAAGTCCATTTCTTATGTGTTTTACTCTAATTCTTTTTCGTTTTAATTAATATAGGGACTAAATTCCTTTATGTTCTGTTAGTTTTCAATCCAACAAACACATGAATTTTTAGCTAAGTGTGAGACTTTTTTTTTATCTCGGACAATACTATTTCCTATAGAAGAGTTGTGGAAAGATAATTATTTATTTGGTTGATAGTTTATGCAATGTTGAAATCAACTATTAAGTAGGTCTAAATTCTTATATCTTACTATTGCCCAGATTCTTGTTGCAAATATTTATAAGATTGCAACGACTGTTAAAAATATTATTTAAGTGCTGATTTTTGTTTGTGTGGATATATTGTTCATTCAATAAACATAATTGGATTGAAGACCTAAATTGGAAGAAGCTTAATTGTGATAATCCTGGTACCTATGGTTCAATGGTAATGTGACAATGAATTTGGTGTATTCAGTTCTTGGCAGAGTTAAATTTTTGTTGGCATGCTTCTTGCATTATTTCAGGTGCATCATGGATTTTATTCTGCTTAGCACAACAAAACTTTGCGCCCTGCAATTCTAAATATAGTTGAAAGTGCAAAGGAGTTATGGAGACCTTTAGATTATGATGATAGTGCATTCAATGGGAGGGGCTATGGCTTCATTTTGTGGACTATATCCCACGGTGTTTATTTTTATGACTTCTTCATTTATTACATTCTATTATCTAGATTGTGGCTTTGCATGATTTGTTAAGTACTAGCATCCGGTAAATCATTTTCATCATCATTAATTTTTTTTTTGCATTATGGTAATACTGTGAGTGCCCATACAATTGTCAAAAATTGATAAAAACTAATAAAGCAATGTATTCGTTCTTTAACTATAACATCAGGTTATGTATGACTACATCGCGTTATCTCATATGTTTTTGGACATGGTGTTTGTTTGACATGAAGATCCAACATAATTATTAATTCTCGTGCTTTTCAGTTTTCGCATGTAACATGTGTTTTCCCTTCATGTCTGAGGACCGAAATTGGGACATTCTTTCGCTGTTTTCCCTTTTCGTTTGGATGTTAGAATTCTGGTGCAAGTAAGCGTATATGAGACTGGACTTTTCAAAATGCATGAAGTACATGTGTTAGATATTTGAGGCTTGGTGAGGTTTGTGTAATGTGTAACAAACTTCAAATATACCACTAGCAATCGTATCAATATAACAAATCGTATCAATGATGACATTGTGCATTACACTTTCTAAATATTTGTTAGTACTTTAGAATGAAAGAGGTACCCATTTTTAACCCTATTGGTTACATTATAAACATTTTTATCAAGAAATATTTATCTATATATATATATATACACACACACACAACTGTTATATAATGTCCTGGGGTTTGGTGATCAGATTAAGTATATACTTGATATGTATTTGCGCACAAAATTTTTATCTAACACTATATAATATATGCTACTAAAATTTGATAATTGCACAATAATCTACCATCTTTTTATTATATTTTAATTTATTAATTACATGTATAAACTTATTATTAATAAAATAAATAATCCCACTGCAACGCCCGAATTTATATCTAATAAAAATCTAAAACTTAGAAAAAAAAGCTACTCCCCTCAGTTTGGTTACGCGCGGCCACAATTCACACTATTAAGAAACAACAATATTGTTGTAATTTTAATTCAAATAAAAATGAATTAAAATTTCTTATCTTCCCTCTCTTTTGTTCACTTCTTATTTTTTCTTCTCATCTCCATAACTTTTCATTCAAAGTTTAAAATTTTGAAGAGATGGTGATGTCAAATTTTTTATGGGTTCATGACACGAAGGGAGTGCATACTATTGGTAGAGAACTATTTTAGTGATAGCATATATTAGAGATTTTATATCACATTGTGCTCTTGTATTTAAATGTATCCTTTTATCATGCATATACACGAAATTATCGGTAAAATTCACAAGAACAATTACAAGAGAAAAGTGTGAGTAATCTATGTGATTATTCTTTCATTAATATATATAGGAAAAAATGTATGTCTGTGATTTTGTAGACATATTACTTATGGCGACAGTTTTTTTAGTTATAGCGACGATTTTGCTTTCACTCCGTCATATAACTATTCTAAATTTATATGGCGATGGTTTACCGTCACCAAAGTCCAAAAAATTTATCGTCATAGCCCTACTGTGTATATACATATAGCCCATATATATATATATAAATTTTGACCAAGGATTGAGCAACACCTCTATGCACTCAGGGACGAAATCATGATCTGTTTTCAACATGGACGAACTTTTTTGGGCTGAAAAAGGTTGAAGTATAGCGAGTTAAAAAACAATAATTTGAATACATTATATACCATTTGTTTAGTTTTTTTTATAGAGTAGTAGTAGTTTAAGTTTTTTTTATTCCCTCTAAATTTAATTTTTTTACAAATTTATCCCCTTAAATTTATTAAATTTTATTTTTATTCATATCGACCTATAAAAAAAATTAAAAAAAAATATGTTGTCCTGTGAATAGATTCACCCTTGTATGCTCGGGACACAAAGCACCATCATTTCATTCTCCAAATGTCAAAACTTACAATTTTCAGAGACAGAGAATATAAATATAATGTTAATAAAAGAAATTATATTTTACATTGCTTTACCTGTATTATTCCATCCATTTCATGTTCTTTTGTTTGATGTTGTTCAACTCCATGCACTTGCGTATACACAATACAATATTTTTATCTTCTTTTTTTCTTGAATAAATCTAGACAGACCGGTTTATTAGACCGGAAAATTGAACATTTTCAATTTTTTTTTTTGCTTGTGACTATCAAAAAATGTATAGTATTTATTTCAACAGGAATTTTTACAAAATATAGTGTTTTAGGTGTAATTTGGATACATATATATCCAAATTACTAAAACACTATATTTTGTAAAAATCTCGCTTTGAATAAATACTTATACATTTTTTCGATAATCACAAGAAAAAAAAACGAAAATGTCCAATAAAAATATCCATGTAGAAGGACTCTTTTTTCTTTGGTGAAGTAGATGTTGACATAATTGATCCACAACAAACAAATTAAATTATATTATTCACTTACAATTTTATTATATACACTACAACTTGATATTTAACACTCCTCTGTTTCTAAAATGATAAACAAAATATAATTTGCATACATATTAAAAAAATAAAAATAAAATAAATAGAATAAAAAGTTTTAAATTTATTCTTAGTAACCCCACTGAGATTATATAAAGTAATGAGTATTTTTGTTTTTTTTATACTAATGGATCCTACTAAATAACATATTACCCTTCGATTTATGTACTTTATCTTATTTCCACAAAAAAATTTGTATATTTAGTCATGTTTTTGAGAACGGAGGAAGTATATATAGAATATATAATTTATTATAAAGTGTGGTGCGATACGATTTGTGGTGCGATTTTAAACGTGTATCTGCAATCAACAATCACAAAATATGTGATTAGTAAAAAATAAAAACTACATTGCATAATTGCACTGTACCGTATTCACAAATTGTACAATTTTACGCATGACGGTGCAAATACGATTTCTTAGTCTCCCATACATGTGAGAGATGATCTTGTGTATACTTACAAGTAGGGATGGGCAACCGGTAAAAATCGGTTCAAACCGAACCGATACCGAAATAGGTCAAATTTTGATATCGATATTCTGCTTGAATGAAGATATCTTAACTAGTTTACCAGTTGACCTATTTTATCGGTTCGATGCAGACTTTTTTACCAAAAATTAATATAATTATTATTTTTATTAATATAATTATTTTATTATTATTATTATTATTTATTAATAATAAAAAAATTAGAAAACCGGTATATACCGGTCCGGTTCCGTAATACCGAACCATAAAAAGGCCGAATCCGAAATCGATATCGAAAAATCGATATATACCGGTTTTTTTTATATCAAATCGGACCAGTTCTTTTTATATCGAACCAACCGGTTTAATTCAATCCGAAAAATTGAAAAAACCGAAAAAAGCAA
Source organism: Panax quinquefolius (assembly GCA_020205615.1). Taxonomy (NCBI): domain Eukaryota; kingdom Viridiplantae; phylum Streptophyta; class Magnoliopsida; order Apiales; family Araliaceae; genus Panax; species Panax quinquefolius. The sequence goes on along the minus strand of CM035158.1, from coordinate 102,332,200 downwards.
ACATTTTGCCTAGTCCTACTTACAAGCTAGATATGAATTCCTAAAAATATTTTCTCTATATAATCATGGCCTTATTTTAAAATTTTATTGGGACATTCAAATGGGGACAGACAACATCCGAAAAAAAAAAATAGAAAAAGGAAAGAAAATAAGAAGGGAACGAAAGCACGAAATCCTAGCCACCTAGGTTCAAAAAAAAGAAAAAGAAAAAGAAAGCACGGCAACTAATTGTTTTTTAATCAAAAAAAAGCAAAAAGAAAAACAAAAAGAGGTCCGATGAGGCGATGACACATCATCTCCTTTCTCCACTTTATATACTCCTCTGTCTCTCTCTCGATCACTCTGAGCCTCAAAAGAGAATCCCGAACTATCAAACCTCTCAAAATCTCTCACAAACAAATACCAACACACAGTTTCTCTCTCTATCCCGAGGTAAAATTCATGATTTTGTTCAAGTTATATGCGTCAAAATCATTTCTTTTTGTATTTTAATTTCCCTAAATCGTTACCCACTGTTTTTCTTTATTTCAATGGATTAGAATTTTGATGTTATTTGCTCTATCTGATCTTTTCTCATGGATTTACCTCTTTAATTTAGTTTTTTATCCTCGATGTTCATACCTTAAGAAGCTTTCTTAGGGTTTTGAATGCGTTGGGATTTTTTGTTTTGCTCATAGACTCACGCTTATGTATTGCTTGTTATTATGCTGAGTAGAATGAGTTTTGTAGATGAGTATGATTATTGTTTTTTGATGCGAGTGTAAAACTGGACAAACTTTACTTCGTTTTTTTGTGGAAAAATTTTCGGACTTTAACTTTATTTAATCTCATCTACTTCTTTCAATTTTAATTTTAACAGCGAGGGTTTGCTTCAAATGGACTTTTAATTGGTTGTCTGATTAGCTTTTAATTGGGGATTGATACATCAAGAAATTTTATTATTTTGTAAGAGCCACTAATGTATATGATCATCTCATTATTTTATGAAATACAATTGGTTTCAGGAAGATGAGTAGCCGGTCAAGCAGAACCATATACGTGGGCAACCTTCCCGGTGATATTCGTGAGAGAGAAGTAGAGGATTTGTTTTACAAGGTTATTTTGACTTATCACTATAGTCCTTTTGTTGTAATGAAACTTACTGTTTCTTCTGTTACTCAAATGTATCTAATATGATCTATTGATCTGTGATTTTTTTCATTTCCATAATATGATAATTCAATCACTGAACTGGGCGGTCTAATTTACAGTTAGTCAGGGACACTCCATTTTTACAATGGAGTCGCTCAACTGAAAAGTCATTTTCACTTGGTTAAAATTCTCAAGTAGCTCTGATAAGTATGGATAAGGTGTTTCCTTGGATTAATGTTTCTTAACTGGAGTTTTAGGTGTATAACTTAACTGATATGTTACACAGCTAAAGATGTTTTTTCCCTCTTAGAATTGGATAAACTAATATACCGGATTTCAACTATTTCAAGTACCCAGTTATGGTTTAGCCAATTCTATTTGCATGACTGGGAGTACCACCAAGAGCCTCCAGCGCCAATGCTCACAACACAGGACTACCACCAATGGCCACCAGAGGCAAGGCTAGCTACGGACAAGTGACACAATGGTTTTCTATAGACCCGGAAAATGGGCGGGTTTGGACGGACATAAATGGGTTTGGGTTTATATGAATTGGTTTTAAATGGGTTGAAAATTTAGTGGGTTGTAAGTGGGCGGTCATAAATGGATATGGGCAGACCCATATATCAAATTTGAACATAAATATAGATTAATGTATATATGGATTCCTCATATTCTCTATAAAAAAAATTCTTTTTTTAGGTTCCATCTCTAAAATTTTATAAAACTTCTCTCTAGAATTTTATATCACTTCTTATCTCTAATTTCTCTCTCTCTCTCTCTCTCAAAAATAAATAAAAATCACAGAATAAATTAAATTTCAAACTTGAAACTCTAAAGTATGCGGAAATATCTTCTAAATAATAAATATGTAGATTTTCAACAATTATACTAATAATTATTTATTTCATATTAACTCTTCTTTTTAAATTTCAACTGAAAGTTCAATACATATTACCGGTGCGGTGCGGTTTGAGAGTTTATATCCATATATGGGGTTAGCTTATATAATTAGGTCCCAATGTGCAATCCACATCCACCCACTTATTATGCGGGTTCATGTGGGCGGGGCCCATTTATAACTTTCAATTCTTAACTATCAACCCAAACCCATTTAATGTGGGTGGATATGGGCCACCCATTTTGTCAGGTCTAGTTTTCTAGTAATTATAGAGTTAGGGTACATTTGTCTAATTAACTTATTGTGCCTACAAGCATAGGTGTCAACTAACATGAATTAGAATTAGAAGAAAGATTGAAAAAATCCTGAGGTTTGCAAATGTTTATTTATGGTGATTTTGGTGTTAAATTGTTTTATTTTTGATTGTTCTTATTTCACACAATAATTACTGAGGGTCATATGAACTCATTATTAATTGAGAGGTGCCATTGAACGAAATATTGAAGATCATAAAATTTATACATTATTATGGGTCTATTGAGAATCTCCAAAATTGCTCCCCCCAATGACAGAACGGGTTGTTCTACCCCTGCCATTATTAACCCTTAAACTTGGACTTGGATAGGCAAAATTATATGTATAGAATTTCTAAAGTTAATGCAACAGTTTTTATTAGCACGAAAAGCAAACGATTTATCATAAAAAACATTGGGGTGTGTGTGTGTGTGTATATATATATATATATATATATATATATATATATATATATATATATATATATATATATCTGATATCCTTATATTCATCAGTTCATCATACTCTTTTAGCCATATTCATGTATAAATGATATCTTGGGGTTGTTCTACCCCTGCCATTATTAACCCTTAAACTTTGACTTGGATATTATATGTATAGAATTTCTAAAGTTAATGCAACAGTTTTTATTAGCACGACAAACGATTTATCATAAAAACATCATATATGGATATCTTGTTGTACATGTATACATGGATACATCTGATGTTTTGTCATCCTTATGTTCATCAGTTCATCATACTCTTTTAGCCATATTCAATGTATAAATGAATTATGGTTTTCTGTTTATTTTTTTAATCTTCTGCCAGCCCACCACTCATCTTTGGAAGAATTTCTCAGTTGCAACATATATGTAGGTGGCTAGGTTTTGGTGTGTGCAATTTATATAATATTATTATAGACCTATACTATACCATTTTACTTGCAACTAATACTACAAATGTCATTACCAAGGTAAAAAGTTTCAAATATTTGTGAGGACCAAGACCTTGCTACTCCTCTCTCTCATTCAACATGCCACTTACTCTGTTTCAGTAGCTCTAAAAATTTAGTGCTTTAATAGCCAATTTTCTTTTATATACATCTTCCTTTTGTATAATATGTTGATTCTGTCACTATTAGTTTAATGGAAAATGATTGAAGTCATGTTTAAGTTAATTGACTCTAGTGATTTTAAAATTTTCTTAACCGTACTAAGATTAAATGACTTTTTTATTATATATGTTTGTTTGAAGGAAATATTCTCTTTGGGCATTTTTAATTGAAAACACAAACCAAGCCTATACATGGGTGGCCCAATAATTAGCTGGGTTCCCATCTGTGTATACAAAGGGCATATATTATGAGTTTTGGAAAAATTTCTTCAAGATTACAAGAGGCTTGGCGAGATTCTACATTAAAGCATTTAAAATTTGAATGAAATTAATGTCTTATCTTAAATCTCTTGTTCAATAAAGAATTTTATCATCGGTTTTCTTCAAGTATAGAAGTGTGAGAAAAATTAATGTCTATTTCAGTTCAAAAAGTTGTCATACCTCAATACTAATTTTCTTGTGGATTACTACTTTGAGCATGATTGCCCCTTCTATTAATGTATTTTGTTTCATTTAGTATGTTTGGTAATTGGATTCAAGTCGGTTAGTTAAGACATTCGTTAATGTTTTATTGCTTTTGGTGCAGTATGGGCCCATTGTGGAAATTGATCTGAAAATCCCACCCAGACCTCCTGGTTATGCCTTTGTTGAGGTTAGTTTTGTGTTTTTCTGCTCACATATTATTGCTCCAATATTTTGAGATATATGCAGACTGCTGTCAAGATCATGGTTGGATGGGGATGGTGTTGGCATAACAAATAACTAGTTGCTAACATATGTTTTAACTTTTTATAGTCCTTGATAATTTACTTGACAGTTTTCTTGCATTTCCATATATTTTCAGTTTGAAGATCCTCATGATGCTGAAGATGCTATTCATGGTAGGGATGGCTGCAAGTTTGATGGGCACCGATTAAGAGTTAGTAATCCCATCTTAGTTCCATTTCGCTGCTATCTTTACACTTTACAATTGTATATATATTTTATCACATGCTTGTTTTGTTGTTTCATTTCTTAAACTCAGCTTTTGTTTGTCTATTTGTAGGTTGAACTTGCACATGGTGGTCGAGGATTGTCATCAAGTGATCGCTATAGCAGTTACAGTAGTGGTGGTAGTCGTGGTGGAGTTTCCAGGCGATCTGAGTATCGTGGTACGCTACTTTGCAACAAAGTCTTTAATACCTCGTACTTCAACGTATGAGTTGCATGTATTCAGAATTTTTTTCCTACTTCGCTTTGCAGTTTTGGTCACTGGATTACCTTCTTCTGCTTCATGGCAAGATCTGAAGGTGAGCATGATTCTTCTTTATCCCTTGGATCAGCTTGTTGGTCCTTATAATCTAGAGTATTCTGATGGGTATTTTCTGCCTAAAAAGTTGTGTTTTAATGGGTATTGATAGGATCACATGCGTCATGCTGGGGACGTCTGTTTCTCTCAAGTTTACAGAGACCGTGATGGACATGGTATGCTGAATTTACCTTTTTACCTATTTTGCTCTAGTTTTATGCATAAATATATGCATAATGCAGCATGGATTGTTGCAATGGTAAAAACTCCCTTGTTGGGATGAATGAGAAGAATGGCTCAAGTTTGAGGATAATATGCTGTGAGATTGTCAAGGGTTGATTTGCATTCTTACTGTTTTTAGCACCCTGTAACGGTGGTTTAAAACTTGGAAATTGCTTTGAGTCGGAAAGTTGTATTATTTATATTTAGCAATACAACGAGGAATATTTGTTTGGGAAATTATTTGTATGCTGAAAGATATTGGCTGAAATCTGTGCCAGAAAAATCGTAGTTATTTATATTTGCTACTTTGTATGTTGCACAGATATCGACCAATACTTTGGTGTACATGAGCATTGCTTCTTGAGTCCATTCATTTTAACAAATTCGTTAATTAATCCTGGTTAAGGGATATGTCTGACAAGTGACAATTAATCAACTGATTGACCAATTCTCTACCATAATTTGTTTGAAGCATATACTGGTGTAAGAGTAACCTGGCTGGGGGCATGTCTGTAGTAGTTATTATCTCAGAAGCAACACCAGGGAATCTTCTTATTTCTTATAGCAACTATAATAAATTTGTCAGTGGAGTATAAATTCAACTCATACTAGGTTCCATTAGAAGCTCATTTGAGATTCCTCATTAGTACGCCAGGCACAGTCGGTGCTTGTAAGCAAGTTGAGCTGACTGATGGGTCAGCAATGATGAAATAATTTCATTCTATAATTTGTTTGATATTAATTTGCTCTGGTTCATAATTTTGTTTGCGCTCGACACTCAACAGCATCTTAATGACTTCCCAATTTAGCTTCAAAAATTCCCATAGCTATTTTTGAATGGCTGCCTGTCAGTGACATCTCTATTACCTTTTGCTTTGAGATGCCTATGTGGTGTTTTAGGAACTATAAAACAGCTATTAGACCTTAGTTTACCTGAACAAGTGACAAGTGGCAACTTTGTTGAAGACTACCCATAGTTGGTAGCATTAGCCAAATAAAAGCTGAAGCCAGCTGAATATGATGAGTTCCGGTTGGATGTCAATGTGATGGATCTCTCTACATACTTTATGAAAGAGTCAATCGAGTATTTTATTATGATCTTATGAATCTAATATCCTCAACTACTCTCAACCTATGTAAACAAAAAGCTATATGCTTGCTGATTCCCTCAGCAGAAGATCCCTGATGTCCAACTATCCACACGTCCTAAATCACAACAGTTTTTTTTAATTATGTTGTCACCAAGGGTAGCATTTGTCTTTATAATATGGGTTCTTTTGCTTTATATAATGTGGATTCTGACAAGAGATCGAAACTGAAGGTTTGGTCAGTAGAAATATTCCTTTTGGCCTTCCCTGATGGTCAGAGAAGTATCTCATATATGAACTTTGTAGGGATTATCTCAGTTCATTTAGATATTTGTTTTTTTTCCTTCTGTGATGATGTGCTGAGGAATGTATACCCTAATCCGAACATGACAGGCATTCTAGTGTCCAATGATGCTTTAGGTAGATTAGAGAAATGGCTCAATGAAGCCAAGTCGCTGCCTATAAGCTGTGCATCTTAATGTATCCCACATACTAGAAGCAGATGCCCAATGGTGTTGGATGGTGAAACATAGAATCTTCAGTTTGACTCATTTACTCACCATTTTAGGAGTTTGTATTTGGACCTGGATTGAGATTGACAAGTAGCTTAATGTGCCTGAATTGAGTTTCTTTCTTTAGATTAGAGAATACTTTTTATCAGATAATTGAGACCTTACAAAAGACGAGATGATATAGGATGAGCCCATGAAAGTTGGTTGGAAAAATATAAGAGACTTTAGAAGCTTATGAAATAGAAGTTGTATTTTAATTAGTTTTTTTTAATTGTAGTTATCTTATTAGAATTCAAGTTAGGTTAGGAAAGTTGTGTAGGAATATTATAAATTATTTTGATACATTAAATGATTAATTGATTATTTTGATACATTTATTATCCCTTCCCAAGACCTCATCCCCATCATTTTGGTATCAAAGCCAAATCTCAAAACCACCTTTTGCCGCCCTATCCTCTGTCCCAAAATCATTGTCCCATCATCATAAAAAAAAAAAACTACCAGCCAAACAAATCCTTATCCAAACCCTAAACCATCTCCCAAACCCAAATTTCAGCCAAAAAGTAGCAGCCTCAAATCGCAACCATCATATTCAAACCCTAAACCATCTTCCAAACCCAAATTTCAGCAAAAAATCTAGCCAAACACAGCCGAAGGAGCAGCCCCAAATCGCAGTAATCACAGGCGCAAAAAAGAAGAAAGATAGAAGAAAGAGAAAGAGAAGTAGAAAAGAGTTGCATCACTACCATCACCGCCGCTGCGTCCCGCCGCCACCATCCTCATTTTGTTCAGAAAATTCCAAGCCTTTATCCTCAAGCCTTTAGCCTTGCTGCTCTCTTTTGACTTACGTGAAATAGTGAAGGAGAAGAGAGACTCAAAGATTGAAAATTAGATATCTCTTGGCAAATTACAGTTAGGTACTTCATAGTTTTATAGTTTTTTTAGTTTAGTCCCCAGAGTTTTCTTAAATTTCAAAATAGCCCCTGAAATTTTACATATCAGCCCCTATAGTTTAACTTTCTTTCATTTCAGCCCCTAATGTTTTAGCAATTTCAGTTCAGCCCTTGTTTCTTTATATTTCTTGCACTTAAGTCCCTAGAGCAAAAAAAAAGTATATATATTTTTTATTCACAGGAATCATGGTTAATGAGCGTCTCAAGAGTATTGAAGACTCAATCACAACATTTATTGCAAATGTGCAAGCCTCTATTACAGCACTTACAGTAAAAGTATGAACTCACGAAACGCGTAGAGAAAGGACTGGAAGATGCTCCTAAGAATTTTGAAGACCTCATTCCGGATCTTAATCATCTGAGACTACTTCAGCATGATCCTAATCCACGAGTTAATGCCCCAGATCTTAGGATGAATGCAGTGGATAGATGAGCAAAATTAGATGTTGGAGATTTCAATGGCGATAATGGTCCCGAGACATTCTTCGATTGGATTCATAGCTTGGAGAGCTTCTTTCGTTGGTATGAATTATCCGATGAAAGAAAATTTTTCTTTACTGAAGCGAAATTGAAAGGAACAACTCGGATTTGGTAGGATCAACATCAACGAAATTTATATACAGCTGTGAGAAGATGGGAGGATATGAATGCTGCAATGACACGATGTTTTGTACCTTCGAATTATAAGCAGTGAGCATATTTGCAGTTAACTGAATTGGTACAAGGAAGCAAATCTGTAGCCGAGTATACTTCAATGTTTTACAGTTTGGTTACACAGTCTGAATTTCCTTGGGTTGAAGAAGTTTTAATTTCCATGTACCGTCGAGGATTGAATCTAGAGATTGCAGGTGGTGTAGTTACAGGTAAACTCTTGCTCTTAGATATTGTTGTTCAAGTTGTCACCCAATTAGAGGATAACTTGAAAAGAAATTCTGTTAGGCCTCCAATACAAGTCCAAACTCGGAGGGAGCGTACTTTTGTGGAGTCTGTTTTAAATAGGCCAATGGAAAGATCGTAAACAAGCCCTTCAGCTACTAGCAGGCCTAATTGTACCCCGAGTTCTTCTAATGCTAGCAACAACAATTCGTCTAGGAGCTATAATTGTCGTCGTTTTGGTCACATGTCTTTTGAGTGTCCTTTCCCCCAAAGATGAATGTTGCCTCTTCACCCTCTAGGCAACTTGCTATTGTTGACAAAGCGTGCAAAAAAGTTGACTTAAACGAAAAGGTTTGCAAGCCGATAGACGACGAGTATGAGCCCGATGAGCAAGATTTAGAAGCTAAGGCTCATTTGGAAGGATGTTTAGGTGTTCTTCGACTTTTACTTGTTGCCCATAAACATAAGGATGATCCTAAAATCCATCGTGGGCGAATTTTTTAGACGAGAGTCATGTGTGTAAGATAGGTGTGCTCTCTTGTGATTGATACTGGGAGGTGTACGGATGTTATTTCTAAGTAAGCAGTTAAGAAACTTGGGTTAAAAGTTAAGCCTCACCTGGAACCGTATGATGTTGCATGGATTACCAATACAAAGTTGCGGGTTACCCAGAGATGTATGGTTATATTTTCTGTTGACAAGCTTAAGGATACCGTTATGTGTGATGTTTTACCCTTGAAGTTTGTCACATTATCTTAGGGCGTAAATGGCTATGGGATCGTCATGCGCAACATGATGCTTGTGCTAATATCTATTCGATTATCAAAGGCAATACCAGATTCACTTTTACTTGCGCTCTTGACATGCCAAATTTGAAGCTTGCGAAGACTTGATGATTCGACGTGATTGTTCTTGTGTTGATGTTCATAACTCAACGGAGTTGAAGTTTTTTCAAATGAAAGAGAGAAATGATGTAGGACGAGACCGTGAAAGTTGGTTGGAACAATATAAGAGACTTTGGAAGCCTATTTCATAGAAGTTGTATTTTAATTAGTTTCCTTTATTTGTAGTCATCTTATTTATAAAAGTTAAAGTTAGGTTAGAAAAGTTATGTAGGAGTGTTATAAATAGTGAGATACTTCATTATTTTGATACATTGAATGATTAATTGATTGAGTTTTGCATGAGAATTATCTGTGTGATATTATCCCTTGTCCCAAGACCCCGTCCCCATCACGAGAAACCCTCTAAAATGGAAAATACAAAGCCATTAAAGCAGGGGTTTGTAACGAGTCGGTTGAGGCAACAAATAGTACTTAAGGATGTCTCTGTGTTGTATACATACTTGTATTTACTAAGGTCATTACTTGCTTAGGAGGGTGATCAACCACACAGGTGTTGGATGGTAATTCTAAGAGGAGACTGCAATTTTTCTGGATTGGGATTTGAATGGTTCTTTATGTTGAATGGAGGAGGTCATATACAGGTTCTAAGAGAGTGCATAAGCAAATTGATGAATTTTAAAACTATTATGGTGGTAACTTTTGCATTGAAAATTTTCAATTTTTTGTGTGTAGTCGTCGGTCTTTATAAAAATTGTTTCCATGGTCAGCAACCGATTATTTAATTATATTATATTTGCTTCATTATATCCATATTTATATGTAATGAATGTCTTTATTTTAAGGTTCAAAAAAATAAACATTGTTGGGTTTATTTATGTTTAATTTAAATCATAACTTTAACTTTATGTGTTTTATCATATTCAGAATTATACTGGTTTCTGCAATAGTGCTGGGCAGTATTGTTGACATCTTTGAATTTTCTGATTTCTTGTCTAACAATACTGTGTTGATGCTAGGGTTGGATATATGTAAATATTTTGTTTCTGACATACAGTCCATGACTCCACGTGGATTATAAGAAAGTTCTATGTAGTTATATTTATTCAAATGGGAATGATTTTTTTTCTTTCTCTACATTAGTATACTAATATTGCAGTTGAGTTACCCCTTAATTGACAGAATTATTATCAACACTGATATGAATTTTTGTTTGTAGGTGTGAGGGGAGTTGTAGACTACACAAACTATGACGACATGAAATATGCGGCAAGTGCATCACCATATTCATATTTGAATTTACTGGCTATTTGGCAACTTCATTGTTTTTACACCCCTCCTCTTTAGAGGGTGCAGCTATTTAGAGAGATGCATGATTTCAAAGGAAATGTGCTTTAGTTCTTTTTGATACGTTTCTTAACTAATTTTTAATTTTTCTTTTGCTTCACTCTAGATAAGGAAACTTGACGACTCTCAGTTTCGGAATCAATTTTCGAAGGCCTACATACGGGTGGGTACACATTGATGGATGTGATGAATTTTTCTTTCCATGCTTCTAAAAATTGCATTGCTTTTAATCATTTTATTTAATGAACCATAGGTTGAGGAGTACAATCACAGGCATAGCTACTCTAGGAGTCCCAGTTGAGTCCATACTCAAGAAGCAAAGCCCAAGCCCAAGTCGCAGCTATAGCTATAGCTATAGCAGCCGAGCAGAAGGTCTAATTTATTTCTACTTGTGAAACAAATTTATTGTTGATTTAGTCACTGTGCACTTTAACTAATACTAATTTGTGTTGCAGTGTCTCTCCTAAGGCCAAATATTCTCGTCGTGCTCTATCTAGATCTCGTTCAAGGTCTATTTCTTCACGGCCTCGTTCTGAATCATCTTGCTCTATTTCAAGGTATTTTTTTCACTACATCTGTATGCCAAGTTTTTGTCTTTCCCCACCCCTTGAAGTGATCATTTTTCTTAGATCTTGTGGTTTTCTATATTGGACTACATTTTTTTGGTACACGTGCTTAAATCTTTTTGGCATACAAAAAAGAAATTTCTCAGCCATGTTTGTGGGTGTTTTTGTTGCAAGTATTGTCATTGGAACTCCCCTTGTATTTTGCAGCTATGTTATGTTTTTGGACTTTGTTTCTGTACATCTTGAAAAATTATGTATTGCGGGTCATATGATCTGAGTGGATGAACCACTTGTACGTAATTCTTATGTTGACAATTGTAGTCGTGGGATAAATTGCTATTGGTTCTTTTGTACATGCTATAGTAGCAGTTGTGGGATAAAATACAACTTCCTTGTTGCAATTCCTATTGATTGTTGTATATGTGGGATAAACTGTTTGAATACTTTCAAAGTCAGTTGAATGTAGCACTACAAGTTGGCAGTTATAAAAAATGGATCTTAATCGCTCCATACTATGAGCGACACATGCAGTGTCCAAGTCAACATTTCATTGGTTTGGAAAATTATCTGTAATTTACTGAATAGTAGGTGTATATTATAGAGTTAAAACTCGACTCCTCATCAGTCATTTTTTTCTAGTGCATGTATAGAGCTCAATATTACTTCTCCCCCTCCCTTTGCCATACATGGAAATATTTGGAGCCCCCTAGTTTAATGCATTGAATAGGAACCCCCACCCCAGTCTTCGCACTTCGGCTCTCAGTGTTTAACTATAGCACAAAAGTTTACTTGTGAGCACAACTATCTATTGCATGGAAACTAAATGATTTCTATTTGCCATTCAGAACGAGTTAGTTAAGCTTTGTAGAGCACCTCCTGGACACCAAAATGTGGGATATCATTCTAGTATTAAAACAGTACCTCTTTATTTTGTCTATTGTCTATCTTCCATTGCAAGGATTTGTTTGTTGACATTTTGGCATTTGAAATATTTTTTATTTAATTTTTTTTGTAATTAAAAAGTTCTTTTTATTTTGATCTCGACATGCTCCGTTGACAATGATATGGAAGAAAGAATTAGTAAACGTTTTGTTTTTTTACATTTGCCTTTTGTTTTGTCATATTATTGGAGGACATTAGACAAATTATCATGGTATGATATCCATGCTGTTCATAATTAATAGCTATACTCCCTCTCCGTCTGGACATGAGAGTCCCACTCTTTGTTGTCATTTCTCTTGCTTATTAATGTTTGCATACGCGTAGTCATAAATTTTTTAACAGTAAGAAACTTTAGTTTTTAAAGTTTAGTATCATACTGTAATTTTTTGGCTAATCTATTCTTATTGGAACCTTCATATTTGTCAAAAAAAAAATTATATTTACAAAAAGAGTAAGGACTTTCTTGGAGGTAGGGAATACTATCTTTTGCTCTGCACACTCTTTTTATTGCTCAGAGTTGGATGGGGGCTAATTGAGAAAGGATTTACAAGGTTCCCTGGTTATGTTGCCATGTTTATGAAGGATTCCCTTGTTTGTTTTCTAGATCTGGATTTCTGCGGCGATCTGGGGATTGCATGTTAGGAACTTGATGGGATACGGTGCTCAAACTCTGGCACCTCATTTGGTTGTGGCTGTATGCTGTTTAGCGATGAGCAGCTCTGGCCAACCTTGATGCCCTGATGGTAATTTACTTTTACGTGTGAAGCATAGTGTGTGCTCCACGAGGGCATGGTGTAAAGTGTAAACAATGTTCTCATATAAAGATGGATTTTAATCCAAAGTCAGATATATAAGCAAAATCAGAATCATTACGAAAATGTTTGTAATAGGTTTTCATAGACCTTTGTGTGTGTATGGTGATGCAAATGCGAATGCTGACTACTTTTCCTTAGTAGTATATAAGATGGTGCTTCAGTATGGGGTTATCTTCTCTTTAGTTTGGCCAGTCTTGTATTGCCGCTGAGAAGTAATCAATGCCTGTAATGGTGAGGCTTAAAGTATTTTTGATTTACATCTACTTTTTTCATGCTTAACAATGCTAAAGATTGCTTGTAAATTTTTTCTTTTTTTCTTTTTACGTGCTATACGACGTCGTTGAAGTAGGAATGATGCAATGGATCAGAGGTCTTAAAGGTTCATTCTGGATATTGAATTTGGTTGTTTTTTGGAAATTTTTGCAGATCTCGCTCAAGATCCAGAACTCCTCCGTCTGCTGTAAGTGAAAAGTTTTAATTTTCTAGATTAAGAAAAAGTTTCAAGTCTTGTGCAGACCTGTTTGTTGTTTGATTCATATTTTCTGTTACTGAACATGGTGCTGGTCAGTCCCCTCGCCGCAAACAGGTGAGCAGAAGTACTAAGCGCAGTCCCAGCAGGAGCAAAAGTAGAAGTGTTTCTCGGTCCCCCTCACCTTCTGTAAGTTTTTGTTATCTCATCTGCAAGCTATTTTTTAACGCCTTAAAACTGTCAGATTTGTAACAACTTTTTATTTAAATTTGAATATATTGCAGGGGAAATCTGATTGAATCAATTTGTTCACTTGATCGGGCTGCTCGCTATTCGGAAACCTGGCTCTCTGCCTGTTTCCTTAATTTTCTTATCTTTCTCCTGGAGAAAAGAAGAAACTACATGTAGTTGAATCAGACTAATTTAAACAACTAGGTGTTACTTGGTTATTAATACTGTGTTTGATTAAAAAATTAAATGTTTAAGCTTAATAATGTTGAACTGTGAGACTTTTTAATTTAGGTGCTTTAGTTTTTGCTCATGGGCATTCAGGAGAACATTGCATTCCTTTCCAAAATCTGATTTGTTTACTGAATTGAAATGTTTAACGCTGTTCAAGACTACTTGTTTCTACAAACACGATGCTGGGATTATGAAAAAAAACAAACTTTATTTATTTAATTGCTATTTCTTCCCCTTCTCAAAAGGATGTTATAAGTAATTAAGTAAAGGAGAAAATATTAAATTACTTTCAATTTTGGTCATAGTGGATTTCATGCAAGTACTCTGATATATGCATCTTTTAAATCTACTGTTAGTACATTAATTCGGAGTAGGGTAGCAAAATACAAATAAGAACCTCCTCCCAGTTTGGATCTTTAGCACTGTGGTCTCAGTTTTGGAGCCTGTCAAATTATTTTCTTTGGGATATTTGCTAAAAACTGGATGAGCTGAATTTGAATGAAAAAAGTGTTTGTCTGAAACATCTAAATAACAGTTTTTTATTATTTTATTATTAAAAAAAAATTCAAAATTATTAAATTTATTTAATATTATTTAATATAATAATTAATATTGTAAAATAAAATATTCATTCAGTCATAATTTTTTCCCGAAACAAACGCGTTGAATCGGTCAACAATTCAGTGTTAATCAAATAACCCCTAGTTTTTTAATAAACCCAGTAGAAATAAAATAAACAAGAGCACTCTAAAAATGAACTGATTTTGCTGACGAAATATTAAATAACAAACAATTCTTTTATAATTCCTATTATACTGTTTATATATACAAACAGAAAAATTAATCCTTGTACCATCGATTTTTTTCCCTATTCTGATTTTAAATTTTGCTCTCATCTTCCTTCAAAAACTCGGAATCACGAGTGCAAAGTGAGGATAAATTTTATTTTTATTTTTCAATTATAAAGCTGGAGACATTTCAAACAAATAAAATTAAGAAAAATCCAGAGCATCAAAACTAATGTTTAAATGCTTCACTGAGGAGACTTAGTTCTAAAATAAAAAGCTCCAATGTGTGTGAGGCCAACAGTTAAAGAGAGATGACTACATTTGCCATTTAACAAGTGACCTTATTTTATTTCTCCAGGGCAAAGAAACCAGAGGAAGCCAAAGTCCATAACACAACTGTTTAGCAGCCAAAATAGAACGTTTTTCTGGGCCACACAACAGTATAAGAGTCTTCCAGGGGAGAACAGACTGAAAACATTACATATCATTTCTCAAGCATACATAATGTTGAGTTTCAGTCATAGATATGATAGCTTCTTTCAACGGAACATAATAAATCTATGGCCGATGTTGAGATGGCATCCTGTCAGATCCATGTCTTTGGCGAAAGGTGGTGGACCTTAAGCCAGTATCAGACCACCCACCTCCAAGGTGATGGATTGGCCCCCAAATTGGATCTCTGTCAACTTGGTTCATCGCGTAGGAGGGGAAGTGTTCCCTTTCCCATGTATGGTAGCGATTTGGCGGAGTATTTTCTGCTTCCGAGAAGTTTCTTCCTGTTGATGAACTTGATGGAAAGAAGTAGAAGCCACTGGGCTGGTCAGATGATGAGGCAACTGGGCCAACCTGAGCCAAGCTCCTGTGACTGTTGGATCTACGTGTGTCAGGTATTACTGGTGCACGTATGGCTGGTGAATTGCTGGGAGGGTGCTGAAAATATGCCTGGAGAGCCTGCACACGGTCTCGGGCCCGAGCCGCACTGCCAGGGTAAGGAGGAATCCCCGAGGAGGCAACTGAGCTCCCAGCCCTAAGGGTGTGAAAAATCAACATCATACGGGGAAAAAAGGAACCAGAAAAAGAAAAGTAATGCATTGATGTGAAGCAATGGAGTTGCATGAAGCTAAAGAAATAACAGAATAGTTCATTTGAAGTACTATTATTCACATTTGACACTCAAGCTTGACCTTAATGACGAGTAAAACCATGTTTCTTAGTGCCAAAGAAAAGAATTGTATATGTAACAAGTTATTTTCCTCGCTTTCAACTAAAAGAAATGTTTCCTTTAACTAAGCAAAAGCGCATTTCATTTCCTTCTTTCCTAGTTATTTGTTTGTTTGGCTTTTTTCATTTGTAGGCACTGGTACAGGGTAGTATACTCGCAGGAATGAAACAATAAGGAATTGACAGGACCTTGCATAAGCATCGGAGCATGTGGCTTAGATCAATGGAAAACGGAGATCAGAATTGTTTGCTTTGGTGGTAGTTTTTGATTATTGTTATATTGAATTACTCACCCTAAACAGTATATTATTTAACTGCTATACCCCATTTGAGATATAGAACAAAAGGAAACATACAAAGAGATCAAGCATAAAATAAAATTATTAAGGTGGTCAAGTCTTACCCATGGCCAACAAGGAATGGATGCACAAAAGATCCTGATCTTGGTATCTCAGAATTGGTCCTAACTGCCCTCTGAGGCATTGATGGTATCGAGGCTTGATCGGGACCACCAACACGACTGTTTATTATAGGAAACAGAGATGAGTGATGCTCCCTACTGTGATAATGGACATCCATAGAGGGAAAAGCATAAGAAGTGTGTATCTCACTCGGAGCTGATTGGTTGTTCCAGTGACTGTTGAAATTTGAACCATCAGAAACACTCCCACTGGAATTTGAAGACGAGGGAGGAATTGGTCCAAAGTAGGCAAGATATGGGCAAGGAAGAGAAGCAGATGATACAGCTGTATGTTCCGCAAAGATAGCATGTTGTCCAAGGAGATCATGATCTGACAAAAAGAAGAAACTCCTGCTATTACTTAAGCTTGCAAATAATATCAGAAGTTACAGAGAGGAAAAGTTCTTACATGTGGCTGACGAGTATTCACCTTCGCTGCAAATATCGAAAAAAAGCATGTCAGCGAAAGATATATGAATTTGAACACAGAAGAATGCATCTTTAAGGGAGAAAATAGATGTAAACTGAGGAAAGTACAGAAAAATAAAATAAGAGAAGGAAATAGTAACATAGTAAAATGCCTTCGTTAGGCATACGACCGGGTTAGGAACAGAAAAGGTCTCTGATTGCTACTAAGAACTTAAGCTGTAGCCTCCATATCTCGTCATGTAGAGAGTAATGAGCATGGATGTGGCACATTGCTATGCCTCAATGCTGATTGCCAATGGCCATATTCCAGCACCTTAATATTGACTGAACTCCATGATGATCAGTAAAATTGCAAAAATCTTTCTCTCATGAGTCATGATAAAGTTTCGGTTATATTTTGGCTGATCATCTTTATTGCAGAAGATCAATTTAGGTAAACTGGCCAACATAGACCAGAGCTTTTAAGCCTAATCAAATGAAATCATGGCACAGTAAGGCCTAGCACAAATAATTGATTTCTTGGAACATAGTTGACACATTGCTAGGATATACTCGAGGGGCTAATCCATGAGAAAATGTACATGAGCAATTATCAGCAGTCACTGGTGATGGAAGGGAATTGGAGAAGAACTCATAAATAATTGCTCTGAAATGTGTAAAAAATCTCCCTTTCAAAGAGCGTAGTACATCCCTATCTATAACAACTTAATTAACTTTCTAAATCAATTAGACTTTGTAGAAAGAGAGAAACTTATTTTGGGTTTCTTCATTAATACTTCTCACATTGAATTTTCACATTGCTTCTCTCATATATTTACAATGAAACTTACAAGCCTATTTATAGGCATTAGTACAAATTAAATTATACATGAACACACATGGAAAGGAACTAGGATAGGTTGGCACACATGGATGGGTTGACACCCATGGATGAGTTGGCACACTAGGATGGGTTGGCACAATAGGATGTGTTGGCACACATATATGTTAAGAATATCTTCTAACACTCCCCCTCAAGTTGGTGTATAGATGTCTTGCATACCCAAGCATACCCAACTTGAAACAAAATGAATGAAACAACTTGTTGTCCCGTGCTACTGTTATGAACTCCACTGAAGGAACCACTTTGTTCCACCACGTAAAAGACGAGTACAATATATATCCGATGAGGATAAACTTTCCAAAGGATATCAAATAATCAGGTCAACGTGACTGCAAATTATGCTCAACACATATGGCCAACATCCCTCCATAAAATCTGCAAAAGGAAGAGACAATACCAGCCCATAAGCAGGCCCCACACGCAGAAAAGCAGCTGCAATGTGCTGGAAATCAGCCCATGTGCAGCCACCAACCAGCCATGGAACAAAGTCAATAAAGCACAACGTGGGTAGAAAGAGACATCAACAGATACTGTGTTGGAAAAAACATCAACAATGGATACCATGTTGGAAAAGACATCAACAATGGATACCATGTTGGAAGAGACATCAACAATAGATACCATGTTGGAAGAGACATCAACAATGGATACCATGTTGGAAAAGACATCAACAATATATGCCATGTTGGAAGAGACATCTACAATAGATGCCATGTTGGAAGAGACATCAACAATAGATACCATGTTGGAAGAGACATCAACAAGAGATATCAACAATGTATATCATGTTGGAAGAGACATCAACAATGGATACCATGTTGGAAGGAACATGAATTTTAAACCAGTAAAGTAGCAACAAAGAAGATCACCGGAAAAAATCGTCGGCAGAAGATCATTATGATCTCAATTTCTTCATAGAGATTTGTTTATGTTTAACTAGTTTTCTAAGAGAAAATAAGAATGGTAGCGGAAGAAAAAAATAAGGGGTCGGTGAACAGTGTTCTGCTATAGTGCCGGTGTATAGTGCTCTGCTATCAAAGAATAAGGAACGAGCTCTGATACCATGTAGAAAGAGAAACTGATTTTGAGTTTCTTCATTAATACTTCTGGCATTGAATTTTTACATTGCTTCTCTCAAATATTTACAATGAAACTTACAAGCCTATTTATAGGCATTAGTACAAATTAAATTATACATGAACACACATGGAAAGGAACTAGGATAGGTCGCACAACACATGGATGGGTTGGCACACTAGGATGTGTTGAGAATATCTTCTAACAGACTTCTCATAAATAACTTCCCCAAACTAACTATGATTCTAATATGATAACTATTAAAATTACGAATCAAAATAAACTTAAATAAAATAATTAAATCCTAGAAATTTCTGGTTGTTGGACTCTTTGCCACGAGCTTCCAAAGTCTTACATTGATCCTACCATGTCACAATGGTTCATCTTACATCAGTTTTCCTCTGCTAAATAGAACTTCGATTGGTCGAGTTTGGGGAATGACCAAGAATCCTAGTTGGAGGAAACACATTGGATCATAAAGGAGTTCTTAATGAGTTTCAAATTTGGTATGTTTGTAGCACAAGAGTGTGTTTGGTATTGCCTTTCACATATGAACAAGTATTAGCAAGTGCAGCATGTTGTGCACCACAATTCCAAAATAATGTATGCCCTAAGATGACATGACAAGGCATTACCGACAAAAGATCACACATGAAAGTCTCTGTAAGCTAACTAACAAAAAAATTGACCAAGCACCTCTGATTACCCACAACTTTGTATTAGTAATCCATGCCATATCAAATGGCTCCTGATGAGCCTCATCCTCTAACCTAAGTTTCTTTACAACATCTCAGAAATTAGCATCAGTACAGCATCCATCATGAAAGAACACAATTGTCTAGCACAATTTACCATTGGTTGGAAAATAGAAGATATTCAATATAGTAAGAGAAGTGTTAAGTGGATTTATTTATTTATTGTATAATTATATATATGTATATTGTTTATTTGTAACAAAACTGGACTAGCCATGTATTTTTTTTCAATCACCAAACTATTCTACCACACTTGTATATTTAGACTCCAAGTCTTTATCTGTAATTCTAAGATTAGGAAAAAAACAGTTCATGGCTGAAAATGTAATCCACAAGCCACATAATGTTAAAATGAAAAATGAAGTTAAATCAAGACAGAGAGAAGCAAAAACACAAGAAGCCATGCTTACTCAAAGGACGATGGAAGTCGTGTTAATCCACTAAAGGGACACCAGTGAACTCCAAAAGACTGCAAAAACCATCAACAAAAAATAAATATAATGGTCAATAAGATTAAATATACCCATATTCTAAAGCTCATTATTATAGAGAATCACATGAATGGTTGACATCAAATTATTGTCAAACATTTATCCAGATAAAAAGCCACCCATGATGCAGGATTCAGGTGTCAATAAAAAATCGTTGCAGAAGCCAAAGTATAATCCTCAACATATAATTCAAAAGCCAAGGTGTAAACAATAAAAAATAATGCAGATATCGTGAACAGATGAACAACCAAGTTACTATGTGAAGTGGCTATTCCAACTTAACAAGTTTGAGATACCAATGTGGGGTAGATAATGTTTCCCGATATTCTTGTCTTCCTAAAGCAAAAAGTTCAATAAATTTCTTGTTGATGCATTGATGCACATGGTATAGAACAGATATGTACAAAAGTCTCTTAGCACGTAACGACCTTAAAACATTATCATGTAGGGGACTATTTCCACAAGTATTTTTGTTAGTTCCACATGGTCTCATCCCACATGAGAATGTAGTGGGTCCCTCCATGTGAGAAGGGGACCTGTGGAACTAATAAAAATACTTGTGGGTATCCTTTCCCTATATATATGATAATGAGACAAAATAAAATAATATACTACACACTACTGATTTTGCTACATATTAATCAGAATGGAAAGAACATTGCACAAGTTTAAACAAGACTTATGAGCAAGATGATTATAGTAAATGAGAGAAAAATATCTAGTCCTTGGATCAAGCAGTGTGTGACCAAATAATGAAAATATTAGGTTATACTTTTTTCATGAGACACCATAGCAATAGTACAGTCTAAAATCCAAATTGCATAACTTTCATGTTCAAATTTAGAATTTAGAATGTTAACTGTTGAAAGAGAGACTGATTTTGGGTTTCTTCATTAATACTTCTCTTGTCATTTACATGAACTTACATTGACTTATATACTAGTTGCACACTGTAGTGCTCCCTTAACTTATGGGTAGTGCTCCCTTAATTTATGGGTCAAGATCCCTAATTTATTAATTTAGGGGATAAGATTATATCTTCTAAAACTCCCCCTCAAGTAGGTGTATAGATGTCAGACATATCCAACTTGAAACCACTTACTACTAAGACCTTTAGTCAAAATATCAGCAAGTTGATGTTCTGTTTTAACATAAGATAAGCAAATAAGACCACTAGTTAACTTTTCTTTAATGAAGTATCTGTCAATATCAATGTGCTTCGTTCTATCGTGTTGTACAGGGTCGTTTGTAATACTAATGGCTGCTTTATTATCACAAAATAACTGCATCGGCCTTTTAGTTGCAATACCCAAATCTTCTAGCAAAGTTTGAAGCCACATTAGTTCACATATACTCAAGGCGATAGCTCAATATTCTGCTTTGGCACTGGATCTTGCCACTACGAATTGTTTCTTATTGCGTCAAGAAACAAGATTGCCACCAACAAATGAGCAGTAACCAGATGTAAAACGCGATCATTTATAGAGCCAACCCAATCCGAGTCGAAGAATGTTTCAATTCTCATATGACCATGTGGTGCGAACAATATACCTTTCCCATGAGCAGACTTGAGATATCTCAGAATTCTGTAAAGACTTTCCATGTGACAATGTCGAGAATCATGTATATACTGACTTACTATTCCTACAACATAAGATATATCAGGTCTGGTATGAGAAAGATAAATCAATCGTCCCACCAAACGTAGATATATTTCTCTATTACGATCATGAGCCACCTACTAAATGATGATTAATTTCAATAGAAGAATCAACAAACTTACATCCCAACATGGTAGTTTCGGTTAGAAGATCAAGTATATATTTCTTTTGAGATAGAAATATCCCACTGGAAGATCTCGCAACTTCAACACCAAGAAAATATTTCAAAGACTAAGATCTTTGATCTCAAATTCTCTAGCCAAGTCTATATTTGAGATTAACTATCTCTTCTCTATTATCTCTTGTCAACATAAATAATAAGAATGGTAAGCTTGCCCTTTATTTGTTTGATAAATAGTATGATTTGCTCGACTCTGCTTGTATCCAAACCTTATCATTGCCTTTTAAAATCTACCAAACCAGGTTCTAAGAGATTGCTTCAGACCATACAGAGCTTTTCGCAGCTTAGAGACCTTACCCTTAGTGGCAGATGCCAGGAGGTATTTTCATGTACACTTTCTCCTGCAAGTTACCATGAAGGAATGTAATTTTTCCATCTAATTGTTGAAAATTCCAGCCGAAGTTTGCTGCACATGAGAACAGAGTTCATCTTCGCCACAAGAGCAAATGTCTCTTGGTAATCAATCCCATTCGTTTGAGTATACCCTTTTGCAACTAGTCTGGTTTTGAGTCTCTCAACTGTCCCATCAGACTTCTGTTTGACTGTATATACCCACTTGCATCCGACTTGCTTTTTTCGTAAGGAAGAATGACTAGTTCCCATGTATCATTCATTTTTAGGCATTCATCTCTTCTATCATATCCCGTTTCCAGTTCTCATTACTAATTACTTTTCTCCACCCTTGAGGAACAAATATAGAAGACAAGGAAGAATCAAAGGAATGGTAGGATGCAAATAATTTATCATAAGCTAAGAAATTAGAGATAGGATGTTGGGTACATGATCTAACCCTTTTTCTAAGGACAATAGGAAGATCAATATCATCAAAAGAAGTAGGATTATGATTCTTACCATTAGCATTATTAGGACTACGCTTTGGGGCGTAGTTGTTGCAGGTGATGCGTAAATGGTGACCTTATTCTTGTTTCTTCAAACATAAGTCCTTAGCTCAGCTCAGCTCATTTTATCTATCATGTGACTCTTGTGACTCCCCTTGTTTAGATTTATCGAGACAACAATAGGAACATGAGAAGATTTTATAGGATAAGGTGGACTAGTACTACTTATAATACCAGACTCAAGAGGAAGCTTCTCCTCATCAATAAAATTCTCCCCAAGGGTGAGGAGGAAGAATAAAAGGTTCTGACTCCTAAAAAGTGACATCACGAGTGACAAAAACTGTGTGAAGGAGGGTTGATAACATTTGTAACCTTTTTGGGTGGGAGAATACCCAATGAAAACACACCTAGTTTTTCCCGAGCGGGAGATTTATCATGAACATAAAACACAACCAAAAACTCGAGGCTAAGGAGAAGGACTTGTCGTTTGTTGGAGGAAAGAAATGGGACTTCTATTCCCAAGAATTCTAGAGGGAAGTCGATTTATAAGAAATATGGGACTTCTATTCTGAATTCTAAATGGAAGTTGATTTATAAAAAATGCAGTAGTCAGAACAACATCTCCCCCATAAAAATTTAGGTGTGTTCATAGTGAACATAAGAGTGCGTGATACATCTAGTAAGTGCCGGTTTTTTCTTTCTACCACCACCATTTTGTTCTGGGGTTTTGACACAGGAGGTTTGAACTATGATGCCATGCTGAGATAGGATGCAAAAGTATTATTATTACTATATTTCCGACCATTATCGCTATGTAGAATCTTGACTTTAGCTTCAAATTGGGTTTGGATCATCTTATGAAATTTTTGAAAACAGTCAAACACCTCATTTTTGGAATGAAGAAGATAAATCCAAGTTGTACGAGAATAGCAATCAATAAAACTAACAAACCATATTAACCAGAATGGAAGACAACCCGAGAGGGTCCCCACACATCAGTATGTATAACATCAAAAGTTTCAGAATGTCGACTGTTAATAGCAGAATAAATAGAACGTTTGTATTTACCTAATTCACACGGTTTACACAAAAACTGAGTTTTGTGACACTGCTTAACTAAAGAGAGAAAAATACTCTAATACTGATAGATGAGGATGTCCCAGATGTCGATGTCATTGATGAAGAGAGTCAGGTTAGATTCAAAAGTAGATTAAAGAGCCTGAGTAGCAGTCCCATCTGTAATCAGAGGCATGTTAGATGTGGGAACATCCAAATAATATAGACCACCAACTGCACTACCACTGTCAATCTTCTGCTCCGTCACCAAGTCCTGAAAAACACAATGAGTTGGGAAAAAGATGACTGAGCAATGTAAGGATTCGATAAGACGCTGTATAGATAATAAGTTTGCGGTAAATGAAAGAATATGAAGAACAAATGATAATGTTAATGAAGGAGTACAAACTACTGAACCACTCCCGGAGATAGGAGAAAGGGAACCATCAGTTACTCGAACCTTATCTTTTCCAGAACAAAGCGTGTATAAGGTAAAGAGATTGGAGGACCCAGTCATATGCTCGGAAGCACCTATGACAATGATCCAACTTGCCCATGTTGATGAGACATTAAGAGCACATTGTGCATAATGAGAAGAAAGAGATTTGGAATAGAGTTGAGATTTGGAATAGAGTTTCTGGAATGCTGAGATTTCCTTAGGAGTGAGAACAGTAGTAGTTTCTGAGGTACTGGATGCATCAACAGGTGTAGTGGACATATAGGTTGGGGAACCACGACCACTACCAGACCGACCTCCACGACCTTTAGGCGTCAATGAAGCTTAAAACAACGATCTTTGATATGGTTCCTTCCCCCACAGTATCACATTCGCGGTTCTCCTTCTCGTTCTAGTGTGTGACAGAAGACTAAACGAAGACGCTAGACTAGAAGCAACCATGGCTGATCAACGGGATTTAGATTTAGAACCATCACCCGACATTACTTTCTTCCTGTTGTATTCGGGCATGAGCCTCTCGCAGTGATGGAAATGGTGTCTAACCAATCAACTGTGCTCGAACTTGATTATACTCTATGTTCAAACTAGCCAAAAAATCCACAACTCTATTTTCACCAACAAACTTTTGATAAGCTGCTGCATCTTTCGTACATTAAGCTGAAAAAACTCGTTAATGATCAAGCTCCTGTCAAAGTGCATTAATCTCCGCAAAATACTGATTTACAGTCTTCTCCCCTTGACCCATTTCACGGATTCTCTTACGAATGTCATATGCCTTAAACATATCACTAGAAATTGAAAAAGTTTGAGAGATAGCCTCCTAAAGCGCATAAGCAGCGTCTAAAAACATGTAACTGCTCCTCATAATAGGTTCCATTGAATTAAAAATCCATGTCTTCACCATGAAATTATCATATTTCCACTCCTCATGGGGCATACCAGCTTTTTCAGGCATAGTAGTTGTTCCCTGGATGAAATGTTGCATACGATTGGCCAATCGACATATAGCACGCTTGAGACCAAGCCAAATAGTTGGTTCCAACTAGTTTGAAGGGGCTTGGAACCAATGCTGAATTAAGAGTATGGTTTCTAATAGCTTGTTGTACCATGTTACTATTATGAACCCCACTGTTAGCACCACTTTTTTCCGCCATATAAAAGGTAGATACAATATATATACAAGGAAAAATTTAACCAAGGATAGCAAATGATTGCACTACACTTTGAAACAAAATATATGCAGAAGCAATAGGAATTTTAAACCAGTACAATAACAACAAAGAAAATGAAGCTACACACGAAATCAACCAACTGATAACGGAATGGATGAACCTAAACTAAACACACAGAGAGCGTCGAGGCGCTGTGTGGGCAGAGTCAAAGCGTCGAGGCACTAGAAACAAGCGTCGATTTACATTTATAAGAAGAATAATGAACGAACGTAGCTCTAATACCATGTTGAAAGAGAAACTAATTTTGGGTTTCTTCATTAATACTTCTCGTCATTTACATTGACTTATATACTAGTTTCACAAGTGCTCCTTTAATTTATGGGTAGTGCTCCCTTAATTTATGGGACAAGATCCCTAATTTATGGGATAAGATTATATCTTCTAACATTAACATCTAATAAAGTTGCATAACTGTTCTGGCATTTTAGTTTGAAAAAATATTCATTGGAAGCAATTCAACAGCACTCTTGAGCATCTTTTTGAGACATTGATGTTCTCATTACAATTTGTCACAAATTGTTGACCTAGTTAATAACTTGTAATTCATTCGAATACATTGATACATTGAATATAGTTACAGAAGATATCTATTAAAAAGAAACGATTTTTAGAACATTGTATATATTGATGGCTCCAATGCCAAACCAATGCAGTATGATTACCTGTAGATTGTAATTCCTAAATAAATGGAACTTTTTATCTCCTCTATTCTCACTTTTTCTATTTTCTTCTTTTTGGAACACATAATAAAGATTTACTAGGAGTCCCTAAAACAGAAAATTGTTAGCCGGCGACCACATTATGGGTTCTGGATGCAAAAAGACCACCAATAGTCAAAATTTCAACCACCAGTGATTAAAGGAGGTGGAATCAAACTGATGTGTCCTGTGCCCGCATGCATAGCTTTAATAGTTAATATGCTGAGGCCCAAGTCTAACCTTCCAAAGGGGGGACCATTCAAGCTTTTATGTTCTATCATGCATATGTTCGGCACAAACATGTATTAGCATTGGTATATACGTTTAATAGTATCACAACCCAATTGCCTTATCGACTGACTGGGAATATAGACGGCTGCTGCTGTACTTTTAGCATAAGAATGAATGTCAGTCCCTTTAGCACTTCACGTAATGCAGAATGCAAACCCACCTTATCAAATATTTCAGTTAACAAGTCAATAACTATGACAGCGTTGAGAGAGATCAAAAAACTTAAAAAATCCCCTACTAAACAGTAGTGTAAATACGCATCAAAATTAAAAGTAATCCAGTGTTCCCAAAATATGGCATGGTTTCTAAGCCAATACGAAGTTTTTTTGTGAAACTTCAGCTTGTTTAAGAAAATGGCAGACATACTACATAGGCAACGCAAGTTTACATGATATACCTAGAAACAAAATTCAAAATTTCAAATTAATATTGATACAACTAGAAAGAAAAAAAAAAGGTAAACAATTTTATCTAAAGCTGCTTTGCTAAAATGGAATGAGGCTAACAGTAGGGCACCAATACACTGTAAGGGTGTCGTAGCCTATTGAAAGTAAAACAATAGCTGCCACACATTTCAATGATATCAAGTGATTTGTCACATTTTAACATAAATGTTATGATAATTAATAGTTTCTTTTGGGGTTGAGTAAGAACCATAGATATATCAATTAGCCTTATCAATCAGATCAGACATAGAATTGAAAGATTGAACGAATCTACATAAGAATAATAATAATGCACAAACTCGAGCCTCAAGGGGTTATATAAAGTTGTAGCGGGCCTCTTGATAAGTGTCTTAATTAGGTATGTGTCCCGGGTGGGAAGCTCTGCGGAAGAATTATCTCCTGTGGGACACCAAAAATTGACTTATCTATGGACTTTTTGGTATGCATGGTTTGTGGGGGTATTGCTTGAACTGGTGATTTACTCGATGCACACCAGATGTTAGTGGCAGCGAGTTCCTCCATTCTCAGAAGAATAAAACACAAAAGACTTAAAAGATATGACAAAAGAAGCTGCAGAGATAACCATAAGGCTCTATTAGAAAAAGTGTGCCACTAGAATTCTGTTACCATTTCAGAGTAGCTTAGATCATAAAGATCCTCATCATGAGCCCATTCCTCCAAGTTGAATTCAGTAAATGGCCGACCACCGTTTGCATAAAGCCATTGACCCTTCTCAATTTTTCGACAGTTGGGACACTGCATCACTCCCTTCACATTAAATGCAGAACCAATGCAATCTGCGGGTAATCACCACACAAAAATAACAAGATCAGAAAAGAAAAGCAGAGCTGTCATAACTCATCAACAATTATTGAGAAAAAAAGTATCTAGTACGCAGGAAGACGTGAAATATTTTATATAGTTTTATGAACATTTCCAGAAATCAAGAATTGAGAGCTTGCACTCTGGAACTTTTAAATTGAAATCAGGACCTTGAATTGAAATATATGCAGTAATTTAAGTTTGGTCGGAACTTTTAAATTGGAAGCAGTACCACATCCAAAAGCTTCTGATATAACTTCTTAACTAAAGAAGTATCAGCATAAGGGCCTTGAGCTTGTTAGTCAAAAAATGTTATTGAATGAGAAAATGTCTCGTGTCAGGAAACACGTCAGTAGACTAGGTGCTTTTTCTGTGGGATAGGTAAAACCTGACAATAATGAAAACAGACTAGTCCGTAATGGTACCCATGCTATTGCCATAATTTCTTTCACCAATATAGATGTTTGGTTATTACTTATTATTTTTCCTCCTACCTAGGTTGGAGTACAATTCAATGAAAATAACTATCAACAACCTTATACCTCAGTGAAAAATCCCTCCTCACATACATTCTATACAAATATTAATTATTGTCTCAATTGATACCCTTTGCGTCATAAGCGTTTGCGGCTTCAATTTTTTGGCGAGATTCATTAACCATAAAAAGGCATTCAAGAACTTCCAGTCACATATTAAATATGTTACGAAAAGTCCAGAGACATTTTTTAAGAACAAAAAAAAAAAGTTAAGTAGAATTGTACATTGGTCATGCCATGAATTAGTTACTAGTTGAAGACTCGGGGTAGTTGTTTAAGTGATCAAAGATGCAGCTTCTAATATGCTTCTCACCTAGATGTCGTGTTGGTGCATATGTTGCCCCTGCTTCCACTAGGATAAAATATAAAAAATAATATGCTAAAGATTTTTTTTATGAAATTCAGATATAAATGAAGGTGAAGTGACAATCCTCCAATTCTTTTTTCCTTCCTTGGATTTTAGGCGTGCAAAACTCAGTTTATATTTTTAAGAAGCCATTAATTTGGAAGTTGAGAAAAGGCAGCTTGCTATGAGAATATTGAGTTTGCTTGTTCATAGAATATTGATATGTAATTGATGTAATATTCTTCAACTAACCATTACTATGTTTTGTAGACATATGATAATTTAAATTACATCATCAACGAGAAGCTTGGTACAACATGAATGAAAAACTACTTGAACAACAATTGTATCTTTCTTTTTCTTAATTAAATAGAGTCCCTTTAATTACATGCACAGGCAAATGTAAAACCTTGATTACGAACTTAGATCAGCTTTAGGTGGTTCTGTTAGCTTCTAAGAAGGTTCTGAATCCTACCTTTAGGCAAAAATTTATGTGATTCTAATAGTAGATCAATCCTGCATGTGGTGGAGGATCTAAGTAGGGGTTACTAAACCAAAACTATTATACCATCCTAAAGAATATATATATATATATATATATATATATATATATATATATATATTACAAAAATAACTATTATACAATCCTACATGCCCTAAACGTTTAGACATAGGTAAGGCAACCTCATAGGCAGACCGCCGGTGCCTGCCCCCCCCCCTGCCACCGCCTCCGCCTCATATATATATATGTATATATACGTGCATGTATATATATTTTATATATGTATGTATATAAAATATAAAAATAAAGAAATTATATATATATAGTAATAATATTTTTTGAGAATAAAGTTGAAAGAGGTTAAAGAGATATGAACAGAAAAAAAATGATCAAGTTATGATTTTGGTTGAAGTCTTAAATATAAAATGCATTCTGCAAAAATACACACGGAAACTAAAAAAAATGGAAGAAAATAGAAACAAAGAAGGGTTCAATGTTTTTTTTTATCTCGAAAAAAAAAAATATTTGTATGCACCGAATATTTTATAAGATTAAGCAAGAAAAATTTGTGTAGATACGGTGAACAAAGAAACCCTAAGAAGATTTATATGTTTGATGCAAAAATTTGAGATTTAAAAAAAACTTCTGTTTTTAAAAATACAGACAAAAATAGTTTGAGTGTCCCAGAAAATTAAAAAAATTGAACAAGCATTTTCAGATTCCTAGAAAGGCAGAACCCAAAAAAATGCAGGTAATGTTCACTGAACAAATCCTAACTCTTTACAAAATGTAAGAACAGAGACAAAGAAAAATGAAATCCTAAGTTTGGGATGAAAAGTGAGGATCGGTTAAGAAACCCTAAAAATTAATTCAACCATTAGAAAGAATTTGAAGCAATCAGATCATATCAAACATTTTCTTGAAAATCAAAAAATATAAACATTTTTAAAGATTTCAAAATACAGATTTGGTCAAGGAAGAAATCAGAGATTAGTAGATCTACAAACATCTTTTGATTTAAAATCAGAGATGATAAAAATGATAGAGAAATCGTGACATATTTTTGGAAAGATTTTATGGTGAAGAAGAAAATAGAGAGCAGTAAGGTCAAAATGACGCCGGAGATACCGATTAGAGTGATCGGCGAGGTGTATCAGATGAACGAAAGGGAGAGAGAGAGCGACAGATGAGAGAGTTGAGAAGAGAGAGAAAAAGATATTGAAGAAAAATGAAATAAAATTAAAAAATATATATTTATAGTTTGATTTACCAGATGATCCAACGGTGGAGAAGATAGACCAGATCTTAATCAATGGCCAGAATTCTATTTGAGTTGTGTTTCTTTCAAGAACTGATCCAATGGATGAGATTAGCTCGTGGACTTGATCGGATGGCTTGAACGCTTGATCTGTGTGCAGAAGATGCTGATATGTCATTGGTTGAATTAGAGGGACACATCTTAAATAATTTTGACCATTGGATGTGTACAATTAATGGTGCAGATATAGTAAAAATAGATATTAATGATAATAAACTATTGAAGTATGTAAAAAAAATAGAAAATAAATAAAAATAATTAAGGACAATTGTCTAGCATACCTAGCTCAATTCTTAATTTACAAAATCTGTCTGAACTTAGTGGTTTAGTAAATATATCTACTATGTTTAATTCAGTGTCAATATGTTCTAATTTAATATTTTCGTTATTAACATGATCACGTAAAAAATGGTGCCTAATGTCTATATGTTTTGACCTAGCATGCAAGACTGTATTTTTGCTTAGATTTATTGTACTGGTATTATCACATAAAATTGAAACACAATCAAATTTTAAATTATAATCAGCAAGGGTCTGTTTCATCCACAATATTTGAGCACAACATTGTGCGCCTGCAACGTATTCTACTTCAGTGGTTGAAATAGAGATAGAGTTCTGCTTTTTAGAAAACCACGAAACTAAACATCCCCCTAGGAATTTACAAGTACCGCTAGTACTTTTTCGATCGACATGATGACCTGTATAGTCAGAGTCTGAAAAATATACGAGATTAAATGGTTGATCCTTAGGATACCATAGACCTAAATCAGTGGTGCCTTTAAGATATCAAAAAATTCTTTTCACTGCGGTCAGATGAGATTCTTTGGGATCAGCTTGAAACCTGGCACATTTACAAACACTAAACATGATGTCAGGTCTACTGGCAGTTATATATAACAGACTTCCTATCATTCCTCTATATTTCTTAGAGTCAACAGATTTTCCATTTTCGTCAACAATTAATTTATCTGTTGTTGACATAGGAGTGTTAAGAGGTTTTGCTGATTCTAAGCCAAATTTCTTAATCATTTCTTTACAGTATTTAGATTGAGATATATGAATACCTTTTTCTCCTTGTTTGATTTGTAGTCCGAGGAAGAAGTTTAATTCTCCCATCATGCTCATTTCAAATTCTTTACTCATACTTTCAGAAAACTCATTGCACATAGTAATGTTAGTAGAGCCAAAAATAATATCATCAATATATATTTGAATAACCAAAATATCATCATTTTTATTTTTAGTAAACAGGGTAGTATCAACAGTTCCTCGTTTAAAGCCATTTTTTAACAAAAATTTACTCAACCTTTCATACCAAGCTCTTGGAGTCTGTTTTAAACCATATAGAGCTTTATGTAATTTATAAACATATTCAAGATGACTAAAATCTTCAAATCCAGGAGGTTGTTTAACATAAACTTCCTCTTCTATAACACCATTTAAAAATGCAAATTTAACATCCATTTGAAATAATTTAAAATTCTTGTGGCATGCAAATACTAACAACATACGAATAGATTCAATTCTAGCAACAGGAGCATAGGTTTCATCATAGTCAATTCCTTCCATTTGATTATATCCTTGTGCAACTAGTCTTGCTTTATTACGAATAACAATTCCATTTTCATCAAGTTTATTTCGAAATACCCATCGAGTTCCAATTATTGAAACATCTTTAGGTGGTGAGACTAATTCCCATACTTTATTTCTAGTGAATTGTTCAAGTTCTTCTTGCATAGCCATTATCCAATCTTCATCTAGTAAAGCATCTTTTATCAATTTAGGTTCAATTTGAGACAAGAAAGACAGATGACCAGCTAGATTATGCGCTTGTGATCTAGTGATAACTCCTTTTTCAATATTTCCAATAACATTTTCTATAGGATGATTTTTAATAACATGAGACTCTTTAGGCAACTCATTTAATTGAGGGTTTGGATTTTCAAGGGGATTTTCATTAATAGGTGGAGATGTATTATCGAGTTTTGGTTCTTCCATATTTCTGAGAATATCTTCAATGACAACATCATTATCAGTCAGTTCTTTGTATTTTGGAGGAGGCAGAGTTTCATCAAAAGTCACATTCATTGATTCTTCCACAACTAGACTTCTTTTGTTGAAAACTCTGTATGCTTTACTATTAAGAGAGTATCCAAGAAAAATTCCTTCATCAGATTTAGAATCAAATTTCAATAGGTGTCCTTTGGTGTTTAGAATAAAACATTTGCTCCCAAAAACACGAATATAATTTATTTTTGGAGTCCTTTTATAGTAGAGCTCATAGGGAGTTTTGAGCAAAACGGGTCTTAATAAAACTCTGTTTAAAATATAACATGATGTTGCCACTGTTTCAGCCCAGAAATATTTTGGAAGACGATATTCATTTAACATTGTATTAGCCATTTCTTGTAAAGAACGATTTTCCTTTCAACAACACCATTTGACTGGGGAGTATAGGGAGCAGAGAAGTTATGACTTATACCATTCTCATCACAGAATATAATGAAATCAGAATTGTCAAATTCTTTTCCGTGATCAGATCAAATATAAACAATAGAACTTCCCTGTTGATTTTAAATCTTTTTACACAGAGTAGAAAAAGAGTTAATAGCCTCATTTTTAAAATTTAAAAAATCTACCCATGTAAATCGTGAATAGTCGTCAACCAAAACTAGAATATATACAGCACCACCCATGTTGTGTTTGGGGATTGGTCCAACAAGGTCCATGTGTAACAATTCTAAGGGTTGAGAGGTAGACACAGTAAACTTAGGTTTATGTGATGTATGAATTTGTTTTCCTAATTCACAAGCTTCACAGACATGGTCTTTAAAAAAATTTAATTTAGGAAGACCACAGACATGTTTTTTAGAGGAAATGTTATTTAAGAGTTTCATATTTATATGTCCTAGTCTGCGATGCCATAGCCAAGGATCTTCATTTGCAGATACAAGACATATGTTATCTAAATGAGAGTAAGCATCTAAGTCACAGGTATATACATTTTGATATCTAGGACAAACTAAAATCAATTTACTAGATTGATCAAAAATAGAGCAATTATGTGTACTAAAGGATATTTTGAAATCATTGTCACATAGTTGACTAATAGATAGAAGATTATACCTGAGTCCAGTAACTAATTGAACGTTGGAAATGGTTATGTGTTCATTACCAACACATCCAACTCCAATTATTTTACCTTTATTGTTATCACCGAAAGTTACTTCACCAAAGTCTGTAGCTTGCAGATTTTTTAATTTGGTCTTGTCTCCAGTCATATGTCTTGAGCATCCACTATCAAGATACCATTTGCTTTTATTTAAATCAACTGCAAGACATACCTGCAATATATGTACTAGTTTTATAGGTTGGTACCCTTTAAATTGAAGGGTCCTTATGGTGAGTTTTCCATTTTGTATAAGGAGTATTTGAAGTTTCCTTTACAAAACTGGGCATAGGATAATCAATTTTAGCAGAAAGAAGCATTCTATGAGTAATTGGATTGTGAGAAGTATGATAATGCTGCTTATGAAATTCTCTTCTTGTTATGGTTGGTGCAGTATATGTTCCCTTGGGAACCCAAATCATTTTTCCTTTATAGTTTCCATTTCTAGCATTGCACATATAAAAAGAGTGACCATTTCTGTTACAATATGCACATTTTTTGAAAGGGGATATATGACTTTTATTTTCCTTAATTTTAACATGATATAGTCTTTTATCGTTTGATTCACTTGTTTCACCGGTGTATCCTAAACCTTATTTATTAAAGCTACATTTTTGTTGATTTAACATGACATCAAGATTTTCCTTTCCTTTTGTAAATTTATAAATTATATTATTTAAATCTTCACGTTCTTTGGTTAAGTTTTCAATTATGCAATTATGGTTTTCTATATCCTGCTTTTAACCTTGAATTTCCATCTTTAATTTCTTTAATTTGACTTGATCTTGCAATTGATTATATTCATTGATTCACCGTAGTGTTGAATTTTCAATTTCAAGATTTTCAATTGAGATGATAAGTGAGGAATTCTCTATTTCAAGATTTTTTATTAATTTCTTTAAGTTGTACTAATTCTTCTTTATTTTCTAAGTTTATTTCATTTAAACTTTCGTTAGTGATAAATAAATTAGCATTTTCAATTTCAAGACTTGTATTTATTTTTCTTAATCTTTCTAATTCTTCTTTTAATAGTTCATTACTTTCATATAACTGACTATAAGCTTCTTGTAATTCATAGTGTTCTTCATTTATATTTTCTAGTGTGTATGAAGAAAATGAAGTGCTAGGCAGTTGATGTTCAGAATTTACCTCAGATCTTGGTGATGAGTCATTATCTGCCATTAGACAGAGATTTGCAACTTCTTCAATTTGTTCAACAGTTTCTTCCTCGTCACTTAGATCCCATCCTTCTTCAGCTACAAAAACTTTGTTGTTAACTAGTTTTGGACAGTCCTTCTTGAAGTGTCCAGGCTGCTTACATTCGAAACATGTGTTTGAATTTTCATTTGGATTGGTACTTCTGAAGTTGTTGTTATTTATTTTGAAATTTCCTCCTTGCGTCTTTGATTTAAAGAATTGTTTGCCTTTGAAGTTGTTGTTTGTTTTCATGAAGCCTTTGCCATATTTTCTTGCTTTGCTTTGAATTACTCTTCTGAGTTGTCTAGATAGTAGAGCAACTTCATTGTTATCTAGACTGAGAAGTTCTTCATTTAATTCTTCATCGTCACTTTCTTGATCCACTAAGAGAGCTTTGAAGGCGATTCCTTTCTTTTTGAGATCTGTGTTTGATCCAGCTTTTTCAACTAACATATCGACTTCATGAGCACGAAGATTTCCAATGAGATTCTCCATAGGATATGTGGTTAGATCTTCGTTTTCTTTGATTCTTTGTAACCTTCATTTTCCAAATGGATGGAAGGGCTTTGAGAATTCTTCTGCTTTTCTCATTTGTAGTGTATGCTTTTCCCATTGCTTCTAGCTCATCAATGATTCTGGAAAATCGAGTTTCCATATCAATGATTTTTTCTCCTTCTTCAAGCTTGAAGCTTTCATATTCTTGAATTAGAGCATCTTTTCTGGTTTCTTTGATGTGATTGGTACCTTCATAGGTTACAATCAGTTTTTCCCAGATTTCCTTTGCATTTTTACAATTACTAACTCTTTTGTATTCTTTTTTTTCATCAAGGCTACCGGTTAGTACTTGTTCGCTTTGGGATCTGAACATTCATGATCTCTTCTTCTTCAGCAGTAAATTCAAATATGTCTTTTTCGATAGTCTTTTCTCCTTTAATTTTGGTTGGAATTTGTACACCTCGTTCGATGTCACACCAAATTTTGATTCCTTGGGATTTGGCATAGATTTTGAATCTGTTTTTCCAGGTGGCAAAATTTGTACCATCGAATAGTGGAGGTCTGGACATAGATAGTCCTTCTTCGCAACCAGTAGCATTATAGGCCATGGATCTACTCTTAGGTATGCTTGTATATACTCAACAAACAAGTTAAAGAGCACTGCTCTGATACCAATTGAAAGTCCAATAATAATCTAGAAGGGGGGTTGAATAGATTATTACAGATTTGAAAATTATTTAAGGCCTTTTTGAATTTTTTTAAATAATTAATTTGCAGTGTTAAAAATTAATATGTAGGATAGTAAAAATTCAATTACACAATGCACAGAGATTTATCTGGTTCACAACATACACCCCTTGGTATGTTGCTACGTCTAGTCTCAAGTTCCTACTTGGAACTTGAGATCCTATTACTATCAGTAATGATCAACTCCTTCAACAGGCGGAGAAGCCTTTACAAAGTTTTAAAGATAAACTTCCAACTAATCTATCTTGGACAGCAAGCTCTCCACTCCTTACTCAAGTTTTAGTTGTAACACCTTTTAAGTTCAGTTCTATTCTATGATCTGGTCTTGAAACAACAGCCTCTTCCTCACCTCACAAGTACACTAGAGATCCAACTTCTCGCTGACCTCTCTAAGACTCTGGTCTTGGTCGAAGAATTACTCGTC
The DNA here is from genome assembly GCA_020205615.1 of Panax quinquefolius. NCBI lineage: Eukaryota > Viridiplantae > Streptophyta > Magnoliopsida > Apiales > Araliaceae > Panax > Panax quinquefolius. Next base: position 102,295,856 of record CM035158.1, on the reverse strand, counting down.
TTTCTCACAGGAACATAAAATAAACTAACTCTGACCTTTTCTCCTTTTTACAAATGATTTACAACAATGTGCTTCTCAAATAAGCAGATATAATTTAGTACAGATGGATGATTCTTAGTAAGCAGATATTAATTTATGCTTTGATCAAATAATACTTCTGTGTAAGCAAATATGTTATGCACTTTAAAAAGAATTAATAATTCTATAAAGAGTGTTTTTCTATGGATAATATAAATTTGTTTCTTAATTAAACTTGACCGAATATTTTATGAGTTGTAAATAAATTCAATCAAACAATAATTATAATGTTAGTTAAACACAATTTGATATAACAAATATTATTAGTTAAACTCAAATAATATATAAGAATATTTTATCTATTATGTGAACTTTTATAGATAATGAGACGCCCCCAAAATAGGTATACATCACCCATCTTGGGTCACCAGATACATGGTACAGAATACAAATACAATCTTAAATATACAACAAAAGTTGTGAGTTTTAATACAAATATTGTCTTCTAGACAATATCCACTCTCAGAATAAGTCCTCATTACAATTATTATCACACTATTTCATAGAATAGTGAGGACTACTAATGCTATCATCTGGACCATCACTCCGTTCTCCGACTAGTCCCTGCTACGTTCTCATTTCCTGAAGAGAACAGTGAAAGAAAGGGTGAGCTCAACTAGCCCAGTAAGAAATATTATGACTAAGATAATGCAGGATAAATTATCATTAGCCTTCAACAATGTTAAACTGATAAAATACAATAGAAACCAAGTTTAACTGCAGCGGAATAACAATCCATTAAAAGAGTTAAGTAGAGAATAAAATCTACTATCTTTTATGATTTAAAAGGTTTTTCATCACTTTTATCGCTGGGACTCAGCTTAATAAATAATCCACATCATCCTCACACTACTACGCCAAGGATATTCATTAGGTCACATCCACAAATTATCCATGCACTCTAGGCCAAGGATATTTGTGTATTCATCAATAATCATGATCATGCCAACAACTCGTCCATCAATGCACTACGGGCCAACGAGGACTTTTACTACATCATTTGTAACATTACGATTATGATTATACCGAATAATCCTCGTCATAATCATACCAAGTCCATCTATGCACTATGGACCACGTATGACTTTAAAAAAAATATAAACATGAGGATGATGACAATGATATAAGAATTCAATAAAACAAGTTCAAAAATTAGTTTATCCGAGAACTAATAACGTCCAAATTGTCAACATGATACTTCTTTGTAGAGTAAAATTCAAGAATGCTCGTAAGAATATTTCCACGAAAAAAGATCTTTGGATGAAGCGCAAATATCAATGATATTCCACTAATTTCATGGAGTATAGAAGTCAAAACTTTAACCAATTGAGTATAATAAGGAATGGAATAAAAAAAATCACCGGGCATGTGATAGATAGCACGCGGCAAAGTTATTCCAACGAGAATAATAAATACGGAACCAGTCCCAGCGTAAAAGCGCATGAGATGTGATATTCAACGTAATAATAAAGAATGGAATAACATAAGGATTTCACTAAGTATAGGGGAGTCCGCGTATATAGGTTATTCAATGAGAATAATAAAGACGGAACCGGTCCCACGTAAAAGCGTCTGATGTGGATATTCCAATGTAATAATAAAGAATGGAATAACATAAGGATTTCACCAAGTATAGGGTATACCACGTATACTGAGTTATTCCAACATAATAATAAAGAGCGGAACCAGGTCCTGCAGTAAAAAGCCTGTGACGGGATATTCCAAATGAATAATAAAGAATGGAATAACATAAGGATTTCACCAAGTATAGGGTATCCACAGCGTATCTGAGTTATTCAAATGAATAATAAAGAATGGAATAATGAAGTTCTCTTCATGAATAAGAAAGAATAACACCCTTACCGTAAAAAGACACTTTGATATCGAAGTAGTGAAGTAGCGAGAATCTCTCTTCTTCTTTCTCTCTATAATTTCTCTCTCTAGAGTTTGATGAATTAAGTAAGAAATAATGAAGGAATGAACTTCATTTATAGAAGAATGGATTGAATAGTAACTAATTCCTGAACGGTCCAGATTGATTTACTTTTAAACAGACGGTTCAGATTGATTTACTATTAAAACTTAAAGCAACGGTCCATACTGATTTACTATTAAAACTTTAAACCAGCGATCCATATTGATTCACTATTATAACTTTCCACCAGCGGTCCATATTGATTCACTAATATAACTTCAACCAACGGTCTGAAAAATTAGCACATCTCCTCATGGAATAATATTGTACCTAAATACCCGAATGCACAATACTAGAGTGAATAGTAACCAGGTAAATAGTAACTCGTGAATAGTAACTTGTGAATAGTAACTTGTGAATAGTAACTCATGAATAGTAACTCATGAATAGTAACTCGTGAATAGTAACTCATGAATAGTAACTCGTGAATAGTAACTCCGACACAAAAAGTGTCCCGAAAACCCGATTAAACAATATAACCTCCAGACATCAATTATCATCGGAATAGATGTCGATTTCTACTAACACAAATAATTCCAACACAATGAAACTATCAAATTCATCTTTAATCAACACGAACTTATTCATCATTAATATTATAACTCATAATATTTAACAACCAGGTTGTTCCTAGGAAAGAGGGGGCTTTTCAATAAGGATTTCTCCCTATTGGCGCGCAATTAGGTGACCAAACCTCTCCTTAATAGAACTTCTAGACATTGTAAATATTGTGATTTAATAATATGAATAACTTTTTCGTCTCAATTATTGATTTAATAATATAACATATAATTCGGGATGATCTTTGTGACAATAATCGAATCAATAATATGAGAGATATGATGCAACAATTCTCAGTAGCAATAATTGAGTATAACCGGTGACTTCTCACGTAAGCATCAATAATCAATACCAGTGTCTACTATGCAACCACCCAGACATCGTATTCTTTTACTTTTACTCGAGAAAGTAGTTCAACAGTATTAACGGTAAAATTCCACCGTTATTTTCATAAAAATATTTTTGTCGTTTTCTCATTCCAACAATAATTCCATTGTGGGGTCCACCAATGATTGTGTCGTCGTACGAATATTCCCTGTTAAAACAAATATTCTCCGACCAATCGAATATTATATAACAACTTGCATACTTTGCAAAATTTATAAATACTACCCACAACTATAATATTATCTCAAATTCACACCATAATTTTTAAAAAAAGTATTTTGAGAAAATTAAATCTTTATTCGTAAAATTTGGGATTTTACAGATAATGTCACTTAGTACTTTAAGGAATCGTACGGTTCGAATTCCTCTTAGTAGAGGTGTATCTCTGTAGCCTTGCGACGTCTAAGTGTGACAAAATTTATAATTCTCACAATTAATATTTATATAAATATTTAAATAGATCACTACGATTCTCAAATCTGGTTCGGATGACTACTCTTTTTGGAGTAGTATCTCAGTGTTGTTTTGAGCTATCAAGTGTCGTATCTATTTTATAATATTTATATAAATAATATCAATAAAAGATTACTAAAGACTTTAAGGAATCGTACGGTTGGATTCCTCTCCGTAGAGGTTTATCTCCGTAGCCTTGCGGCGCCCAAGTATTCTTTTATTTGATAAATAGATGAAATACAGATATATAAAATTGTGTAGAACAATATGTATTTGTATATCTAAATAAAATGCAAGTAAGAAATAATTCAACAGAAATTAAACTTATCTCAATACTTGGACCAATTTTTCTCTTAAAAAATAATCAGAACTTTTGTATGAAGAGATATAAACTTTTGAGAGAATGTAGGCAAGGAGAGTATGATTTTCTTTTCACTGAATTGGTAAAAACTAAATGAATAAAATACTCTCTATTTATAGGAAATTTGAAGTTAGGGCAAAAATGTAATTTCGAAAACTGATTTTTGAATGTACGGTTATGATCAAACATTTTTGAATTGAATGGTCCAGATTAATTATTCTTTTACGCGGAAGAAGCTTGAAAAGCACCCAGACCTTTTTTTAAGCTTTGATCATTTAATGCTGACCAACACATGTCATCAAGCTTTACACGGCTAGCACACACACGGTTTCAGCATATGTGCGCACACACACACACACACACTTGTACACATTAATTACACATATTAGTATGTAAATAGTAAGTATAATAACATATTACTATATACGGTATAATATATATACATTTGATAGTTTTAAGTATTTTGAAAATATTTTGGCCAACTTTATTTTTTTAGAAAAAGAAATAGGGTATCCTTGCCTTGAATAATATATGAATTAATTTATTTAACACTTGACATATAATTTATCAAGGTCAATAATAAATTAATTCAAGTAAAATAGAATAAATAAATAATTATTTAAAAGATAATTGTTATCATCAAAATATATAAGAAAAATTATACCTATCATGATTTTTCATGTCTTTTCACCTATAATAAATTAACAATATTACTAAAAGATAAAAAATGTTAAATAAATTTGATAATTAATTAATTAATATTACACTCATTTGTCTTACGAACTTAATTATACATTGGTATCAATTTTTTTGTAAATGAAAATAACTTAATTCATTTTCTTTTTTTTTGAGTGGCTACTCTCAATTGTCTCTAAAGAAGATTACCATAACCACAATATAAGGTTTTGAATATATAATATTATAATTTGTAATTTATCTATAAAAGTAGCTAATTAATTGACTAAAAAATTCAAAATATGATTAATAGTCTCATAGTTCAGGAGAAATTAATATATATATATATATATATATATATATATATATATATATGTACATTTAAAGTTATTAGACTCACAACTTGAAGGTTTACAATTGTTGGAATAGGATGTTGTGAATACTATAATTAAGCAAATAAATTTGAAAGAAGATCGCAAGCATCCAGGGAGCCGCTACAGGCGGGCAGTAATGCCACCAGGTAAACCAGGGCCAGTATTCAGTTGAGAGGGTCCCAAATTTTTTATAATTAAGTTTATGTATTTATGTGTATAAAAAATAAAATAATAAAAAGATTAGGGATATTATACATTGAAAATGACATGTTAAAAAATATTAAATATAATAGTATAATTGATGATTTTGCATCTAAAAGTGCAACAAAAAGATATTTTAAATAATGTTTTTGGTTTAGATTTCATTGAGCAAAACTAAAGAAATATCAACTGTAGTTGGTAGGTTTTACTGATTACAACATATATTGAACTTTTAATTTTTCAAATTACACCACTAAACTAATTATTATTTTAAAATTGGGTCATTCTGTTAAAAAAAATAAACGGACCTTAATTTTTTATCTACAAACCTAATTAATTACCCACTGTAGTTGGCACATTTTACTGATTACACCATTGAACTTTTAATTTTTCAAATTACCCCATCAAACTAATTAAAAATAATTATTTTAAATATTTTTAAAAATAATTATTATTTTAAGTAAAAAATATTTGAAACTTTTTTTTTTTCATAAAATGAGTAGAGTTTCATAAAATATAGATTCAAAAAAATTAAAGCGAGTTTAAATTAAATTAATGTCTACTTCATTTTTTAACAGAATGACCAATTCTTAATATTAGAATTTTTTAAAAAACTAAAAATATAAATTAAAATAAAAAAAATAGTAAAAGATAAATAAAAAAGTCGATTCAATTTTTTCAAAAAAGAAATTATTAATTTTATAAATAAATATTATTTTCAAGAAAAAAATTGGAAAATTCTTCATATTTTAAAAAATGAGTAAAATTTTATAAAATATAGATTCAAAAAATAAATTTTATTTTCAAAAGAAAAAAAAGTTTTTTAAAATCAATAAGGTTTCATAAAATTTTAATTTTTAAAATCTATATTTTATGAAACTTTACTCATTTTATGGAAAAATTAAAGTTTTTAATATTTTTTTTGAAAATAATAATTATTTTTAAAATATTTAAAATAATCATTTTAATTAGTTTAATGTGGTTATCTGAAAAATTAAAAGTTCAACGGTGTAATCAGTAAAACGTGCCAACTATAGTGGGTAATTCATTAGTTTTGTAGAAAAAAAATTAACGTCCGTTTATTTTTTTTAACGGAGTAACCCAATTTCAAAATAATAATTAGTTTAGTGGGGTAATTTGAAAAATTAAAAGTTCAATTGTGTAATATGTAAACTTACCAACTACAGTGGGTATTTCATTACTTTTATCGATTTCATTGATATTTTTATTTTGTAGGTACATGCGATGATTCTTTGCTTCGATGATATTTTAAAATGTTATTCCTTATCTTTTGTAAATTCTTATAATTTTAATAAAATTAATTAGTTGATAATTTATTTAATTTATATAAATGGACACATTTAAGAAAATTTGCCCTGAGCCTTAGAAAACCTAGGACCGGCTCTGTAGGCATCAATAAATAATTTTTTTATTGATATATTTTAACCTCTCTAAAAATGTTCTGGTTCCGCCACTGCCTCCATAGTTGCCATCACTTCCTCCTGTCGTCATGTTTTACAATAGTTTGTAAACCCAATTTGAGAATTCTTGATTTTCTCTTTATGGCGATGTATATATCTTGGTGGGTTCACCTCTGTTTTTCTTCCCTAACCTCTTTCAAATATTTACACCATTAGAGAGAGTAATAAAGAAAATTGGGCATTGAATTTTTTCTTCCGATTAGGACAAGAAAGAATTTGGGTATTTTTTATAATGTTCATCAGTAAAATTTGGATATTTTGTAGTGTTCATCAATGGAATTTGGGTATTTTCTAGTGTTAATCAATTGGAATGGCGGTGGGTGGAGGTTTGTCAATGGTGGACTGGACAATTGATGGAGGAGAATTGGGATGAATGTTAGGCGCCTCCCTTCTGATATCATGAAGATGAAAATGGAAGAACTAACCTGTAACTATAATTTTAGTAATAGTATAAGTAAATTACTAATTATTAATGTTTGTAATAATATTTTTTCTATTTTAAACCAAAAAAAATAAATTTATGTTTATAATAAGTTAGATTATGTTTGTTTAATTTAGATTGTTATGTTAATATTTAAAAATAAAAAAGTAATATGAATTCATTAATTTTATATAAATACATTTATAAAATTATACATTAATATATTTTATTATTAATTTAATTAATATATTTAATTATTTGTTATGTATATAGTTTGATTTATATTTTGTTTAACTATTTATTATAGAATTGAATATACTTTAATTTAATTAATTATTTAACTCAGATTATCTCTTCTTGTCAGCATATCATGCATCCAACTCATAGATTTGTCCTTAATATTTTAATAGAGTAGACGATTTTTTATAAAAAAAATTACAATTCAATAAGTTGACCGTAAAAATTTTCAGTTCAGTGATGTATTTATAAACCGAGGTCGAGTAGGGTGTGAAATTTTTTATTTAACCCTCAAGAAGAGTGAACTATTTCTTGAATGAATTTTTGTCTTTGATTAAGGATTTCAATGTTATACACTTAATTAAAAAGTTAACTGACTTTTCTTGACCTACTTATTGATTTATAATCAGAGTTAAGTTAAATTATAAATGTCGAGTTTTTTATTTTAAACCAGTTAAGTTATCTTATCCGTTGATTAAATAATTATGGCTACGTTGACATGCACCACAACCACCAATGTCGCATAGTCTAACTAATAATCTATAATACTTATCGATTGATTAAATGATTATATTCAATTGAACAAGCAATTCAAGTGAGATAACCAAGTAATACTAGATAATGAATTATATACCGATTATAACAATTTAGAACCAAATTCAAACTACCTTATCTGTTGATTAACAAATTGTTATTTCCGAATGCACAAAAAGATCTAGAAGGGGGTTGAATAATTCTTTTAAAACTTTTGATTTAAAAAATTATTATCAATATTAAATTAAACAAGTTAATTTATTGATTAAGCAGAACGTAATTATGTTTTGAAAACCACTTTCAAAGATTAATAAGAAAACACACTTCGAAATTTAATATAAGAAAGTGTAAACAAATCACATGAATAAAACGTAGAGAGACTTAAATGCAAAACGTATAGTGTAACAAGAAAATGAAGTAAAGTAAATGACACGGAGATTTTTATGAGGTTTGGAGCACAAAAGTCTCCTAGTCTTCACTTCTACTTCGAGAGTAGGGATTTTCCAATAAGAAAGGGTAATCACTCAGAGTATAGTTGTGAGACCCCGAATTTTATGAAATGAAAGTATTCAATTTTCTTATAATTATTATGTTATTTAGTAAATGGTTAAATTGATAAAGGTTAAAGTTAAGGGTGATATTTGAAAATTTTGCAAAGTAAGTAAGTTGATATAAAATATTCGATTGGTTAAACGGAAGTATTGTCGTAGTAAGAAAACGATAGAATTATCTTTTTATAAAAATAACGGTGAAAGTGTTACCGTTAAAACTGTTGAACTACCCGGTAGTAAAAATACAATAATACGCGTGGATGCGTAGTAGCACACGGTATTGATTATTGATGCTTACGTAAGAAGTCACTCTGTTATACTCAATTATTGATACAGTAATTGCTGCATCATATCTCTCATATTATTGATTCAATTATTGTCACAGTATCATCTGCATAATATGTTATATTATTAAATCAATAATTAAGACGATAAAGTTATTCATATTATTATTTGCAATATTGACAATATCTAGAAGTTACATCGAGGAGAGGTTTGGTCACCTAATTGCGGCGCCATAAGAAAAAATCCTTATCGGAAAGCCCCCTCTTTCTTGGGAACGACCTGATTGTTAATAATGTGAGTTATAATATTAATGATGAATAAGTTCGTGTTGATTAAAGATGAAATTGATAGTTCCATTGTGTGGGAATTATTGGCGTTAGTGGAAATCGACATTTATTTCGATAATAATTGATATCTGGAGGTTATATTGACCAATCGGGTAATTAAGCAGATAAATGAGCAATTAATTGCTATTAATTCACATGCTTATAACTATGTATTCACATGTGTGTACTATTGATTCACATGATTTACTATTAGGGGGAGTTGGTGCAAGATTGATAATACTTGCATGACTAAGTTAAAAATGGAGGTATAGATGAAGGTACTATACTATAATTATTTTTTTCACATGTTTAGAACTATTGAATCACATGATTTACTATTGATTAACATGATTTACTATTAGGGGAGGTGGTGCAAGTTTGATAATACTTGGATGACTAAATTAAAAATGAAGGAAAAAATGAAGGTATTATACTGTAATATTTCGAGCCCCAAAATGTGCAATTATTGAAACTATATTTTCCTATAAATAGAAGCTCATTCCTTCATTATTTTTCACCAATTCACTAAGTCTCACAAGAGAAATTATTATAGAGAAATTATAGAGAGAGAAGCTATAGAGAGAAAGAAGAAGCGAAGTCTGCTACTTCACTATTCCGGTTCAGGTCTTCTTCGAGGTAAGGGATATTATTATTATAGTAAGGGGGTATTATTCTTTCGTATTCATGAAGAGAGTTATTTTCTTTCAATACTCGTAAGGGTTGTTATTCCATTCTTTATTATTATGTTGGAATAATGCATACATGTGAAGTACCGCATCATGGTGAAATTCTTTTGTTATTCTATTCTTTATTATTACATTGGAATAACTCATTCTGCTGCGATTCTATCGCATGCCCGTGAATTCTGTTGTTATTCCATTCTTTATTATTACATTGGAGTATCTTGTCATCGCGGATTACTCATGACACAGTTCTATTCTTTATTATTACATTAGAATATCCCGTGCATGTATGCGGATTACGCATTTAATTCGATTCTTTCTTTATTATTCTCATTTGGAATATTCTGCCATCGGATTTCTGCATGACTTGGTTCCATTCTTTATTATTACGCGCTGAGAATAACTCACTGCGTGTGGTCTATCGCATGCACGGTGAATTCTTCTCATTATTCCATTCTTTATTATTCTGTTGGAATAACATGTCTATGTGGATTACTGCATGCATGGTGAATGATCCTTTGTATTCATTCCTTATTAAATTGTGAAAATGATGCATCTACGTGGATTCTGCATGGCGGTGAAAATCCATTTTGCGGTTTAAGTATAATCTAATTTACTGTATATGAGATATCATTTCTTTTGTACTCGCTCATGGAATATCATTTTCTTTGGTATTTTTTTTACGAGTTACTATTCACGGTTACTATTCACCCAGTTACTATTCACTCTAGTATTATTCACTCGGGTATTCGGGGCACTTTTCGTGTCGGAGTACTATTCACGTGTTACTATTTATGGGTTACTATTCACCCAAATTACTATTCACCCAAATATTATTCACTCAGGTATTTGGGGTATTTTTTATGTCGAGGTACTATTCACGAGGTACTATTCTCAAGTACTTATTCATAGGTACTATTATGGTACTATTTATTTAAAAAATATTTTTTTCTGTCCAAATTATTTTTGGTACATGAATATTATTCTTGAATTTTACCCCACAAAGCAGTATCATGTTGACAATTTGGATATTTTTAAACACTGAATAAATTTAAAGTCTTTAATATTTATCCTTGATTTCGTTTGATTAATGCTTATATCATTGTCATCATCCTCATGCTTATATTATGATGAAAGTCATCTTTGGCTTACGTGCAAAGATGAACTATTGATTATTGGTTTTACAGTTGTATATCTTTGGCTTACATGCAAAGATGGACTGTTGATTTTTGATTTTACAGTTGTATATCTTTGGCTTATGTGCAAAGATGAGCTATTGATTGATGAGTATCTTTGGCTTATGTGCATAGATGAACTGTTTGTTTGTATGATTATGACCAGGGATCATTCGGTATAATCATGACCCATAATGTTATAGATGATGTGGTAAAAGTCCTCATTGGCCCGTAGTGCATTGATGGACAGTTATTGATATGATTATAACCAGGGATTATTCAGTATAATCATGACCATTGATGATTACATGAATATCCTTGGCCGTAGTGCAGGGATGATTCGATGATGTGGATTATTTATTAAGCTGAGTCTCATTGATAAAATATTGTTTATACACTTTTAATTCGTGAAAGATAGTAGATATCATGCTCTACTTGACTCTTCTAAAATACAGTTGTATGTCTTTGGCCTGTAGTGCAAAGATGAATTGTTAATGAATATCTTTGGCCATAGTGTAAAGATGAATTTATTAGTATGATTATGAGCAGGAATTGTGATTTGGTATAACCATGATTTTTGATGTTTCAGATGAAGATAGGTGATGAAAATTATCTTCGTCTAGGGTGCGAAGAGGAATTTAGAATCACAATTATGATTATGAGTTATTCATATGATTGTGGACAGGAATTGTTGATTGATATTATAGGGATAAAACATTATTGGTGGACTTTTAACATGGAGAAGATAATAGATCTAATGGTCTATTTGACTCTTCTAATGGATTGCTCATTCCGCTGCAACTATGGTTGAAAAGTTTTATCATATACCATATGTTTTAAATCTCTGATTTATTACTGATGAAGGCTATTGATGATGTAAATTATCTTTAGTCATGATATTCTTTTCTGGGCTAGTTGTGCTCACTCTTTTTGCTTTACAATTCCTTTCAGGTAATAAGAGTGTAGCTGGGTCGAGCGGGGGTAACAGGAGAATAGAACGGTGGTCTATAGCTGTTGAGATTCTCCTTAAATAGTATGAAAATAATTTTATTGAGAACTTTAGATAAGTGTTTCGTATTGTATACGTCATTTGATATTTAATTTTGGTGAACCGAATAGGGTGAGGTGAACCCAACTTTGGAAGGGTGTTTTGCCACTATCATACAAGATGTCTAATGACATACAACCTCATGTTATCATAAGATAGGGTTGTGCACATCCACTTGCTGAGTATATCTACGAGCACTACCTATATGATCTTGGAGTTTGGTTGAAATATAACTTTCAATTGCAGACAATGGAGATAGTTATATGTCCAGAGAAGACTCACCATTGGAAAGAACATGATAGTAATCTTCTCATTTTTCTTTGGGGTCTATTGGGTTGAACCAAGGATAATTACTGTGGACATATGATATCTATCATAACCTTGACGCACGGCCTCCCATGTACGAAGGTTTCCTTGAGCACTTCCCAAAGATTTTAATTTTTAAAAGCAGGTTTTTGAATTGTATTTTTTATGTAAAGTACCATTGTAAGGTTGTGGTCGAGGAACCATGAGAGTTACATACATTTGTATTAAAACTCACAGTTTAATCAGTAGTCGATATTCTCGCATTTACGATATCAACAAATTGTATAAATGAAGTTTGTAAATGATTTTTATAGTGTGATATCTGGCGACTCAGAATGGGTCGTGTGGACCTATTTTGGGGGCGTCACAACAGTTCACTGAGAACTAATTTACAACTGTTGCGCTAAGAATCCTTCGAGTCCCACTGATTTGAAATATACACAGATCACTAAGATTGAACCACACAGAAATTGAAAGATTTGAGGTGCTTCTAAGTAACATTAAGCTTCTTGATCACGTGTCTTAGCAGCAATTGAGAGTTCTAAATATTAGAGTGAGTAGGCTATGAGCTTAGACAGGCAGCACTTCAACTTGATCAATTATTATCTTTGTATCTGGTTTGTCTGTTTGAGGCTGCTTGCTTTTTATAAATTCACTTTGGGATCTTTCCGTTATGATTTGACCATCAATCCATTCTGTCTTGGACACCTGTCAATTTTTAATTGTTTAAGTTTAAAATATTGTCAGCCAGGACCACTTCAGATTGCTTTCATCATACTCTTTCAGGTGCAGATGTAGCCGCGTTTTTTATCCTTAGTAGATATAACTGTTAAACACAATTTCAAAAGTGTCTTATCCTTTTCTACAACCTTTGTGAGGATCATCATTGGGATTTTCCAGTCCTAGGTGTACGACATTGTCATAACATGTCAGAACAAAATGAACTTTACGATTCTGCTTAATCGCAGAGTTATATATCCAATAGTTATTGACTTGCCCTGAAGGTTTGACTCTTTGATCAATTTTCATGCTTTACAATATTTATGAGTATATTGAATGCTCTACAATATTTATGAGTATATTTTATACTCTACGATCTCAAAAAGCTTCTTGGTTTTCAACTCTACGAATAGTCTTCAGACTTAGCTTTTGAACAATACATTTACATTAATGAATGGATCAACCTAACAAATTTGATCCCTACACTAAGTCCTTTTACATAATTTTTATTTTTAAGGACTTTACAAAAGTTACTGATTTTACAAATATACATTAAATTCTCATTACATCATCAAATTAAATATATGTATAAGTTATAGTACTAAAAATATCCCCCTATTTGATGATGGCAAAACTAGTAGTTTCAATCAATCATTAATTCTAAAAAGGCAAAACTAAGGAAAATCTAACTGTAGTTGACACGTTTTACTTATTACACCATTAAAATTTTTAAAATTTAAATTACCCCATTGAACAAATTAAAATTTTGAAATTTCACCATTCCGTAAATACGATTTAACGTCCGTTAAATTGGCTCAGATTCTTTCAGACAAAACTACAAAAAACCCCATTATAATCGGCACGTTTTACTTATTACACCATTAAACTTTTAAAAATTAAAATTACACCACTTAACTAATTAAAATTATGAAATTATACCATTTTGTTAATAAGATTAGAGGGACATCAAATTGACTCAGATTTTTTCAGACATGGCTAGATTTGTGCTTCAAATTTACAAACCAACCAAAATTACCCTATATATTTCTGCTTCAAAATTTATCAAAATGATGAAATTAATGATGTTATTTAGCAAAATTAAATATACTCAAATTTGATTCTTTTTTTTAATATTAAATTTGTTCAAATTACATCATTAATTTGATAGATTTTATACAATTTGAACGTATATACACCACCATTTTTATAAACAAATTAGAGGAGGGGTTTAGAACCCTAACTACTATAATATGTATGTTTTCTTCTCTATTTTACAATTTTTCTCTTCTCGATCATCCGTCGCCTACCTACCTTTTGGAATCACAACTTTTACAACCCTAGTCGCCTCCCCAATTCTATTTACCAAAACATAGCCCCATTATCAACCCCAACACCTCAAATCAACCTTTATTTGCCTAATTACTAGCACTAACCCCACTGTAATATCAAACCACGTACATAGCCTAGATAAAAAAAATAGAGAAGAAGTGAACTAGCTATCAGCGCACCCAACATCGTCGTTAAAAACTTCAACACCAAAGGAGCTATCGCAACCATAAGGAGCCTCCAACGTCGCCACTACCACAATGAGTCTCCAACGTCGTCGCCGCCACCACAACCACATGAAGCCTCCACCGTTTTACTTATTACACCAATAAACTTTTAAAAATTCAAATTACCCCATTAAACTAATTAAAAATTTGAAATTTCACCATTTAGTAAGTACAATTTGACGTCCGTCAATTTGGCTCAGATTCTTTTATAAAAAACTAAGGAAAACCCCATTATAATTGACACGTTTTACTTATTACACCATTGAACTTTTAAAAATTAAAATTACACCACTTAACTAATTAAAATTTTGAAATTGAAATTATACCATTTTGTTAATAAGATTGGATGGGCATCAAATTGACTTAGATTTTTTCAGACGTGGCTAGATTTGTGCTTCAAATTTACAAACCAACCGAAATTACCCTATATATTTATGCTTCAAATTTATCATATTGATGAAATTAATGATGTTATTTGGCAAAATTAAATATACTCAAATTTGATTCTTTTTCTTAATATTCAATTTGTTCAAATTACATCATTAATTTGATAGATTTTATACAATTTTAACGTATATACACAACATTTTTTTATAAACAAAATAGAGGAGGGGTTTAGAACCCTAACTACAATAATATGTATATTTTCTTCTCCATTTTACAATTTTTCTCTTCTCGATCCTCCTCCGCCTACCTACCATTTGCAATCACAACTTCTACAACCCTAGTCGCCTCTATTAAAGGCCCAATTCTATTTAGCAAAACATAACCCCATTATCATCCCCCAACACCCCAAATCAACCTTTATTTGCATAATTACTAGCACCAACCCCACTGCAATATCAAACCACATAGCCTAGGTAAAAAAAATAGAGAAAAAGTGAACCAGCTAGCAGTGCATCCAATATCATCGTTAAAAGCTTCAACACCAAAGGAGCTACCACATCCAGAAGGAGCATCCAACGTCGCCACTGCCACAATAAGTCTCCAACGTCGTCGCCGCCACCATCTCCACATGGAGCCTCCACCATTGCCTCACCTTATGCCACCAACTTCATCTACACTTGGCAGGTTTTCTCTCTTTGCATATTTTATTTAGGCTTTGGAGACGAGCTTGGGAGATGAGTCGATTTTACTGCCTAATCCACGTAGGAATGACATATGTGACGCCCCCAAAATAGGTATACATCACCCATTTTAGGTCATCAATAACATGGTACAGAAATAACTACAACTTTATTAATACATCATAAAAACTATGAGTTTAAATACAAATATCGTCTTCTAGACAATATCCATACCCAAATAAATCCTCATCATAATTATTGATACATTTTTTTACAAAAATGATGAGGACTACTAAACAACTTCTAGAATCATCATTCCATACCCCGACTAGTACTCGCTACATTCTCGCCTCCTGAGAAGAAAAATGGAACAAAAAGGAAAAGGGTAAGCTCAACTATCCTAGTAAAGAATATTATGACTAAGATAATATAGAACAAATTATCGTTAGTCTTCAACAGGAAAAAAAAATCTGATAAAATATAATAGACAACAAGTTTCAGATCAATATTCGCAGCGAAAATAATAATTCATAGAAGAGTTACGTAGAGAATGAAATCTACTACTATCTATGAATTTAAAAGTCAATCATCAATATTTTATCCCTGTAACATTAATCAATATACATCTTGAATCAAATATTCATCTTTGCACTACAGGCCAAAGATATTCATCAGTCGGTCATGTTTATCTCAACACCTGTTCATCTTTGCACTACGGGCCAAAGATATTCATTATAAAATCATTTATCTTTGCACTACAGGCCAAAGATATTCAATAATATCATCATTTAGGACTGAGGATGATGAAAAATATTTTAAAGGAAACGAATCCAGTGAAACAAAAGAATAAATATCAAAGATTCGTATTTCAGCTATTTCATGTCCAAAAATACCTCATAAATAATCATAGTGAAGAAAAATTCAAGAATGATCAAAACATGGATACAATCAAAGCTAGTATTCATAATAGATATTTTGGACGAAAAGGAAAAATTTTATTTTTCGATGAATAGTGCCGTATTCGTGAATAGTGCCGTATACGTGAATAGTGCCATATACGTGAATAGTAACCCCGACACAAAAAGTTTCAAATTTGATTAAAAGTTCAAACCGATATTTCGGCATAATGATATTGAAGAAAATAATATCATTTAAAAAGAAAATAACATCCCTTACCTCAAAAAGATAGTACTTCTAGTTGAAACACCGGATATAGGCTATGACTTGAACTTGCAATCCAGATAAAACACTCAAAGTATTAAAATACTCACAAGAATACGCTCAATATATCGAGAGAGAAGATTTCAGTTTCTGGTGTGATTTTCAATTCTAACCTAAGCACCCTATTTATAGGAAAATGCTTAGAACACCAAAGCAGAAAATTTAATATAATATTATTATATTTACAAAATTGTCAAGCCCACCTCTTGAATTTGAATTCAGCCACCTTGCACATGTTTAATGCAGCCCACCAAGCAAAAAAAAAAACGTTTTTGTAATTAAAAATAATTAAAACTTTCAAAAATCAATTATTTCGGAACTTCGGAACTTCAATAATTCATAATAAATAGCTCTTTTATCAAAAAAATTCTAACCACATGTTCTTTCCATAGAAAATTTCATTCTCTACAACTTTACAGAAGAAAGTTTTTCCAAATTCCAAACAGAAATTAACCGAAATCCACAAACGGACGATTTTACAAGCTATAATCAAATTTCGATCAAGAATTGGGGTCTACCGACACACAAAACATGTGTTAATCATTTAATGCCACAAAAATAATCTTCTCATTTACTCATATATCCCACATTCATTGTAAAATATCACCATCAATATATTATTAAAATAATATATTTAAATGAATTATTTTATCAGAAAAAGATAAAATATTAATTTTCAACAATTGTCACATTAAAAATTTTCTCCATCTATATTCACATAAAATCAATATTTTCCTCATCATATAAATCAATAATTAATTACTCACAAATAATATTACGAATCACATTATCGACTACCGGCGCCTCCGGAAAAGAGGGGCTTTCCAATAAGGATATCTCTCTTCTTGGCCGAATTAGATGACCAAACCTCTCCTTAGATGTAACTTTCTAGACATTGCCAATAATGTTATCTAATAATATTATTCAGATAATATGAATTATTGCTCCGATAATAGAAAATCTTGTGCGTTGACAATTATTAAAACAACGATAATATAAAATATCAACGCAACAATTATTGAATCAATAAAATAAAATACCGAATAAAGAATTCTTTAATAATTATTGAGTAGTGCCTTTTTACGTAAGAATCAATAATTGGTGTAATACTGGTAATGCTTCGTGTTTTAACCACCGGGTATTCCAACAAAGATAATTGTGAATAACTTCGCCAGTTATTTATAACCAACTTATTCTTGTCGCTTTTTTTCATCCAATCGCTTTACATTATGGGGCCCACACATTGTCACAAGTCGTCGTATGAATATTCTCCACAAGAAGAAGAATATTCCACGACCAAACGAATATTCCCCGTCAACAATGAATATTTTAAAACCATTTGTTTGTTTGAAATAATTGCGCATTTTACCCATAACTTACCACATTAATCAAATCAACCCTTACTATTTCAAGATAATAAACAGAGGAAATTTAATTTCATTAAATAATAAGTTAGGGTCTTACAACATATGTCATTTTCTTTTTTTTTTTCACTAGCCACGTCTAAAACAATCTGAGTCAATTTGACGGATGTCTAATCTTGTTGGCAAAATGGTGTAATTTCAAAATATTAATTAGTTCAATGGGGTAATTTCAATTTTTAAAAGTTTAATGGTGTAATAAGTAAAGCATGCTAACTATAGTGGGGTTTTCTTAGTTTTTTCTGAAAGAATCTAAGTTAATTTGACAGACGTCCAATCTTATTACCGGAATGGTGTAATTTCAAAATTTTAATTAGTTCAATAGGGTAATTTGAATTTTTAAAAGTTTAATAGTGTAATAACTAAGACGTGCCAACTATAGTGGGATTTTCCTTAGTTTTGCCATTCTAAAAATGTAAAGTATTTAAACATGTCTTAGGTATATAGTGAGAGACTGTATCTTTTAGAGAAAAAGAATGAATTTTATGTATAAAAGAATTGTTAAATAGTGAAAGAGAATATATTTTTTACAAATGAACTTAAAAAAATATCTACTTTCTACCTCTTTTGCTTCTGGGAGGATCTTTTCTCTAGACTTCTCTCCTCTTCTTGTAGTTATTTTTTCCTTCATCAGATCTTCTAAGAATATCTTCCATGGAGTTTCTGGGTTCAAGATTTGACATAGTGAACCTTTATTCTCCTTCTATATGAATCCCTTGAAGATTGAGATTCATAAAAGTTGGATCACTAGTTGGGAGTCGTGAGCCAGTAAGTGTTACTACACTAGATTATCCTGACCTAGAAGAAGAGGATTGACCTGATTGTCCTTGACCCAGAGGGATGATATGAGGCACAAAGATTCTAGGAAGAGGAAGAAGTGATGATTTTTGAATTCTTGTACATCTTTTCTTCCCCTTTTGTTAGCATCCCTTTCCTTTTTGAGTTTTGGAACCTCCTCTGATAGTTGTTTAATGATGGTAACCAGTTCTTTAACTTGACTCCTAGTGAGAGTGATATCGTCTTTTGTTTCTTTGTGTCTAGCTTTAGATTATTCCTTTTTTTTGATAAGCCAATACCATAATAGTGTCAGTGTGCTCCAGAGATTTGACAACTATTTCCTTGAAGTCAATCAGAGATGAGTTCATTGAGAAAATCTTATTAGAGAAAAACTTGATAGATTCCTTATTTGTGGCTTACAAAGAGGTAACAACATCTTTATTATCAACTATCTATTTGAAATATATTTCATGTCATCTCTTGAGATTATCCATAATAGTTTCTATCATCTCATTTATTTTGGTGCCAAATTTTTTAGACATTTGCCCTAATACTTTCTTAGCAGTCTTAGCAATGGAAAGTAGACTCCTCTGAATACCAATTGTAATAACCTTAAATCTAGCAATGCATTCTTGAGTGATTTCATTAAGCATCTGAGAAAGGTTGAGTCATAGAGGGAACCACTGATACTCTTTTGAAGATCTGCTCCAAAATGGCTTCAAGCTTGTCCTTGTTTCCCAGATTAATATTTTCGAACATGACATCTTCAAAGGCTGAGCTAGGTGAAGTATGATGAGAAGTTATTATAAAACATAAGTCTCTAGTATAAGATGTAAAAGGTATATCTGTATAAGTCTTAGAAGTTTAAGGAATATCTGTATGTGCATGAATATATTCAAAAATATTTTGGGGTTGTTCTATTATAGGAGAGCTAGGTGACTTTAAGATCGAAGAGTTATTAAGGAGATGGAGTTGGTAGATATTTTGGAAAATTGGGAGATAGAGATCTATTATATGTATGTTCAGGGGTGATTGCTGATGATTGAATATTATATACATGTGAGAAGGTTTAGGAAAGTGTTTGGGGTTGGTCATTTTGGGTAACTATCGTAGGGTTTTGAGACTTTACGATTGTGAAAGTAGAAGAGTGTAAGTAAGAAGTTTAAGTACATTGGTTTGTTGTATTCTCTACGTTCGTAGTGTTGGGCTCTACGAAAGCTTCATAGCGTGAAGGTGTTTTAAATTTGTTCAGAAGAAGAGTGGATAATCGTAATCTTGTTGAAGATTCCTGATGGAGAAGAAGAGCTTTCATTTGAGATGGTTCTTCGGGAAAACTTCATAATTTTTGGAAAATTCTAAGAAAACTTTTACACTTGAAAAGTTCTTGAAGGTCCAAGTGGAACAATAAATCACTATTATTATCAAAGATAATAGTGGTTCTGTCTAATTCTTCATCTTCTTCAAATGCATTTTCTTCTAGAGCTTCTGGTTCGTTAGACCTAGCTACAACATTTTCTGGGCTTGGAATATCTTCAATTAAGTATCCATCTTCCTTTCCCTGAGATTATGTATTTTTTAGCTCAGAAGCAGGTTAAATAATTAGAGATTATAGTTTATGAGGACTGTTGGGTTCACTTCTGATGTCCTATATAATTGAATCGATAATCCTTGTGAGCTCTAGAGAGTCATTAGAAGAGCTTACATCCATCTTCTCCCCCTCAGATGCAGTCTTGACTTGCTTTGTAGGCTCAAAGGCCTTTTAAACAATTTTCTTCTTATATTTAGTCATTTTCTTCAATCTTCTTCTATTTGGTCATGGCTCAGGTTCAGAAACCTTCTCAACCATCATTTCTTCTAAAGCTTCGGGCTCTATGAACAAAGAGATGGGAGGCTCTACGATCGGTTCAACATTGGTAGGATCCTCAACATAAATGATTCTTCCAACCTTAGCTATCTTTGGAACTTTAGCTTTCCAAATATGCTTCTTATTGTATTCAACAATGGTTAGACCTTCTTTAGCAGTAGTCTCAATGTCTCTTATATCTATATCTTCACAGAATTCTTTAACATGTTCTTGAATGGATTTTGAAGGTGGTTTAACTGTGAATTTTCTTTTTCTATTTCTCTTCACCTTCCAAGTCCTTTCTATTATTTCCTGGAGGGACTTATAGATCTAAAAGGGGCTTGAATAGATCTTTTAAAACTTTTTATTATTTATAAGATATTACCAATTACTTGTAATCAGATTGATTAAGCACAACAGAGTATAATTTTTGAAAATCCCTTTATAGATTGAAAATGAATCTCACTTTTGAATTTAACAAGATAAGCAACTTTAAATAATATAAGTAAACAGATGGAAAATATGAATAGTAAACTAAAGACATAACAAATTTTTTGTGGTACAAAGATTGAATAACTCCTAATCCACTCTTCTACTCCATGAGTAGGATTTCCACTAAGAATTTAGTCACACAGATAATGACACTCTGCCCTCTTTAAGCACTACATACTTGGATATTTAGTCACTAAGACAAGGATACTTAACCTTTTTAAGTTCAGCAGAGTTGGATATTTAATCACTAAGACAAGGAATCTCAACCCTCTGATGATTTGTTGCTTGAGTTTTGTTGAGAGGTGCTGCTAAGATGGCATTAAGATTTTCTTCTCAAGTACTTAGCAGCTCAAAATAGATATTCAGGATCTTTGAGTTCGTTCTATTTCTTTTACAGAGTTTAGGCTTTTTGATCAATGTTCTTTTCTTCTTAAGTTTGAATCCTTGTTACCTTTATAATCTGCTAAAAATATTCCCGTTGCTAGATGCCCGTTGGCAAATTTAATGCTCAGATATTCTGGAATCCTTAATGTGGATGTTTTAAACTTAGGTGTCAGCTCATTTTTAGCTTGCGTGACACATCAGTCTACTTTCTCACCAACCCTTGACGTGTCACTTTCTCTAACCTAACTGGTAGACACATATTTTGATCTTTAATTTCAACCAATGATATTTGGTGAATGCATCGAGACCTTCAATTAGAAACACTCCAATGTCAGTCATCTTATCAGACTTGACTACTCTACGATGATAATAGATCATAGTATTTTACTCTACGATTTGCTCTTCTGTAATGATTGATTTGCATGTCATTTTACGAATGAACTTTGCGATCTTCTATTATTGAACAATCCTTAAGTAACTTTACTGTAAGACTTTTTCTTAGTGATTTCTTGGAGTACTCTATGTTTAGGTTCTTCTCAACGAGCTTTGCTTGAATTTATGGTTCTTTTGTCCACTTTACGAACTGAAGTATGTTTTACGACTTATAGTGAACTTTACGAAAAATGCAAATGCTCTGCGAACCAACTGATGTAATGCGATCATGCGCTTACTCTCTGATCCATCTTCACATTACGAATTAACAAAGTAGCTTTACGAACATTGAAAATCTTATCAACTATACATCAGATCAGCTTTAACAAGATCAACCCAACATTATTTGATCTTTCTAATCTAATTTCATGTACATTGAATCAAATCATTAATAAGGACTTTACAAATCATATTGGTATAAATATACATTAAGCACATTCATCATCAAATTTAAATATACAAACTCTAATGCTTTCTTTTGCAAGCTGATTGAAAGAGACAAAGTCAACGACTTAAGCTTAATCAATCTCTTTTTATGTATCCCTCTTCTTAGGAACAGTTGACTTGCCTTGAGAGTCTTTAAGATTATCATTATTTTCTTCCTTTTTCTTTTTCTTCATCAAACCATGCTACTTGGTCTTGATACTAGCATGAATCATCATTATCTTCTTCCGAGGTAACTTTTCAGTAGTAGAAGCCAATACCTCAGGTAATTCTGAGTTGTAGAGCCCCTAGATTTTTCTTTTTCTTCAACCTCTGCCAACTTCTTTTTGGACTTCTCCTTGGCAAGTTTTTTAACTTCACTTACTGTCTTCTCGCTTCCTTTAGATTATTTGGATTTCAACTGGATTTATAGTGACACCCCCAAATTTGGGTACTTCAATCCCACAGATTTGGTGTTCATTGTCCATTTAAATCATAACTAACTACCTATACATAGCGGATATAAATGAAACTCACAACTTAAATAGCAATCCTCCCATTAAAGGGTTACATAATCTCAAAATGAATCCCAGGTTATCTAACCTTTATTACATCATTTAAGGAATATAAAAACATAATAATAATTAATTCTTATTACATAATCATTATAAAATAAAATTAAACTAGTCTTCATCACGTGATCGTCTTGCCATTGCCCTTGCTAGTGGACAACTTATCAGATTTCTCAAGTTTAACTGCAATGTTTTATGCAAGAGTGAGAAAATAATTGTCCACAAGTATAGAAGTAATAATGACATGAGAATAATCAATGGATACTGGATAATATAATCTTTTTTGAATAATAGATAACTAGACTTTTGAATCAATATTAGAAACTAGATCAAAAGTAATCTGAGGGTCACAAAGACCATGAACTATGTCCTAGGTTATCAAGTATTTCTACTTAAACCTTTAACAGTCATTAGACTATATGGACCTTTCTTCTCGTACTTAGGGGGATCAACTTTTCGTACAATGTATTGTGCATAAACATCTTAACGCAATTGCGTAATATAATCCTCCATAATAGGGTTGTTCATCTCAACCTTGACATTAGAGTCCGCACCAAAGGAAGTTTGGTTTGGATTACCTTAAGGGTAATTTAAAGTTCAGAACGTTCATCAACTAAGGATTATTTGAATCAATAAATGTTCACTAACCATTTAGCAATTCGATAACAACATAAGTTTGAACAATGATTTATAATCAAGGATAGAATAACAACAATTTACAGTTGAATAAACATTGAATATTGATGTAGTACTTTTGAAAGAATTGGAAAGCTTTATTTGAAGTCAAAGAAATGCTTTCATAAGAACTAAAAGGCTTTAATCAAACATAAGCTTTGAAAACTTTGCTTGAATAACAATAAGTCAAAGCTATGATACTTGCTCAATAAAAGAATTAAGTTAATGAACTTGTGTAAACATAAAAAGTTTGGTATAGGAACTTGGCTCGTGCGTTAGCTAAACAATTACAACTCACGTACTCCGATATCCTACACATACCATTTAGATTGACAATACCGGTTAGCCAAAACAAAGTTAACCTTAGTGATTTCGTTTATCATCTTAGTTAAGTTATAACCCTTAGCTTAAGGTCTAACCATATTAATCAACCACATAACACGAATCTGAAAACTTACTAACATATAACATAAGGCTTTAGCATTCAAATCACACTTCTAACTCTTACGAACATCGAGTTTCAATTGTTATATAACTTGTTTAATTCAGAGTTTGAAATCATCCTACTTGATACTACAATGAGATTACAACTTATTTTAACATCTTGTTATATAATTAACATCATCTTATGCTCAATAGATTAAGATTACACTTTCAAAACTTGAACAAGAAAAAACTCATTTATGAGCAAGACTGCTAACCGGCGCGGTAGCACTACTTTAATCCTTTTCGCGGCGCGACAGCGCCACATGGTGCAGTAGCGCTCCATTTTCAACTAAAACACGGTGTGACAGTGCCCTAACTATGCCTTGGAACGGCGCGGTAGCGCCACTTCACAGAAACAGTTGCTGAAGTTCGCGAACGAACACAAAACAAAGCCAAAAAACCCAAAAACTTCACTCAAACTACAAATTACACATACCTAGATAATATAGACTTCATAGAATCAATACCAAGCATATATAACACGATTCTAATTAACAAAACAACTACAATAACCAAATTTAAAGGATTTAAAACCATGTTCTTGCTAGTTTTTCCAAAACCAACCCTTTTAGCGAATCCATCCACTACAAACAAGTTTCTTAACCAAATCAGTTCATAGAACTTGCATTCTTTTCATTTCTTAATGTATTAACAATATTCAACACCAATTTACATTTTATAACAAGAATTAATTAACAATTTTAGTTTCAAGGTAAACTATAAGGCACTTTAATTTAATTTCTTAACCTAAATCATGTTTTCATGGATTAATTCAACCCAAATTCATTTATAGATGATTACATCAGATTATAAACATCTAATAACATATATAACATCATATCTTATCGAATCATACAACAAAAATCTAATTTTCATGAAGAACTGAAGAAAACATAAACTAGAACTTAGAGTTAGATTATTACATTTAATTCTTGTTTATACTTTGTTAGATGATAGAGAATAGCTTGTTAATCTTCACTTACTTCTTTGATTCTCC
Organism: Panax quinquefolius; assembly: GCA_020205615.1. Classification (NCBI taxonomy): domain Eukaryota; kingdom Viridiplantae; phylum Streptophyta; class Magnoliopsida; order Apiales; family Araliaceae; genus Panax; species Panax quinquefolius. Next base: position 102,270,681 of record CM035158.1, on the reverse strand, counting down.
AATTTCTCTTCTTCAATATCATAAAATTCTCAATCTCTCTCAAAGCTTTCTAACTCTCCTCTCTGCTCTGATTTCTTTATTCATAGGCTTTAGGATCAAAACATGTAACAAATAAACTGACATATATAGGCTTAATACGCATACTTAATTTTATCAGTTTAATTAACCTAAAGGTTTTTAGCTATTAAAAATGCCAAAGGTCTTAAGGCATTGTTTGGCAAAAAAAAATAATAGTTTTTCCCATTTATTTTAATATTCTCTTATCATATAATTAAAAATGTCAAAGGTCTTAAGACCTTGTTTGGCAAAACAAAAATAGTTTTTCCCATTTATTTTAATATTCTCTTATCATATAGTTAAAAACTTGCACACTTATTTAAATTAATCACAATCTTTATTTAACCAATATAATTCTTAATATTTATTTAATAAATCATTAATATTCTAATTTAATTATTCATTTAATTAAATTATTCTTCTAATTCAAGAATTTTGTAATTTAATTATTCTCTGATTAAATTAACCATCACCACACTTTAATAAAATTACTCCACAATAACATCCATCAAATATATATTCTATTTAAAAAATAAACCATCTAAAATATTTATTTAATTCGATAAATATTTTAATTAATTATAAAATTCTTGATCATTACCTTTATCTTCCAGTTCTTGAAGAGCTTCTTGGTTATCTTCTTTTTGACATTTAAAGCATATCCCTCATTCTCTCCAATGTGCTTTTCATTTTCTTCTTCGACGGAATGTTGATGAACCTTCAAGAGAACATCTTTAGAAGATGCTTTCCATTAGCCTTCTTTTTCTCTGCATCCTTGACCTATTTGGAGATCCAATCCATTAGAATTTCTCCAAAGTTGATCTTCTTCTCCATAGTGATAGCTGACATGATCTTCAATTGAAGTTCACTAATCGAGTCGTGAGCAGAGTCCTTACTGATTATACTTTTCCCCACAATATCAATCAAAAATTCAAAATCCTAGGGAAATTATTTCTTCTTATACTCTTTCCATCCTGGGTTCTTCCTGTTGTAACCCATGAACTCCAAACCTTTCTTCACATCGACACCTTCAAAGTCGATGGCTCCACCATTCACAAACCCTAAGATGTTGTTAATCTCCACAAAATCGTAAGTAAAAGTGACATATCTTACTTTAGTGGTGATGACTCTATCAACACAAGAGCCATTATTGTAGAGTTCTTCTACCCTTTTTGTGAAGATTCTGTTGTTTGTGCTTAGGATGTCATAAAACCTTGCCTTTTCACCAAATTAAGGATTGTTCAGAAGTGAGATTTTACTCCTTCGAATTCATCTAAGCATATGAGATTTCCAGGGATTACTTGGCATGTCGATATGATTTGGACATTTGATTTAAGCTATAAAATGAAAAACATGTTAAGGTTTGAAAACTTGTAGGGTGAACTAGGGCTCAGAGAAAGAAAGAGAGTATTGAAAGGAAATGAATCAGTAAAGGCAAAAATTAAAATTTTGAAGTATAAATATACTTTCCTCTTTCTTTATTTGAGTAGGACATGTGTTGAAGAATTATTGGAGGAGCTCTCTGTCTTAACTACAACTTATAGCTGTATGGCAGTTACTTTATCTTTTTACGCGATTACACTTGATTTTCTTTGCACGCATGCCTTAAGTTCTTGTTGCCCACTTAACAATTTAATAGATATCGTAGAGTTTTCTCTTATAAAGTATCTTTTACTTTACAATTTGTTTTCACTTTATGATTCACTCTATGATCTTTGTTTTTCTTTTTCTTTTTCTTGTTCTACGATTTTCACCTGCAGGGTTAATTTCTCCAAAGTATAATCTTAAGCACATAAATTCAACATTCCTAATTAACTTTTTAATTTATTGAATCTGCATTCATCTAATGGTTTAGTAAACATATCTGTTAATTAGTTTTCAGTAGAGATAAAATGTAAAGAAATATTTTTATTTTGAACTTGATCTCTTATAAAGTGATGCCTTATATTAATGTGCTTGGTTCTAGAATGCATAACATGATTGTGTGTGATTGCAATTGTATTAGTGTTATCACAAAATATATGAATATATTTAAATTCAAACCCATAGTCAGCTAGCTGGTCTTCATATAAAGAATTTGAGCACAACAACTACCAGAAACAATGTATTCAACTTCTGTAATTAAATTTAATACTGAGTTTTGCTTTTTACTAAACTATGAAACCAATCTATTTCTAAGTAGTTGACATGTTCCACTAGTACTTTTTCCTTCTATCTTGCATCCTGGAAAATCAACATCTGAATTAATAAAGGAGAGAGCCAATCATAGTTCTATATTGAGTAATATCAACAATTTTACCTTATTCATCCTTGTCAAGCTTAGTTATAGAAGCCATTGGTGTTTTCATAGGAGTAACTGATTTCATGTCATACTTTTTGAGTAGGCCTTTGATTTACTTGGCTTGGTTAATGAATATGTCTTCATTAGTTTGCTTCATTTATAATCCAAGGAAGAAGTTCAACTCTCTCATCATACCCATCTCAAATTTTCTCTATATAAGCTTGACAAATCTCTCACATAAATTTTTATCAATAGAACCAAATATAATAACATCTACAAAAATTTATACTAACAATGTTTTGTCTTTATGCTTCTTAAAGAATAATGTTGTGTCTACTCTATTTCTAGTGCATCCTTCTTCAATAAGAAAGTTAAGGTCTCATACCATGCCCTAGGTGTTTGATTTAATCCATATAATGCCTTATCTAGTTTATAAACATAATTAAAATGAGAAAGATCAACAAAACCTAGAGGTTGTTCAACATAAACACCTTTTTGAAGTACTCCATTGAGGAAAACACTCTTGACATCCATTTAGAACACCTTGAACTTTATGTGGGCAACATATGCAAGGAAGATTTTTATGGCTTCAAGTCTTGTTACAGGTGCAAAGGTATCATCATAGTCAATTCCTTCTTCTTGAGAATACCCTTTAGCCACTAATCTTGCTTTGTTCCATATGATCACTCTATCTTCATCCATCTTGTTTCGGAATACCTATTTGGTGCCAACCACTAAATGATCTTTAGGCCTTTGAAATAATCTCCACACTTTGCTTCTTTCAAACTGGTTCACTTTTTCTTGTATACCTTTAATCCAATTTGAATCTTGAAAATGTTCTTCAATCTTCTTTGGTTCCATTTGAGATAGAAAAATCAAATAGAAGCACTTATTCTTGGTTATAGATCTGGTTCTAACTCTATCAGTTGGATCTCTAATTATTAGATCTTGAGTGTGATCTTTAGCCTATCTCCTTCCAATTGGAATGTCATTCCTTATGCCTTCTTCTCTAAGAACTTTAAGTTCTGGATCATATTGCTCAGGTTCAGGAGGATCTTCTATTCGTAGAGTTCCCAACTCAAGAACTTTTGACTCTACAACTTCTTGTTATGGCTCTACAATCATTGGCTCCTTGGTCATATGATCCTCATATCCTACGTTTTCTTGATCCTTCATCTGACTTGGCTTGAAATTTAGTCAAAACTTTTACCATTATTTAGGATGTAACATGCATAACCAAAGATATAAAAGTAACTGATATTGGAATTCCTACCTTTCCACAACTCATAAGACGTTTTCTTAAATGAAGAATGAATGAGAGATCTATTCTGAGTGTAGCAACCAGTGTTAACAGCTTTAACCCATAAATACTCAGGTAACCTTGCTACAACTAGAAGTGTTCTTTCTGCTTTCTATAAGAGTTTTGTTTTCCTTTTAGCTACTCCATTCTGCTGAGGAGTTCTGGGTGCTGAGAAGTTGTGATAAATGTCATTGTCTCCACATAACTTATCTACTTCGGAAAAATCAAATTCTCTTCCATGATCACTCATGATAGCTTTGATCTTTTCACCCTTCTTATTTTCATCTAGTCTGAAAAGCTTGATCAAGTGAGAGATGATTTTATCCTTAGAAGTTAGAAAGAAGAACCAAGTGAATCTAGTATAGTCATCTACTACCATTATTGTATATCTTTTTTCTCTAAGACTAACAGTAGGAATAGACCTAAATAAGTCCATATGAAGAAGTTGTAATGACCTATTGCTGAAGTTGACTATCTTGTTCTTGAATGAGACTTTAGTTTGCTTTCCTAGCTGACAAGTTTTGAAAGGTTTTTCCTTGAAAAAATTTATATTTAGTAAACCTAAAACCAGATCTTTGGAGGCAAACTTAGACAAATACCTGAAATTCAAATGAGACAACCTTATGTGCCATAACCAGCTAACATCTTCTTAAGCTTTCGCAAAGAAGCAAACATATTTTGTTGAGCTAAGCTTTGATAGGTTGACTACATAAACATATCCTTCTATGGTTCTAGTAATCTTTATTGAATTTGTCTCTAGGTCTTTCACTTGGAATTGATTGTTGAGGAAGATCACTTGGTGCCCTTTATCACATAGCTGATTAATAATTAGAAGATTGCACTTCAAGCCTTCAACAAATGCTACCTTGCAGTTGCACTATTTTCTATTGTGAAATATCCTCTTGTTTTTGCAGAATTTTTATCTCCAAAGATAACAACAGGACCATCTTTCTCTTTGAAGTTTGATAAAAGAGATTTGTTCACTATCATATGACTTAAGAATCAACTATCTAGATGTTGCCTCTTTTTCAGTTCTGATAAAAGAGCTCTAACTCATGCAAGCATACATGTGTTAACAAGTAATACAGAGTAAGTAAAGTATCGATCCCACAGAGAAAGTTGCTCAATTTAAACTACTATTCATCAATCAAATCACTATTTCCATATGCTTAAACTAAAGATCAAAAATGTGGATTACTCTAACTGCAAATAATAACTAAAATGAGAATAAGAATGGAGTAAATCAAATCTGGAAATAATGGGATCCTAACTTCATTCATTATTTCATCTAATTACCACTATCATGCAAGAATTGTTCACATATCACAGGAAAATAGCCAAGAGCACTAATAGAGTCATAGCCATTTTTCAATGCACTATGACCTACTTACACAGCATCCACAAGCGATAGACTCCATGTAATCATCAATATAACCAAAATCACTATATGTCTATGTGAAATTGCAATTAAATTGAATTTAAGCTCAAGCCCTTATTTTAACTCATACGGTAAATAAGTATATGTCTATCTCATTCACGAAATACACAAGCCATATAAAACAGCCCCATATACGTATGCTATCATGACTACAATCCATACTCGTATGTTCATTGTCAAATCCATGCGAATACTGAAACGAATGGTGATCTAGCATTCATATATGTAAAACAATCATAATAGAAATTCCATATGACATGTAAAACAACCCCATCAATCAAGCATGCAACTAAACTACATATTAAAATCCGCTAGAATCCCATAATGGAGTTTGGTTCATGACTGAACCAAAAGCCATTATGGGATCAACGCTAAACATGATTATCAAACAAACAATTGAAAGATGAAGGATAGAACAATTAAACTCAATTGTAGATTGGAAACTAATATCAACGTTCAACTCCTCATAAAAATCCAGTTAAACAATAATAAAAATCCACTATGACAGAAAATCCCAAGAAGAATTAGAGAAGATGGAGTTTTAGGCTTCGTTCTTCGTTGGAATCTCTCCCAGTGTAAATGTGACGCCCCCAAAATAGGTCCAATCCACCCAACCTATTCAGAGTCGCCAAATACATGGTACAGAAAGCAAACTACAACTTCAATAATACAATTGTCGTGCAAAATACGACAACATAAACTGTGAGTTTAAATACAAATATTGTCTTCTAGACAATATCAACACTCAAATAAGTCCTCATTACAATTATTCATACACTATTTTACAGAAATAGTGAGGACTGCTTAAACATCTTTCTAGAACCATCACTCCATACCCCGACTAGATCCTGCTATGTTCTCACCTCCTGAGAAGAAAAATGGAACAAAAAGGAAAAGGGTGAGCTCAAGTAGCCCAGTAAAGAATATTATGACTAAGATAATATACAACAAATTATCATTAGTCTTCAACAGGGAAAAATCTGATAGAATATAATAGACAACAAGTTTTAGATCAATATTCTGCAGCGGAAACAACAATCCATTAAAAGAGTCAAGTAGAGAATGAGTTCTACTATCTTCTAAGATTTAAAAGTCTATGCATCATCAATATTTTATCCCTGTAATAACAATCAATATACATCTTTAATCAAATATTCATCTTTGCACTACAGGCCAAAGATATTCATTTGTATCAGCAGTTGATCATGTTCATCTCAACACCTGTTCATCTTTGCACTACGGCCAAAGATATTCATCGATTAATCATTCATCTTTGCACCTTCTCGGCCAAAGATATTCAAGATAATATCATCATTTAGGACTGGGATGATGAAAAATATTTTAAAGAAAATGAATCTAGTGAGAGATGTAGGACCATATTATGGATTCAGTATTACGCTTTATCCAAGATCAATAATACTCAATAATAACCAATTTTGAAGCAGAATTCAAAAATAAAGATCAAAACATGGATACAATCATAGATAGTAACCATAATAGATATCTGGGATAAAAAAGAAAAATTTCATTTTTGAATTGAATAATAAATGATTCGTGAATAGTCTCAGATATCGTGAATAATGTCGATATCGTGAATAATAACCCCGACACAAAAAGGTAGAAATTCCACAATAAAATCCATACCAATATTTTAGTATAATGATATTGAAAGAATAACATCATTATGAAAAACAAATAACATCCCTTACCTCAAAATAACGGTACTTCTGATCGAAATATCAGATAGAAAGTCGAAGGAAACTTGTACCGAACAGCAACTCTCAAAGTATCAAAATACTCACAAAAATACGCTCGATAATCTAGAGAGGAAGAAAACTTGTTTCTGGTGTGATTTTCAATTCTAACCTAAGCGTCTATTTATAGGAAAATGCTAGAACGCCATAGGAGACTAAAATAATAAATTAATATTATTTCTTTTCAAACTTCCTATGCACACCTTCACCAACCAAGCCAGCCAAATCTGAAAAATAATAGCAGCCCATATGCTTGAAAAACCAAAAGTGGGTCCCACCCATAAATTTAATAAAAATTATTTTATTTTTTGAAATTTCAATAATCCATAAAAAATAGTCCGTTTATCAGGAAAATACGAATTTTATGTCCATTCTACCTGAAATCAAATTCTCTACAACTTTGTAGCTTTGAGTTTTTCCAAATTCTAAACAGAAAATATCCGAAATCAACAAACGGGTGATTTTTAATATGTCCCTTCCGACAGAATATTGATAAAACACCTTAGCATTAATTCCTTCATTTATAACCTCATAAGTAAATAAATGCATCATTTATATCCACATCAAATAAATATTTCCTTATCATATAAATCAATAATTAATTATTCACAAATAATATTACAGAATCACAATTATGACAACCAGGTAGTTCCCAGGAAAGAGGGGCTTTTCAATAAGGATTTCTCCTTACTGGCGCGTAATTAGGTGACCAAACCTCTCCTTGACAGAACTTTCTAGACATTGCCAATAATGCTATCTAATAATATTATTCAAATAATATGAATTATTGATCTGATAATGGGAAATAACGTGCAGTGACAATTATTGAAACAACAATAATATAAACTATCAACGCAACAATTATTGAATCAATAAAATAAAATATTGAGCAGTAACTACTGTAATAATTATTGAGTAGTGCCTTCTTACTTACGAATCAATAATTCAACAATCTTCAATGCAATACCGTACCTTCTTTATCCACCACGCCAGACATCGTATTTTAACCATCAGGTATTCCAACAGTGTTAATGGTAACAACTACGCCGTTATTTATAAAAACTCATACTTTGTCGTTTTCTTCATCCGACAGTTATTCTGTTATGAGTCCCACGAATGGCTGTGCCGTCGTACGAATATTCCCCGACAAAAAGAATTTTCCACGACCAAAAGAATATTCCCCGACAAAAATGAATATTTTATAACCACTTGCTTATTTTGTAAAATTTGCACATTTCACCCATAACCAAAGCATTATATCAAATTAACACCTTGTTAATTCAGAATAATGAATAGAGAAAATTCAATTTAATTTATAATAAGTTGGGGTCTTACAACATGGGCTAAGAAAACTTGACATCCGTTTTTCAATAAACGAATGGCTTTATGGCTTGATATGAAAGAGTTTGACTTTAATGGTTTGGTTGCTTGAATTCGTATAACAGGTTGCTTAGGAATATGGAAACTAACAACCTTACGAAAATAATCAATTTTGGCATGATGAGTAGTTAACCAATCAATCCCTAAAATCACATCAAAAGCAAGAATCTTTAAAGAGATAAGATCAACAGATAATGTGATGGTGCCAACTTGGATCGAACAAGATTTATAAACAGTGGATGTAACGAAAGTTTCTCCTAACGGAGTCTCCACAGATAAGTCAAAGTCTAATTTCTCCGGAGTCAAGTTTAAACGTTGAGCACAAGTAGGAGAGATAAATGAATGGGTAAAACCGATATCTAATAAGGTATAAACTTCGCAAGAATTTATAATTAACTAACCAGTGCTAACTTCGTTCGAGTTCCTCGCATTCTGACCAGTCACGACAAACGCTCTTCCAAAAACCGCCGACTTTGTTTTGTCCGTATCCGCCTTTGGTGTCATCGTCACAGCTGGACTTAATTTCGCTATAGGACAAAATCGAGCTATGTGACCGTCTTTTCCACAACTAAAACATACCTTGGACGGCTGTGAACAGTTTGGACTTATATGTCCCTCTTCTCCGCATTTGTAGCATCTAATTGGCGGTCGTTCTCCTCCCCTAGAATTTGTTTCAGTCGCTGGTGCTGCTGCCGACATCTTCCCGTCATCGTTAAATCTTCTCTTCTTGAAATTTCCACTTGAGTTATTTCTTCTATTATCTTGGCCATGATTACCACCGAAGTGGTTACCATTTCTGGCATAATAATTTCCTCCACGATAGTTATCATTGTTCCGATGACCATTGCCATCAGTACGATTATCATCGAGTTGTAGGTCGTTATTCTTCGATTGAGCTGACTCGTTATCGCGCTCCAATAACTGAGCCCTATTCACAACATCTGAATATAGAGAAAATTTATGAGAAATAAGATATTGACGTATGTCGGGTTTCAAACCTCTCAAAACATCCGCGTCATACATTCATCATTCTCCACCAAATGAGGTGCAAACCTGGATAACTCCGCGAACATCGCCTCGTACTGGGACACCGTCATGTTGTTCTGTTCTAGTCTAATAAACTCTACTTCCTTCATATGACGAATACTTTCAGGAAAGTACTTGTCATTGAACAATTTCTAAAATGTTTCCCAAGACATATTGAGTGCAGCAGGCTGGGTACGCTTCACGAATTCCCACCAGTAATCTGCCTCATTACGGAACATAAAAGTGGCGAATGGAACCTTCTGTTCCTCTGTGAATCCCAAGACATCGAATATCTTGGTAATTTTCTTGACCCACGCGTCTCTTTTTAATCGGATCCGCTTTCCCGAGTCGGTGGTCCCAACTCTTTAGAACTCGATTAGTCAGTGACAAACCGTATGCGTTGCTATCATTTCCACCTGTATTTTATACACGAGTCTCCCTCGTCTGATTTTGCATGAACTGCAAAAAGCTTCTAAACATCCCGTCGTTCATCGTCTGATCAGTGGTGTTGTTTACAGGAGAAACATTGTCGTCCTGTTGCACGTTCTCTTGATTGGTGAGTAAAGGTGTCTCCACGGTCTCATTTACTCCACTGTTAACATTCTCAGTTGCCATTCTTAAATACTACCATAAAACAAGGGTTAATTAAACAAATTAACATACCACATAATATCCCTATACTCTGACCAACCAACAAATAAGCTTAGGTAGGACATACTAGCGAAGGATTCACTCGTCTCTCCCCTCCTAGTTCTATTCCCCGATCTCTGCCAGAGATCATATCCCTAACCTTAGATACCAACTGTGACGCCCCCAAAATAGGTCCAATCCACCCAACCTATTCTGAGTCGCCAAATACATGGTATAGAAACAACTACTGACTTCATTATTACAATTATCGTAAAAAATACGACAACACATATCTTTGTGAGTTTAAATACAAATATTGTCATCTAGACAATATCCACACTCAAATAAGTCCTCATACAATTATTGATACACTATTTTACAAAATGGTGAGGTCTACTAAAACAACTGTCTAGAACCATCACTCCACACCCCAACTAGTTCCCGCTATATTCTCGCCCCTTGAGAAGAAAAATGGAACAAAAAGGAAAAGGGTGAGCTCAACTAGCCCAATAAAGAATATTATGACTAAGATAATGTACAACAAATTATCCTTAGTCTTCAACAGGAAAAATCGATAGAATACAATGACAACAAGTTTTAGATCAACAACTCATGCAGTGAAACAATAATTCATTAGAAGAGTTAAGTAGAGAATGAAATCTACTATCATCTATGAATTTAAAAGTTCATCATCAATATTTTATCCCTGTAACATCAATCAATATACATCATGTATCAAATATTCATCTTTTCTCTACGGGCCAAAGATATTCATCAGTTGGTCATGTTCATCTCAACACCTGTTCATCTTTGCACTACGGGCCAAAGATATTCATCAGAAAATCATTCATCTTTGCACTACAGGCCAAAGATATTAGTTATATCATCATTTAGGACTGAGGATGATGAAAAATATTTTAAAGAAAACGAATCCAGTGAGACAAAAGAACAAATATTAAGGATTCGTATTTTAGACAATCCAAGTTCAAAAATACTCCATAATAAACTATTGTGGAGCAGAATTTAAAAATGAAGATCAAAACATAGATCCAATCAAAGATAGGAACCATAACAGACAATCTTGGACACAGAAAAGAAAATTAAATTTTTCTGTGAATAGTGTCGTATTCGTGAATAGTGTCGTATAAGTGAATAGTGCCGTATACGTGAATAGTAACTCCGACACTAAAAGGTAGAAACTCCACAAGAAAAATTATCATGCTTCGTGAATAGTACTCGTCAATAGTAACTCATGAATAGTAACTCGTGAATAGTAACTCATGAATAGTAACTCGTGAATAGTAACTCAAGAATATTAACTCCGACATGAAAAGAATAGAATTTCACAAGAAAAATCTTACCAATATTCCGGCATAATGATATTGAAAGAAATAATATCATTTTTTTAAAAATAACATCCCTTACCTCAAAAGAATAGTACTTCTGGCTGAAATATTAGTTATAACGCTGAAAGGAACTTGCACCGTATAGCAACACTCAAAGTATCAAAATACTCACAAGAATACGCTCGATAATATAGAGAAGATTTCAGTTTTTGGTGTGATTTTCAATTCTAACCTAAGCACCCTATTTATAGGAAAATGCTTAGAACACCAAAGCAGGAAATTTAATATAATATTAATATTATTTTTCTAAAACTCCCTACGTGCACCAATTGAGTCCAAACATCAGCCACACATGTGCCAAAACAACAAAAACGTTTTTCTTAATTAAAATATTTTAAACTTCAAAAATTAAGTATTCTAGAACTTCGGAACTTCAATAATTCATAATAAATAGCCCTTTTATCAGAAAAATTAGAACCTTAAATCATTTTCATAGGAAATTCCATTTTCTACAACTTTATAGAAGAAAGTTTTTCAAAATTCCAAACAGAAATTGACCGAAATTCACAAACATGCGATTTTACAGGCTATAATCAAATTTTAGTGTTGAAATGGGGTCCACAAACATGAAAAACATGTTTTTAATATTTATTGTAACAAAAATATTCTTCCTCCTCATTTATTCATATATCACACATTCATTGTAAAAATATTCCCATTATTATATTATTAAAATATAATAATATATTTAAATGAATTATTTTATCAGAAAAGATAAAATATCAATTTTCAACAATTGTCACTTTAAAAATTTTCTCCATCTATATCCACATAAAATGAATATTTTCCTTATCATATAAATCAATAATTAATTATCCACAAATAATATTACGTAATCACAATATTGATGACAAGTAGTTCCTCGAAAGAGGGGCTTTCGATAAGAATTTCTCTCTTCATCAAGGCGTGCAATTAGGTGACCAAACCTCTCTTTAGACAGAACTTTCTAGACATTGCCAATAATGCCATCTAATAATATTATTCCAATAATATGAATTATTGGTCTGATTATAGAAAATACTGTGTAGTGACAATTATTGAAATAACAATAATATAAAATATCAACGTAGCAATTATTGAATCAATAAAATAAAATATTGAACAGTAATTACTGTAATAATTATTGAGTAGTGCCTTCTTACGTAAGAATCAATAATTGGTGCAATACCGTGTGCTACTGTGCAACAATGCGTATTACTATGTTTTAACCACCAGGTATTCCAACAGTATTAACGGTAACAACTACGCCGTTATTTATAAACAACTTATACTTGTTGTTTTATTCATCCAATCGCTTTCCGTTATGGGGCCCACAAAAGGCTCCGCCGTCGTACGAATATTCCCCGACAGCAAGAATATTCCACGACCAAACGAATATTCTCCGACAATAATGAATATTTTATAACCACTTACTTATTTAAGATATTTGCGCATTTTACCCATAACTGACCACATTAATCAAATAAACCCTTACTATTTCAAAATAATAAATAAAGAAAATTTCATTTTATTTAAAAAAAATTCGAGGTCTTACAACCTCCCCTCCTTATGAAATTTCGTCCTCGAAATTGACGTACGTACCTGGTGTTTCGAAAAGGTGAGGATACCTCGCTTTCATTTCTGTTTCCAACTCCCAGGTTATTTCTTCAATAACATGGTTTTTGCACAAAACTTTGACTTATGGTATGACTTTTATGCGTAGGACATGCTCCTTCCTATCCAAGATCTTGACTGGTACTTCCTCGTACGTTAAATCTACGGCCATTTCGTCTGGTTCTAACTCAATAACGTGGTTCAGGTCGTCCACATATTTACGTAACATCGGTACGCGAAAAACGTTATGAACACGCGACATACTTGGCGGTAAAACGAGTCTATAGGCCACAGTTCCTACTTGATCGAGGATTTCAAATGGACCAATAAATCAAAGGTTTGGGCTTTCCTCACAACGCCGATTCTTGCTTTTGGAATAACAACTTCTTGCATCTTCTTCTTCATATTCATCAGCTCCAGGTCTATAGCTTGAACATCTTTAACTTTATCGATTAAGGTCGATTCTACTCGTATATCATTATGTGGGTTCCTAGAGTCTTTAACTCGATCTCTACCAGTTGTAAGTTATACAAAATAGGAGTTTGACAATATCGCACTCGTACTCGTATACGATTTTCTACTCAACACGTTAGCTACCACGTTCGCTTTTCTAGGATGGTATGGTCAGAACATGTGCCGAAATGAGTCTCCTCTTGAGTTCTTCGAAGCCCTTCCCATATTCCTTGCTCCATTCGAATTTTGTATCTCTACGAGCTAGCTGAGTTAATGGAGTAGCGATTTGAGAAAATCATTCCACGAATCTCCGATAATAACCAACTAAGCCTAGAAAGCTACGTATTTCGATTACTGACTTAGGTTGCTCTCAACTGTGACTCATATCCCAATCTTGGATAGCACGTCACAATGACACCTATCAGTTTACTACCGTACGAATATGGCGTCCCCTACGGAGAGTCTGGCTTCGGTGCATTTCAAAAAGGAAGTCATCAGATAGAGGCTCGGGTATCACATTCTATAGTTGGATTTTTAACTCCTGAAGTTCAATAGGAGCTATTCGATATGAGATTTTAGAAATGGGTTTTGTACTGGGTTCAAAGTCGATACAAAATTTAATATCATGCTCTGGGAGTAAGCCAAGAAATTCTTCAGTAAATACATCAGGAAATTTACAAACAACAGAAATATTATTCAAATCTGACGTATTTTTGTTCAAGTCCATAACATGTGTGACGCCCCCAAAATAGGTATACAACACCCATTCTGAGTCGCCAAATACATGGTACAGAAAGCAAACTACAACTTCAATAATACAATTGTCGTGCAAAATACGATAACATAAACTGTGAGTTTAAATACAAATATTGTCTTCTAGACAATATCAACACTCAAATAAGTCCTCATTACAATTATTCATACACTATTTTACAGAAATAGTGAGGACTGCTTAAACATCTTTCTAGAACCATCACTCCATACCCCGACTAGATCCTGCTATGTTCTCACCTCCTGAGAAGAAAAATGGAACAAAAAGGAAAAGGGTGAGCTCAAGTAGCCCAGTAAAGAATATTATGACTAAGATAATATACAACAAATTATCATTAGTCTTCAACAGGGAAAAATCTGATAGAATATAATAGACAACAAGTTTTAGATCAATATTCTGCAGCGGAAACAACAATCCATTAAAAGAGTCAAGTAGAGAATGAGTTCTACTATCTTCTAAGATTTAAAAGTCCATGCATCATCAATATTTTATCCCTGTAATAACAATCAATATACATCTTTAATCAAATATTCATCTTTGCACTACAGGCCAAAGATATTCATTTTAGATCGTGATTGATCATGTTCATCTCAACACCTGTTCATCTTTGCACTACGGGCCAAAGATATTCATCAGTTAATCATTCATCTTTGCACTACTGGCCAAAGATATTCAGTAATATCATCATTTAGGACTGGGGATGATGAAAAATATTTTAAAGAAAATGAATCTAGTGAGACAGAAGGACCAATATTATGGATTCGTATTACAGTTTATCCAAGATCAATAATACTCAATAATAACCAATTTTGAAGCAGAATTCAAAAATAAAGATCAAAACATGGATACAATCATAGATAGTAACCATAATAGATATCTGGGATAAAAAAGAAAAATTTCATTTTTCAGTGAATAGTGTCGTATTCGTGAATAGTGCCGTATACGTGAATAGTGTCGTATACGTGAATAATAACCCCGACACAAAAAGGTAGAAATTCCACAATAAAATCCATACCAATATTTTAGTATAATGATATTGAAAGAATAACATCATTATGAAAAACAAATAACATCCCTTACCTCAAAATAATCTGTGATTCGATCGAAATATCGATAGAAAGTCGAAGGAAACTTGCTACCAACAAAGAACTCTCAAAGTATCAAAATACTCACAAAAATACGCTCGATAATCTAGAGAGGAAGAAAACTTGTTTCGGTGTGATTTTCAATTCTAACCTAAGCGCCTATTTATAGGAAAATCTTTAGAACGCCATAGAGACTAAAATAATAAATTAATATTATTTCTTTTCAAACTTCCTATGCACACCTTCACCAACCAAGCCACCCAAATCGAAAAATAATAGCAAATTACATGCTTGAAAAACCAAAAGTGGGTCCCACCCATAAATTTAATAAAATTATTTTATTTTTTGAAACTTCAATAATCCATAAAAAATAGTCCGTTTATCAGGAAAATACGAATTTTATGTCCATTCTACCTGAAATCTAATTCTCTATAACTTTGTAGCTTTGAGTTTTTCTAAATTCTAAACAGAAAATATCCGAAATCAACAAACGGGTGATTTTTAATATGTCCCTTCCGACAGAATATTGATAAAATACCTTAGCATTAATTCCTTCATTTATAACCTCATAAGTAAATAAATGCATCATTTATATCCACATCAAATAAATATTTTCTTATCATATAAATCAATAATTAATTATTCACAAATAATATTACAGAATCACAATTATGACAACCAGGTAGTTCCTGTGAAAGAGGGCTTTCCAATAAGTATTTCTCCTTCTTGCCAAGCAATTAGGTGACCAAACATCTCCTCGATGTAACTTTCTAGACATTGCCAATAATGCTATCTAATAATATTATTCAAATAATATGAATTATTGATCCGATAATGGAAATACTGCATGCGTTGATAATTATTGAAACAACAATAATATAAACTATCAACGCAACAATTATTGAATCAATAAAATAAAATATTGAGCAAGAATTCATCGTAACAATTATTGAGTAGTGCCTTCTTACTTACGAATCAATAATTCATATAATACATGCTGTCACCGTACTACTTGTGCAACCACACGACATCGTATTTTAACCACTGTATTCCAACAAAGTGTTAATGGTAACAACTACGCCGTTATTTATAAAAACTCATAATTTGTCGCTTTTCTTCATCCGAAAGCTATTTCACATTATAGAGCCCCACGAATGGTTGTGTCTTGCCGTCGTCTAATATTCCCCTTAAACCCATTTTCCACGACCCAAAAGAATATTCCCCACAAAAAATGAATATTTTATAACCACTTACTTATTTTGTAAAATTTGCACATTTCACCCATAACCAAAGCATTATATCAAATTAACACCTTGTTAATTTAGAATAATGAATAGAGAAAATTCAATTTTATTTATAATAAGTTGGGGTCTTACAACATGGGCTAAGAAAACTTGACATCCGTTTTTCAATAAACGAATGGCTTTATGGCTTGATATTATCGTGTACAATACGACATAAATTGTGAGTTTGAATGCAAATATTGTCTACTAGATATTAAACAAACTCAAAAGGAGTCCTCATTACAACTATTATCACACTATTTCACAGAATAGTGGGACTACTAATGCTATCCTCTGGACCATTACTCCGCTCCCGATCTAAGTCCCAAATGCCTATGTTCTCATTTCACGAAGAGAACATTGAAAAAAAGGGTGAGCTCAACTAGCCCAGTAAGAAATATTATGACTATGATAATGCAGAATAAATTATCATTAGCCTTCAACAGTGTTAAACTGATAAATTACAATAGACAACCAGTTTAACTGCAGCGGAATATGCAATCCATTAAAAGAGTCAAGTAGAAAATAAAGTCTACTATCTTTTAGATTTTAAAAGGTTTTCATAAATTTTTATCATTAAGACTCAGTTTAATGAATAAACCACAATATTTAATCATCCCTGTACCACGGTCAAGGATTTTCATCAAATTATCAATGGTCATGACTATACCGAATCACCCCGGTCCATAATCATCCAAAAACTATCCATCAACGCATTACAGGGCCACTGAGGACTTTTATCACATCATTTATAATAAGCCATGATTATACCGAATGATCTCTGGTCATAATCATACTAAGTTCATCTATGCACGTAAGCCAAAGATAACTTAATATATCATGAGGATGATGACAATGACATAATAATTCAATAAAACAAGTTCAAGAATTATTTTATCCGAGAATTAATAACGTCCAAATTGTCAACAAGATACTTTGTTTTGTAGAGTAAAATTCAAGAATGATCGTAAGAATATTTCCATGAAAATATCTTTGGATGAAACGTAAATATCAAGGATATTCTACTAATTTCATGGAGTATAGAAGTCAAAGTTTTAACCAACTAGGTATAATAAAGAATGGAATAACAAAAGAAATCACCATGCATGCGGTGCCTTGCGTGATGTAAAGTTATTCCAATGTAATAATAATAACGGAACCGGTCGTGAAATTCACACCGAAGCGGATGATCCAATGTAATAATAAATGCTTGAATAATAAACAATGGAACCAGTCCTGTAAAACTCACGATGTGATATTCCAATGTAATAATAAATGCGAAATAATAAACAATGGAACCCGTGTCCTGTAAAACACACGTATACATGATATTCCAATGTAATAATAAAGAATGGAATAACGTAAGAAGATTACCAAGTATAGGGGATTCAGCATATACGGTTATTCCAATGTAATAAATAAGAATGGAATAATATAAGGATTTCACCAAGTATAGGTACGCCGCATATACAAGGTTATGTATAGGGTATACCACTTTTACAAAGTTATTCCAATGAATAATAATGAATGGAATAATGTAAGTTCTCTTCATGAATAAGAAAGAATAACACTTTTACGGTACAACAAAATAATACCCCTTACCGTAAAAGACACCGGATATAAAAGTAGTGAAGTACCGTATACTCTTATTCTTTCTCTCTATAGATTTTCTCTCTATAGCTTCTCTCTATAATTTCTCTCTCTATAGTTTCAGTGAATTCGTAAGAAAATAATGAAGGAATGAGCTTCTATTTATAGGAAAATAGAATGCATAGTAATTAATCCATGAACGGTCCAGATTGATTTACTTTAATCAGACGGTCCATATTTAAAGCAAAATCTTTTAAATAAAATATCATATATTCTATTTATATAAAAATATTTTACTATGCAAACACTATGCAACACTATGCAAAAACACTATGCAAAACACTATGCAACACTATGCATAATAAAATATAATATATTCTATTTATAGAATAACTTTAATAAAGTATTTTGTTTTATATAAAAGATGTTTCGCTTTTATTACGTTAATAATACTGAATAAAACAAAACGTCATTATCGCTATAATAATTCATATTATTAATCGACAATAATGGAATCAAACCGAGTGACTTCTCACATAAGCATCAATAATCAATACCGTGTGTGCTACTATGCAACCACACGATATTCATCGTACTTTTACTACCGAAAGTAGTTCAACAAGATCAACGGTAAAACTTCCACCGTTATTTCAATAAAATATTTTTGTCGTTTTCTCAATCCGATCCGAATAATTACATTATGGGGTCCACCAATGATTGAGTAGTTGTATTTAATATTCCCTGCTAAATCGAATATTCCCCGACCAATCGAATATAATATAACCACTTGCATACTTTGCAAAATTTATAAATACTACCCACAACTATAATATTATCTCAAATTCACACCATAATATTAAAAATTATTTCGACAAAATTTAAATCTTTATTGATAAAATCTGGGGTCTCACAATCTCCCCTCCTTATGGAATTTTGCCCTCGAAATTAGGGTACGTACCTGATATGATAAAGAGATGAGGATACCTTGAATACCTTTATCATTGAAAACATTAAATTCATCTTTGCAATCCGGCCAAAGATATTCATTAACAATTCATCTTTGCACTACAGGCCAAAGATATTCATTAACAATTCATCTTTGCACTACAGGCCAAAGATATTTATTAACAATTCATCTTTGCACTACAGGCTAAAGATATACAACTGTAAAACCAATAATGCTGAGACGCAGCTTAATAGTATCACGACCACGAATTATCCATGCACTACTGGCCAAAGATATTCGTGTTTTCAATTACGGTCATGATTATACCGAATAATCCGTGGTCATAATCATACCAAGTCTATCAATGCACTACGGCCAAAGATAACTTTTACCACATCCATAAATTAATATTTCATTGCTGAGACTCAACTTAATAATTAATCCATATCATCGAATCATCCCTGGACTACAGGCCAAGGATATTCATTAGTATCACGACCACGAATTATCCATGCACTACGGCCAAAGATAATCGTGTATTCATTAGTATCACGACCACAAATTATCCATGCACTACGGCCAAAGATAATCGTGTATTCATTTGTATCACGACCACAAATTATCCATGCACTACGGCCAAAGATAATCGTGTATTCATTAGTATCACGACCACAAATTATCCATGCACTACGGCCAAAGATAATTGTGTATTCATTAGTATCACGACCACAAATTATCCATGCACTACGTGCCAAAGATAATCGTGTATTCATTAGTATCACGACCACAAATTATCCATGCACTACGTACCAAAGATAATCGTGTTTTCAATTACGGTCATGATTATACCGAACAATCCCTGGTCATAATCATACCAAGTCCATCTATGCACGTGAGCCACAGATGACTTTCAACATAATATAAGCATGAGGATCATGTCAATGATATAAAGAATCAATCAAATGAGATAAAGGATAAATATTAAACATTTATAATATAATTTATCCAGGATTCAAGAATATCCCCATGTTATCAATCACTTAATAATCTTATAATCTAATATCATTAATATTATAACAATATTTTAATCACTTCTTAAATTTATAAACAATTTATTTCAATTGTTTACGCTTTACCATATAATGCATTTAATCATTCAAAAATGCCATACTCATAAGATATCATCACCAATTATCAAATCCCTCATCAAAAAATATGCATATGCTCTATATAGGATTCTCTAGCCATAAAATCCTATTTTCAACTTTGTTACTTCACATAACATATTTAACTCATATGTTCATAACTAAACTATTTTCATGAAAAATACCAAATCAGTCCCAAAAATATTTCTTTTCTGGGATTTAGCATAATATAGTCCCATAATGAAAATATATTTTTCTCGAAATTTTTTAAAATTTATTTACTATTTTTCAAAAATCAATTTTTAATTAATTCCTTAAGAAATTTGCTACCTCAAGTTTAACTCCAGAAATTCCCAAATCTTGGCAGGACCTTATACATGTTAATGTGAGCCTCCAGTTTAAATTTCATGGTCATCGGAGTTGTAGAACTCCGATTATAACATTTTTCGTCAGAAAATCCTAAATATTGAAATGGTCATAACTTGCTCATTTTAAGCCGGAATGAGCTCATTTTTGGACACGATGTTCTTTATACCATATACTTTTATGTCCCAAAAGGCCTGAATTTTTCTCACTAATTAAGTGGCCGAAACAGCCCTTACAAAAACGTGGCAGCAGCTTTTTGGACATTTTGAAGTTTTGACTCCTTTGCTAAAATCAGTCCACATGAAAATCTACAACACCTTTTCAGAGATTCCACTTGGATTAGTTAGGTAACTCATAGATCTAACTCTAGGACTTGACCACACTCAAAAATTCAAAATATAATAGGAGATATGGTCAATTGAATTTCATGTTACGTTTATCACCAAAATCTTGTTTTTAACTCCTTGTGATTTTTAAGAAACTTTCATGTTTTCACATACTAACCAACATAACTCATCATAACACTTACTAATACCACGTATACCTATGGTTTTCATTAGTCCAATGCTTTTATTATGACTTTCATCATAAACCACGTAAACTGTTCATTTTAGTTGAAGAAATATTTGAGGGTTTAAGAAATGGGTTTTGTACTGGGGTCAATACAAAATTCGATTTCACGCTCTAAGTAGGCTAAGAAGTCTTCAAGAATACGCCAGGAAATTTATTAATAATTGAAATATCATTCAAAACTGTGACTTTCATCCAAGACTTAGATAGTACGTCACATTGATACCAACTGTGACTTCTATCCCTTAACCTAGATAGCACCTCACAATGATACCTATAAACTTGCCATCTTCATTCACGATGTCGCCTACAGAAAGTCTAGTTTCGGTGCATTCCACACAAGGAAGTCAACAACGAAAGGTTCGGGGCTCTTTACTTATGGCTTGATATAACAGTGATTAACTTTAGGGGTTGGTTACTTTGAATTCAGATAACAAAGTTGGTTAGAATATGAAAGCTAACAACCTTACAAAAAGAATAATGAGTAGTTAATCAATCGTTTTCAAAAATTACCTCAAAGGCAAGTATTTTCAAAGAGATAATATCGACAGGTAACGTGAAAGTGTTTATTTGAATCAAACAAGATTTAAAAAAAATAGTGGAGGTAATGAAGGCTCCTACTAACGAGGTTTCAACCAACAAGTCAAAGTCTAACTTCTCCGGAGTCAAATTTAAACGTTGAATGCAAGCAAGTGAGATAAAAGAATGGGTAGAACCGATATCTAATAAGGTATAGACTTCGTAAGAATTTATAATTAACTAACCCGCGTATAACTTCGTTCGAGTCACTTGCTTTTTAAGAAGTCATGAAAAACGCTCTTCATGAAACCACCGAACGTGTTTTGTCCAGATCCGCCTTTGGTGCCACCATCCCAAATTGGACTTGACTTTGGTGCACGACAAAATCGAGCTAAATGACCTTCTCTTCTTGAAATTTCCACTTCTATTATCTTGGCCATGATTACCACCGAAGTGGTTACCATTCTTGACATGATAATTTCTCCCATGATGGTCATCATTGTTCGATGGTCGTTATGCCGGGATGATTATTATCGTGTTGTTGGTCGTTACCTTTTGGTTGAGTGACTCATTATCACGCCTCCAATAACCGAGCCCTATTCACAACATCTAAATACAAACACCACACAAAACAAGGGTTAATTAACATATCACATTTTATCCCTATACTCACGTGACCAATTAAATACCAAATAAACTTAGGTAGGTCATACTAGCGAAAAGAATTCCCGTCATTCCCTCCTAGTTCTTATCTCATATTTCACCAGGATCATATCCTAAGCTCGATACCAACCGTGACGCCCCAAAATTAGGTATACGTCACCCATCTTGGGTCGCCACTTACATGGTACATAAATTCAAATACAACTTACTAATATAATCGCTGTGTACAATACGACATAAATTGTGAGTTTGAATGCAAATATTGTCTACTAGATATTATACAAACTCAAAAGGAGTCCTCATTACAACTATTATCACACTATTTCACGTAATAGTGAGGACTACTAATGCTATCCTCTGGACCATTACTCCGCTTCTCCGACTCGTCTCAAATTTATGTTCTCATTTCCTGAAGAGAACAGTGAAAGAAAGGGTGAGCTCAACTAGCCCAGTAAGAAATATTATGACTAAGATAATGCAGAATAAATTATCATTAGCCTTCAACAGTGTTAAACTGATAAAATACAATAGACAACCAGTTTAACTGCAGCGGAATATGTAATCCATTAAAAGAGTCAAGTAGAAAATAAAGTCAACTATCTTTTAGGTTTTAAAAGGTTTTCATAAATTTTTATCATTAAGACTCAGTTTAATGAATAAACCACAATATCTAATCATCCCTGTACCACGGTCAAGGATTTTCATCAAATTATCAATGGTCATGACTATACCGAATCACCCCTGGTCATAATCATACCAAAACTATCCATCACTGCATTACAGGCCACTGAGGACTTTTATCACATCATTTATAACAAGCCATGATTATACCGAATGATCCCTGGTCATAATCATACTAAGTTCATCTATGCACGTAAGCCAAAGATAACTTAATATATCATGAGGATGATGACAATGACATAATAATTCAATAAAACAAGTTCAAGAATTATTTTATCCAGAATTAATAACGTCCAAATTGTTAACAAGATACTTGTTTTGTAGAGTAAAATTCAAGAATGATCAGAAGAATATTTTCATGAAAAGATCTTTGGATGAAACGAAATATCAAGGATATTCTACTAATTTCATGGAGTATAGAAGTCAAAGTTTTAACCAACTAGGTATAATAAAGAATGGAATAACAAAAGAAATCACCATGCATGCGGTACTTCACATGTATGTGTTATTCCAACGTAATAATAATAACGGAACCGGTCGTGAAATTCACAATCGGGATGATCCAAATGTAATAATAAATGTTTGAATAATAAACAATGGAACCAATGTCCTGTAAAACACACGATAGGATATTCCAATAGAATAATAAATGCGGAATAATAAACAATGGAACCAGTCCGTTGTAAAACACACGAATAGGATATTCCAAATGTAATAATAAAGAATGGAATAATGTAAGAAGATTACCAAGTATAGGGGATTCCATGATACAAAGTTATTCCAATGTAATAAATAAGAATGGAATAACATAAGGATTTCACCAAGTATAGGTATATCTTTATACGAGGTTATGTATAGGGTATACCACTTTTACAAAGTTATTCCAATGTAATAATAATGAATGGAATAACGAAGTTCTCTTCATGAATAAGAAAGAATAACACCCCTTAAGGGTACAACAAATAATACCCCTTACCGTAAAAGACACTGGATATCAAAGTAGTGAAGTACCAGAATACTCTTATTCTTTCTCTCTATAGATTTTCTCTCTATAGCTTCTCTCTATAATTTCTCTCTCTAGAGTTTAAGTGAATTCGTAAGAAAATAATGAAGGAATGAGCTTCTATTTATAGGAAAATAGAATGCATAGTAATTAATCCATGAACGATCCAGATTGATTTACTTTAATTTGATGGTCCATATTTAAAGCAAAATCTTTTAAATAAAATATCATATATTCTATTTATATAAAAATATTTTACTAAGCAAACACTATGCAACACTATGCATAATAAAATATAATATATTCTATTTATAGAATAACTTTAATAAAGTATTCATTTTATATAAAAGATGTTTCGCTTTTATTACGTTAATAATACTGAATACAACAAAACGTCATTATCGCTATAATAATTCATATTATTAATCGACAATAATGGAATCAAATTGAGTGACTTCTCACATAAGCATCAATAATCAATACTAATGTGCTACTATGCAACCACCACATTATTCGCATTTTACTACCGAGTAGTTCAATAGTATCAACAGCAGTAAAACTTTCGCCGTTATTTCAATAAAATATTTTTGTCGTTTTCTCAATCCGACAATAATTACATTAGGGGTCCACCAATGATTGAGCCGTTGTATTTAATATTCCCTCGCTAAATCGAATATTCCCCACCAATCGAATATAATATAACCACTTGCATACTTTGCAAAATTTATAAATACTACCCACAACTATAATATTATCTCAAATTCACACCATAATATTAAAAATTATTTCGACAAAATTTAAATCTTTATTGATAAAATCTGGGGTCTCACAACACTCTTGTAATCGTTTCCAAAAATTAGATGTGAAACGTGGATCTCTTTCTGATACAATAGACACAGGTACACCGTGTCTTAACATAATCTCTTTCACGTACAGTTTTGCTAAACGATCTAGTGTAAACCGAATCTTGATTGGTAAAAAGTGTGCCGACTTCGTCAGTTAATCGACAATCACCCAAATGGCGTCGTAACCTTGCTGAGTCATTGGAAGACCTACCACAAAATCCATTGTGATATGCTCCCATTTCCATTCTGGTATCTCCAACGGTTGTAACAATCCACTTGGCAAAAACCACCGCTGCCAACTCTAAGTCATGAGTCGGATACCCCTTCTCGTAATCTTTCAACTAACATGATGCATACGCAATAACTCTGTCGTTCTGCATAAGCAGACATCCTAGTCCTTTATGCGATGCATCACTATATACCACAAAATTCCTTGTATCATCAGGCAACGACAACACAGGTGTTGAACTCAACCTCTTCTTCAACTCTCAAAAACTTTCCCCACACTTCTCTGTCCAAACAAACTTAATCGCTTTTCTAGTTAAATTCGTCAACAGAGTCGCGATCTTAGAAAAGTTTTAAATAAAACGCCGATAGTATCCTGCCAATCATAAGAAACTCCTTACTTCTGACGGTGTCTTCGGTTGATCCCAGTTTATTACAGCTTCAACCTTTGATGGATCTACCGAAATTCCGTCCTTATCAATAACGTGCCCAAGAAACTGTACACGTTCCAACTAAAATTCACATTTTGAGAACTTAGCGTACAACTTCTCTTTTCTCAACGTCTCCAACGTCAATCTCAAGTGTTCCACATGTTCCTCTTTGGTTTTGGAATATACCAATATATCATCAATAAACACCACCACAAACTTGTCTAAGAATGGTTTAAACACCCTGTTCATCAAGTCCATGAACGCTGTAGGTGCGTTAGTTAAACCAAAAGACATAACCAAAAACTCGTAATGACCATACCGAGTTCTGAACGCTGTCTTCGGTACATCCTCCGGCCTCACCTTCAACTGATGATAACCACTTCTCAGGTCTATCTTCGAAACATACCTCGCTCCTTTCAACTAATCGAACAGGTCATCGATTCTAGGTAATGGATACTTATTTTTAATCGTGACCTTATTCAATTCTCGGTAGTCAATGCAGAGTCAATCGATCCATCTTTCTTTTTAACAAACAACACCGGTGCTCCCCATGGCGAAACACTCGGCTTTGAATATACATTTTGTCAAGAAATTCTTATAATTGCACCATTAACTCTTTCATTTCTACCGGGGCCATTCTATACAGTTCTTTAGATATCAGGGCCATTCTTGGTAGTAGGTTAATCATGAACTCGATTTGTCGATCCGACGGTAGACCCGACAAATCATCTGGAAATACGTCTGCAAAATCTCTTATGATCGGTATCTCTTCCAACTTCTCACTCTTCTTCTGGTTATCGAAAATGTAGGCTAGGTATCCTACACATCTTTGTCTCAACAACTTCTTGGCTTGCATCACCGTCAAACAACTTGCTTGTCGAGGTGACTTGCTGCCATAAAACATAACCTTTGACGGAGTCATAAAGTTAACACACTTTCTTTGACAATCAATCACCGTTAAAAGTAATTAAATAACCAATCCATTCCCAATATAACATCAAATTCACCAAGTCTAATTGGTATTAAATCTACCATCATCTCGTGACCTTTTATGAACACTCTACAAATCTTATACACAAACCTAACAGAATCACTTCTCTATTCGTAATCTCTATACTTAAGGGAAATTCTAATTCTTCCCGAGGCAAATCAAAGTTAAAGCAAATTCATCGGATATAAAATGAACAAGTATCACCCGAATCAAATAGTACATAAACATTAATACCATTAATCGAATAATACCGACACCACATCCTTAGATCATACAAAGATCCCGCATTTGGTCATATTAAAAGTCCTTGCAGAGGAAATTAGACTGATTGAAATTTGGTGCGGAATAGTCAATGCACCACCACCGTTGTTGTTTCCTTTTCTGCCACTTGCATTTCCCGCTGGCTTCTTAGGGCAATCACGAGCCATGTGATCCTTCGAACCGCAGGTAAAACATGCTCCTTCCTTCGGACTAAAATAATTAGGTGCAATGTGTCCCTCCTGACCACAGTTGAAACACACCCTCTTTCCCTTCAAACACACTCTAGTATGGTTCTTCCCGCAAGTTACGCAAGCCTTAAACTTTTTCTTCTGCTGATTTCCTTGCTGTCCTCCCGCAGTCGGATTCTCACTCTATTTCCTTTTCTGACTATTACTTCCAACATTACTACCACCAGCCTTATTCTCATTTTCATTCTTCTTCTTCTTCTATTCTTGATTGTACTTGGTCAAGGCATTGCTTCCACCTTCCGCAATGATTGCCTTTTCTTATACAGCCGCAAATGTGTTCAGCTGGAACATTGAAACCTTGCTGTAAAGCCAGGGCTTCAATCCTTGTTCGAATCTTCTTGCTTTGCATTCATCAGTATTGACTTAATAAGTGGCAAACCTTTCCAACTCGTTAAACTTCGCAGCATATTCTGGTACCGCCATCGTTCCTTGCTTCAACTGCAGAAATTGCACTTCCAGCTGATTCTGAGAACTCGCTAGAAAGAACATTTCGAAAAACATTTCCTTAAATATATCCCACGCTATCACTCCTTGTCCTCCACAAACCTTGTTTGCTTGCCACCAGTAGCTAGCTTCAGACTTCAGCATAAACGTTGCGAACGCAGTCTTCTGATCTTCATTAACTCTAGCAACGTCGAACACCTTCTCCATTTCCATGATCCAGGTTTGGGCTTCCACTGGATTCATAGATCCTTGAAACTCTGGCTGTCCAACTACTTTGAATTCCTTGAAAGTCGTGACTTGAGCTTACGGTTGATTCGCAAGTGCACCCGTCAACAAAGCTACCAACTGTTGAACTGGATTAGCGTTGGTCTCATTGTTATTATTGGTAGACCCCTCAGAAGGTGCTTCGGCGTGTTTGTCTTCTTCTTCAGGAGGCATTTTCTATTAAAATATATGCTTATTAGCTCATTACTTAACTTCTTGGGTATTTAAAGTCTAACTTAAACATTCCAAGAGTAAAGCTTTAACACATAGCATTTCAAATAAACTCTAATATTGTATTCATTCATAAAGTTTTAAACATGATTAAGATAGCATAACCTCTATAAACATCCACTTTCCTGAACTAAACACGTTTCAGGATTACATACTCATACTATCATTTTATTTATCTCAAAATAAGGGATTCACAATTTATTTATTCACAAAATTGACCACACATTATTATCTATCTTATTCTATCTAGGCATATTAAGGTGTCGAAAGGCTTCCAGACGTTCCTTCTCCATGATACGATACGCCATTTTGCGATCCATCGCGAACCACGATGAATTCTCAAACTGAGGTGGACAATAGTAGACTCGATCCTGGGCCCTATCAATCGCCGAATTAAAAGCATAATCCATCTCTTTCATCTTGGCTTTCTTTACTTGGACCTTAGCTTCAGCAAGATCTGTATGTTGAGTCGCCTTTATCCACGCATCCTCTGCCCTTGCACGCTTAGCTGACTCCTCCTTGAAATCATCTTTCAATTTTTCCATGTCAGTCTTCATCTTCTTGTGCACTGCCAACAGGTCTTCATGCTGACCCTTTGTATGAACCAGATCCCACTACGTGTTTCCAAGTTTTGAATCAAGTTCCTGAATCTCTGCATCCTTCTGCTCCATCAAAGCGTGATGCATCTCAACCATTTCCTTCAGCCCCTCGACCTCGTCCTACAATTCTACATTACGGTCATATAGAGCGTCATACATCTCAGCTGATATGGAGTTTGGTGGAAACTCCTCAGGATCCTCTTCCTCATCCTACTCCTCTACATCCTCAGAACTAACCTCCTCGGGTTCGGTCACAGGCACATCCTCCTGGATCAACTGTTCTCAAACAACATGAATATCCCGGGGCTTATCATCTATAAGTCTCTGAGGTATCACCTCTCTAGCTGGACTGAATCCTACTTTGTTAGACATCCTGACAACAAAATATTTTAAGTTTTACTTAATATTTTCGATACTCATGAGCACATAAGTTATTAACACATAGCACATAATGTCTTTTATTGTTTTGCTTCAATGGATACCTTAATCCATTTCTTAAAACTCGGTAAGAGTAAAACACCTCTATATTTTCTGTCTCCTTAAAGGTTACTTCCTAAGGTTTCCCCACCTAAGGTTCATAACCTAAAGCTCGATACCAACCCTGTGACACCCCTAAATCCAGGTACTTCATTCCCACAGGATTTGGTGCTCACTTATCAAAACTATTACATCTAACTACCCATCAATAAAGGATAAAGACATAATTTAAATAACTTAAACAATAATCTCTCCCATTAAAGGGTTACATCATCATCTCAAATTAAATCCTAGGTAATCTAACCTTAAGTTATTACATCCGTTTGTGGAATACATCACATATTAAAACAAGTTTTGAAATATAAAACATTTAAATAAAATTATCATAAGTCTTCATCATTTGGACATCTTGCCCTTGCCTTTGCTAGTCGACGGCTCATCAACTTTCTCCACTTTAGCTACAAGTTAATTGCAAGAGTGAGCAAACAAATGCTCACCGATATAAAGTAGCAATGATGATAACATGAGAGTGAACAATGAAAGTTTGAGCAATAAGGAACTTGTTCTACAAATCAAACTAGAAAACAAGTTCGAACTATAATTATCTAAGGGTCTTAAGACCACGAACTATGTCCCCGGTACTTAGGTATTATTACCCAACCTTAACAGTCATTTAGACTATACTTTTACCCTTCTTAACGCATTTGGGGGATCAGCCCTTTGTACCATGTATTGTGCACAAACATCTAAATGTTACATCGTACTCAAATCCCCTATGTTAGGGTTGTCCGTCTAAGTTTGGATTTAGAATTTCCGCACTAAAGAAAGTTTAGTTTGGAACTAGCTTATCAGTGTTTCTAGAATTTTAGAACACTATTCGAATATAGATTAATTCAATCAATAAAGGTTTGCTTACTACTTGAAGGTTTAATAAAATGATAAAGCTTTGAACAAGGTTATCAAAGTAAAAGATTGAATAACAATAATATATAATTGAGTAAATATGATATACATGCAAAGCGCTATAGAAGAGTTAAAACAATCTCCCTTGAATCAATGTATTAGAACAATATATGCTTTGAATAATAATTAGGAAACTAAATCTCGCTCGATGTAACGAATTAGGTTACATAAGAACTTTGCTCAATGTAAAGGGTTATGATTTAAGAACTTGCTCAATAATAACAAGGTAGAGTTAGAAAACTTGCCTTAATTGTAAGCTACACAAATGAAAATAATCTCCAATTATCCTACATATATCATTGAAACTGCAATAAAAATAAATCGCATGAATATTAACTTTAGGGTTTAAACCATCATTTAGGTCACAACCCCAACTTAGCACCTAACCACATAGGTTAAATATACTTAACGAATCTGAAATTACACATTGATCAACATAACTTAATCGTTCAACTCTATCTTTCAAAAACATCTCATTTGGTTTCATTTTATAAATCAATTAACAATCACTTCAAAATCTTTTATACTTTGTATTATAACACATGACAACCTTCTATTGTAGTATATATCATGCCTCATCATCAATAACATGTTTACAATACTAATATAAGTCCATTGTGCCTGACCTGTAAACAAGCAGACCTCACTATCCCAGTTCAGGGTGTGGCACAACTGCGCCACACTTAGGCTTGGGACCGTGAAAGTCAAACGCAAGACAATATGCTGGCTTTTTACCTTCACCGTACAAGCAATTGCTGCATGTTCGATAGACGAGACGAGACTAAAGCGAATGAAAGAGTCGATTTTAAACTTTAGCCAACAAACACAAATTTCACCCATCAAACGGTGAAATTAGCACATCCAACTGATATAAAACTAACACATACATGTTTCCTCACATATTCATTAACTTAGAACAATTAAACATCAAATTAAACTATTTTAATTCCTTAAATTTCATGTTTTCTCATGAAAACTCCATTTTTGACACCTTTAGCGAATTTAATCACCACGAATTCATTTTTCAATCAATTGACATAATTTAAACTGCGTTGTTTTCGTTTCTTAATATATTTTCACAATCCACCAACAAATTGCAGATTATTACACATATAGAGCATGTAATTTTATACTTTCTAAAGTCATAACATATGAACATAAACACTTATATATATAATCTTCTCTTTCTGACCCAATTCCCACGAATTTGATACTCAATCAACCCTTGTGTATGATAATTAAAAGATTCTACAACATAAGACACGCCATATACACAACGCTTGAACAACAATCCATAAAACCAATTTACAGAGACCCTAAATAAAAACTTCTGAACTTGGAAATTTAAGAATGAATTATACCTTAATCCTTGATTATTGAAGTAATTGTTATAGAATGGCTTCAATTCCTCTCCCTTCCACAGCAAAGCCCTCAATCCCTTAGCAACTCTCTGTGTTTTTCCCCTTTTCTCACAAACTCTCTTCTCTTCACTAACTATAGCCTTAGGAGGAAAAAAAATAAGATGCGCATAATAAACTGATATGACGCATTCTCTATTAGTTAGAAAATAACAAAAGGCGTCATTTAAAAAAACCCAAAGGCCACAAGGCCTTGTTTGGCTACCACAATATTCCCAAACTAGTTTATTATTATATTATTTATATTACATAGTTTTCATGTGTCACACCTTACTTCAATTAATTAAATAACTTTGATTTTTGCTTATAATAATAATAAAATTATTATTATCATTTTACCTTACAATTAATAATTAATTATATATCTAATTTAATTAATAAATTAAACACATCACTTTATTTAATTTATTTCCATTAAATTAAACAATTCATTTAATTTAATTATTTTATTAAATATTAAGCAATTGATTTAATTTAATTATTTTCCTTAAATTAAATCCTTCAATTAAAATTATCATTATTCGATTCAATTAACATTAATTAATTTAGTTACTAAATTAATTCATCACAATTCATCAAATATTTATTTTCCTCTATAAATAAATTATTTTAAATATTTATTTAATTTCATAAATATTTAAATTAAATTACAAATTTCTCGATCGTTACAAGAATTTTGGCATTAACATTGAGAAACAAGAAATCTAGTAAAATTCAAAGTCCTTTATCCTCAGATTTACAAACTACCAGCCTTGAGATTCAAATTGAATTTTAGTCAACCATAGATACAAATAGAACATATATCTTCAAATAATCTAAAAGTAGTTGTTAACATAACTCAAGATTATAGATGGCTAATAAATAATTAGGTATCAATCATTAAGTTGTAATAATGGCATGATACTTTCATCAACACATGCTAAATTTTTGTCATTTGGATTAGTTACCTTTTTCTTTGATACAAATTAAATTAGTTCAGGAATTTCATCAAACAAAGTTGCATGCATTTATAAAAACTTGGGAAGTCTAATAATTATCAAATAGAAATCAAAATGAACAAGCATCACACATCTATATATACAAATCGAAAAATCAAACATCATACTCTTTTTGCATAATAAAATCATCAAAAGGTATATTAAAGAGATTTACATATCTAAGATGTTGAATGAATGTAATTGGTTTGATATTGCAATTAGTAAAGACAATATAAAGTGGAATAAGATGAGTATCATGACACACATATATACATATATATTGAGAGAGAGAAAAGGAGGAAATGGAACCAATTTTGCTGGAGTGATGAAGGCTTTTCCCCAATTTAATTGAACACGGCTTAAGAGTTTGTTTGTGAATTTAGTTTTTTTTTTATAAAAAAATAGCCAACACATATCATGAATTTAAGAATTTAATATATGAATAGGATAATTTAAATATATATATGTATAATGTATACATATAGCTATATATATATAGAAACATATGCATTCTGATTACCTAAAAAGCCCGAGATCTGCTTCTTATTACCGTAGTCAAACATTGTGATCTGCTATTTATTCTCTCTTCTTATCCTCATCGAATATGTACACTCCAAAGTGAAAAAACCTTCAATCATATAACTAGGGCAAGAGAGGAAGACCGTGAACAAATCAGGTTTTTCAAAAAGGAATTAGGGCTGATTGGAGATAAAAATTAGAAGAAACATAATTAGTGATACATAATTTCAAAATTAGTTAAATTAGAAGTAGAAGATGTAAAATTACCAGAGAGGAGAAAAGAAACGGTCGAATTCGTATAAAAAAGGAAAATGGTTTGCAGAGCGGGGGGAACTAAAAAGGTCTGAAGGGAAGCTAAATTTCTTTAGGTGAAATCAAATAAATTAATACAACCGCACGACAACCCATATATTTTTACCTCCGTGGTTTTACATAGATAATGTTATTTTTTTAAAAAAATTTATCTATTTTAAACCAAAAATTTCCCTTATAAATACATAACATTTTTTCATATGTATCTACAACATTTTGTTAAAAAATGTTGTAAAAAAAATACCATAACATTTTTTTATAAAAAATGTCATCTTTTAAGTGTTGTCTTTTTATGGTTTTGTACTAGTGGTGGCGAAGGATCATCCCCACCAACACGCAACTATGATAAAAGAAAGTTTATCAGTGCCTCTGCAGTTGATAAGTACAACTATTTCACACTAAAAGCACTGGCACCAAAAAGGGGTTTGAGACCTGATGCATTTAATGGACAAATGAAGAGACAAATTCATGAACAGGGTTGGGAATTGTTCACTGATGAACCAGACCCCGTAGTGGTGACTGTAGTCAAAGAGTTCTATGCAAACGCTGAAAATAAAGCGCTAGTTGTGGCGTTTGTGCGTGGCAAGTAGGTGCCTTTTAGTCCAAAAGTAATAAATGAGTTTTATAGTGTGTGAGCCCCTACCGTTTGTCAATATACTCAGCTGTGAGATAGCAACCTAGACTACAACCAGATCCTCACAAAGATATCAAAACATGGCACTACATGGGCGAAGGGGAAGAAGGGGGGGGGGAACCCTTTTTATGAGCAAGGACCTAAGTTTGTATGGGAAAATCTGGTATGCATTCTTGTGCGCGAAGCTATTTCCTTTGACACATACCAGTGAAGTTACTAAGGAAAAGGTTCTACTTTTATATGCCATTGTGAATGATTTTGACATTGACATCAGTGCCATCATTAGTTTCTCGATCGCTGGAGATGCTTACGTGGGCCATTTTTAGGAGGACTGCTCACCCTTCACTCATTTACTGGTTGTGTAGACAGTCTGGGGTTAGATGGTCGGCTGATGAGCTCGTGCAGCCCTTCAGCTACTTTATTCACGCCTAATTGCTAGATAATAAGTATGGGATGGAGGGGAGTCACATCCTGGAGGTGTAGGTTTTATTTTTCCTGATGCTCTTGAGGAGGAGGAGGCAGAAGAAACCTCGGAGGATGACAAATTCGAGTTGATGAGATGTTTGGTGAGGAGGAGGTCATGAGAGGTAAGCAGTCTACCAAGTACATGTTCAGTACGCAGGAAGATAGAAAGCTCAAGAGGCTTGCATTTAGACAGGATCATATGTTTAATACCATGAAAAATTTCCCTGCTTTATTAACTGAGGCATTCCAAAGACTGAATCCTGCTGCTGCGGACCAGTTTCAGTTCCCGACTCCACAGCCCTTTCCACATTATCCATTTTCTGATGATGATGAGGAGATACCACCACCACCACCACCACAGGCTTATCAAGCTTTAGGGAAACCCTCTTTTACTTTATTGTAGTATTTTCACAATGAGGACCTTGTGTATGTTAAGTTTGGGAGAGTTTTAGTTATTTTTTTAATGTTTTAGTTTTAGTTTTGTAAATATGTCATATGTTACATATGTATGTTTGAATTTAAGTTTTCATGCCAGTTCATGTATGCATTCATGTAGTTGCATCTTTAGTTTAATTTAGTAGTTTAATGTTGTAGTTTTTGTTTTTGTTTCTATTCTTGTTGAGTCATATCTATAAAATAAATTGAAAAACTGAAATTCTCAAAAATATTAGTTAGTTTTACTGTTTTAGTATTGCAATTAGTTCATATTTGCATGATTCCAGCTGTTAGATAGTTAGACTTTGTTTTGGCCAATGATGAGATTAGAATTGTGTAGAAAAGTATAGTATTGACAATTAAGGCTTTGATGTGATTTCTTATCATGAATTACATCTTTATCTATTTGAAACTCATATAATCAGGATAACAAATTAAGAAATGATTATGTTGACTGATTGAGTTTATATTGATACATAATGGAACTTTTAAGGATAATACTAGTTTGAATGAAAGAAAGTTATGAATATGTAGTGATGAATAAGATTATACAGGAACCTAAGTTTGGTATATAAGCTATAATAAAGAAAAAGAAAAGAAAAGAAAAAAGTTTGAATAAACACCGTGGCTAGTCTAGTTTTGTGGCCTTTGTTACTTGAGTAAGTACGCCCGAGGGGATGTCTCTACACCTAGCGCCCTAAAGCTTGTCGATTTGAGAGTCGTTGGTTGAAAGCTCGCTAAGGTGTAGCACTGAAAGCCTAAGAGGACTAGACATTTCACATCCATGAGAAAAATAAAAAGTAAAAAACAGGAAAAAGAGCGAAAAGCCCCGTATGTGAAAAATAAAGCATAAGTATCCCATTTTGAACTTTGAATTTGGTAACTTTTTGATTTTAGTATGATTTTACTTATTTTTGGATTTCTTGACTTTATACTTATGATTCTTTTGGAGAGGTTTATTATCTATTTTATTTCAATTTATGTCAGTTAGCATGGTTGTTTGGCACACACGCACTATATCAGTTATAACAGGTTAAGATTTGAATATTGATTGAGAAGTCATTGATTTGTCTTGGTATGATGTATTGTCATGTCTATTGTGATTTCTCTGAGGCTATGTGAATAAACATTGCTCTGTCTATAGCTAGATTCGTAGGCATGTAGTTAGCGGCATTGCATTGCATATTATCGTGCTCGAGGACTACAACGGTTTAAGTTTGGGGGAATTTGATGTGTAGGTTTCATACCTACGAATCGGGTTTCTATTCGAACTAAAACAGTTTATAATTTTGTTATTTTAGTATCATTTTACTTGTTTGTATTTGTTTTGCTTGCAGGTTTTATTACGTGTTAGCTTCGGTATAACGATGGGAATGTGGGGGAAAAATAACATGTAAAAGCAAGGAACGATGAATCGAGTCTTGGTACCACGTAAAATGACATTTTACAAAGGAATGACCCCCATCGAGGCGGGGGTTCTCAAAGGCTAATTACCCCCACCCAAGTAGGGTGCGTAAATAAAAGAAAAGTGTTTTCCAATGATTCTAACATTGATGTGGCATAGACTGAATGGAATTGGGTTGGTCTTGGACTAGTTTGTGGACGTTTTTGTCAAATATTACAGAGACTGAAGAAAGGAATTAATCAATCACTCATACAATCATCAAGTGCAACTCTTGAAACCCTAATTTTAGAGAAGATTGTGGAGGAGCGGATTGAAAAGCAAGATCACGAAGATTTCAGAACTGAGTGTGGAGAAGGATGGTTTAATACTATTCTTAATCTTTATTTCAATTTCTATAATTTGGATGATGTAAATTTTAATCTACTTAGTGTTTAATTCATTAGTTATGAACTAAATTTCTTATTAAGCTTGTAATGGATCTTTGAGTGGAACAATGATTATCATATTTTAATTTTAGTTCAATAAAACTATCTTTTTAGTTCATCTATTGTGATTTGTTCATAACTTATGAATTTCTTGATCACTAATTCTTTGTGGATTTGTATGGACTCGAGAGATGATGTAAAACCCAAAACCCTAATAAGACTCGGATATGTAAATTCAGTTATATTAATAAAATCTCTTTATTCTGGAAGTGTTATGTGTTAATATATACTATGTTTAACAAATTTGACCAAATCAATTTTCGTCTAAAAATTGACATGCTTGACACCTCGTGCTAAAAAAATTTCTTTCGAAAATGGACTTTTCCGTAAATTTGTTTTGACAAGCTACTTTGGCGTGCTTACACTGACAAAACGCTTTGTCGTGCTTGTTAGGATTTGTAAAATCTAGGTAAAGAGGTTATAAAACCTTAGATTATAAAACCTAACCCTAATTTATAAACCTTAACCCTAATTAGCTAAACTAAACCCTAATTAGGTTATCCTAACACCTAATCACGATTACTAAACTTCAATTAGTACTAATAAACATCATTATCATTACAACCCCAAT
Organism: Panax quinquefolius; assembly: GCA_020205615.1. NCBI lineage: Eukaryota > Viridiplantae > Streptophyta > Magnoliopsida > Apiales > Araliaceae > Panax > Panax quinquefolius. Next base: position 102,233,540 of record CM035158.1, on the reverse strand, counting down.
CATTAAAAAACAAACCCCAATCAAGATTGGTGATGATTAAGGAATAATTAAGCTACTAATTTGATCAATTAGCTCACAAGTAGGCTGATAGTCATCCACAAAAGTCCCAAAACATCACATGACATGATTCCAAACTCCCAAGCACCAGAAGAGTAATAGATCAGATATTTTAGGAGGCAAGTAGCTGAAAATAAGACCAAAAACCTAAGTTGCTTAAGCCTATAAATATAGCAACACAACCTCTAGCCAAACCTATGAATTCTCTAAGCCTATACACTCTTATAAACATACCAAATTAAGCCCGGGTGATAGCAAAGATCAAATTCATTAGCTTAGCAAAATCAAAATCAAGCAAGAGAGGTGCAAACCCTAATTTATAGCTAGATCTTTGATGCTTTGTTCAAATTATTATTTAGATGTTTAGATTTGTGTAATAGTAGGTTAGAAAGTATGATAGGTTGATAGAACATGTTTTCATAACATCTAGATGCCTCAAATTAGTGTTTTAAGCAATTGAAAATTTTGGAAAAACAAGCTTCGACAAATGAATGTTAGAAGCTTGTAGATTCGTGTATGTTAATAGTTAGGTCTGTTTATTGTATGTTATTTGTAGTATGACATGAGGTCTTTAATCTGGAAAAGAAAACAAGTTCATTAGAACCATATATTGCAAGATATAGATGGTCAAAGGTGGTTGACCGATCACGAGGTTCTGTTTTTCAGGACACCCGTAAAACTCAAGAATGAGTTGAACCGCTACTTTGACCAGCCTTTTTAATCGCTTTCTAGTTGTTGTTATAATTATTTTTTGTAATAGATTAATATCTTGACATACCTACTACATATCTATGATCTGAAATTACTTAAATAGTTCAAAGGATTATTGGAATTAATGGTCAAAAGTCGCCGATCGAAGCTTCGACCAAGTTTTCTCGGGTTACCTAGAAACCGATGAACATGAAAAACAAACCTTCGCTATACTTTGACCAACATAAATCGAGACCTTAGAGTTATGTTTTGTCCAAACCAAAGTTTTTATATATGTACCTTAACATATAGACTACATATTACAACAAACACAACACAAATCTATTACACATAATCGAGATATGAAAAGCTACAAAAAATCGTTGACCGAATACGACGACCACTGCTCGGGTTACCCAAAACTCAAAAATAAACTCGATGAGTGACTTTGAACCTCTATAACTTCTTGTTATATTTAGGTTAAAGCACAAAATTTGTCGATGTTGTACTACTTTATGATAGTACTATAACATCCATACTTGTCCAAACCAAAAATCATTAATAAGAAGCAAAGTAGATCATGGTCAATGTGGTCCCTAGACCACAACCGACTGAAACCCAAAAACTCAAGAACACCTACAGCGACACTTCCTATCACTATAGGGCTTTAGCGATGAAGACTAATTATTTTTTTTGAAATTAATTAATAAAAATTAGAAATAATTAATAAATAAATATAAAAAAATATTTTAAAATTATATTAAGTTATTTATTATAATTAACTTTTGATATTTTTACATAAATTCAATAAATATTTTATTTTATTTAAATATTATTAAGAATTAAGTTAATAATAAAGTAATTAGAATAATTACTTATAAATAATAAATAATTATTGAAAAATAATATTAATGATATAAAAAATAATAATATAGTTATAAATTATTTAAAAATAGTAAACAAGGTTTTTATAAAATTCTAAGTAAATACTAATTATTTAGAAATAGAAATAAATGATTTAAAAATCATATAAAGAATAAATAAATACTTAAAAATTATTATAAGCTTCTAGAAATTATTATAAAGGATAATTAAATTATCTAAAAATATAATAAAGCTTATAAATAAAATTTAGTCGAAATAACAACTTATTTAAAACTCTCAGTAAAAATCATTTGAACAATCAAACCCTATCAAACTTAACCCTAACATATATAAATTGTTGTATTTGAGTATTGTTATCAATACTAATGTGTTAGATTTATATATGATGAACATCGTAGTGTTTATTAACGAATCGATTAGCAATTACTTAACCGATCTACGCTCAGCAAGTTTCCTATACCCTAATTACTCTCCCAACTTATTACTTACGTAGATTCTCAAATCCTATTTATTCGTTGAACAAGATTTCTATCTTGATTTTCTTTTGATATGATACATCAAACCTAAACTTGAATTACCATTTATTGTAATGTTATTGCTATTGCTTCAGCATAACTAAGAAATGAATTATTTATTCATATGATATTGTTTATTGAGTATAAGTTGTTGTGTCAAATAAAATTGTTTTGGTAAGACATCTTATTCTGAAGTTGAGTATCCCGTAAGGGATCGAGGTTTGGTCAATAATATATTGACATTAATTTGGGTGCATTTCAGCACTAGTAGGATGAGATGCATACTCCTAGGATTTTGAGTAGGCTGATCCCCTATCTCATATCTAAAACAAAGTTTCTAAGTCTGTGTGACTGACAAAAATAAAAAGTCCAGAAATGGTTGAAAAAGAAATCCAGAAATGGTAGCAACTATTAGTTAAATTTTGAATTGTTATATTTCTTCAAATCATATATTGTTATATATATAAAACTTGCTAAGCATGTCATAGCTCACCCTAGCAAATTATTACCTTTTGTAATATTAGAGGGTAACCCCGGTACATCTAGAGTAGATAAAGGTAAGCGTCCCTGCTTAGATTAGCTTATTTTTTGTCTAGTTGAATACTTGTAATAAGAAATTCTTTATGAAGAATCATGTAATCGAATCTTAATATTTATGATATATATAAAAAATTTATTTTCGCAATCGTGATTTCTTACATATATAGATGTAAATTAGAATCTTCAATCTAGTTTGAGATCCTTGGGAACTATTTATCTGAGTGAGGGTATTGATAACATGGACTATTCATGTTGTTATTGATACTCTAGATTTTGGATAGATAGGTACTATCGATACAATAGTGTAATTCGCATGACATAGGCTATACATCTGATTGAGGGTATTGGTAATATGGACTGCTCATGTTATTACTGATACTCTAAATTTTGAATAGATAGATAATATTCACAAATACAGTTCATATATCCAAGTGAGGGCATCCAAACACAATAATAGTTCTCTTGAGAATTGTCATCTGTTATGGGATACTGTGAATCTTGGATCTATGGGAATTATATCTGGTTATAAATTATAGTCACTCAATTAGATATAAGCATATAATCGATAAATGGGTTTATAGATTTAAATGCGTTATATATATTGACTTGTTCTAAAGCACCATATCGATATCGTGGGAGTATAGATATGTGGGCATTACGCTTTTGGTATCAAAGTCATTAAGACTATAGATATAATATAAGAGAAATCTTAGTATATAGTCTTTGAGTCCGTAGTAAAATTTTAAAGTACACATAAAAATAACATTAAAAATATTATGTTTGTAAAATTCCATACCAGATTAATGGAGTTTTTTATTTATAGATGGTTAACTCCAAAGTCTTTGAAGAAATGGTGATAGATAAACAATCCACCACAAATTGAGTCATATATAGCTAGTGATGCAGAGGATGAAGAATTGCTTCATGACCAACAACTACTAGATGTTGAGGAAGAGGATAATCCAAAGAGGCAGGGCAATTAATGAGAATTGATGAACATGATGAAGCAATGGCATCACTATTGAAGACAATAGAATATGAGAATAATAAAATGCAGCTTTAGGGCACACTTAATAATTTGAGGGAATGCTAGATTATGAGAAGGGAACTAATAATCGAATCGAAAAGTACAACCGCACCATATACACAAAGGGGCAAGAAGGAAATACAATCAAGGCTTCTCAAATCATCTCTTGGTACTCGAGATGTTTCCAATGAATTTGCAGTACAAAGTAGTTCGATATCCGATGCGAGAAGAAAACGCTTATCCGATATATCGATCTATGGTATTCCACATGATCCAAATTCATTTGATGATGTTAATGAGTTTTAGAGGGTAGTATAGAAGTATAAATGCTCTATATTAGTATAAATAAAGGAGCATTTAAAGTTTGTAATATAGCTAATAGTATGTGTAAGCTAGTAGTATGTGTAAACTACTAAGTTATTTTGTATGACTCTTGTGATATATGAATAAATGATATATCTGTATTATTCAAAATTCTTATTTGGATTTTTGTTTATGTTTTATAGAATCATGCCACTAACTAGAAGACCCCAACGAGCGATAAATAATGATGATAATTCTACCCATTAGTTAATAGACCTTATGTTAGGAGCTATGAATAGACCCATAACCCAAAACGCATCTTTTAAAGATTTCAAATTAGTTGGTCCACCTGAGTTCAAAGGTACATCAGAACCTGTCGATGCACAAAATTGGATTACTGAAATAGAAAAATTCTTCCTAGTAACTAATGTCAATAATAATCAAAAGACGACTTTTGCAACCTTTTTCTTGAAAGGTGGGGCTAATTACTGGTGGGAATCAACTAAGGGTTGGGTAGAAACTAAAATTGTACCTTGGGATAGATTCAAAGAGTTGTTCTTTGAAAACTATTTTTCCCAATATTTGAAGGATCGTATGGAAGTAAAATTTCTGGAATTAAAACAAAGAGACCCGACTGTATCCCAGTATACAACCAAGTTCAACGAACTTTCCAGGTTTGCTCCTCACCAAGTTAATACTGAACTTAGAAAGACTCAGAGGTATCATGAAGGTTTGAAACCTCAGATATGAAGTAAATTGTCAGTACTCCAAATAAAGACTTTTTCAAAAATATTCGAGAAAGCTTCTATAGCTGAAAGTGAAAATGAAAGTCTCATTAAATTCCATCAAGAAAGGAAGAGCCAAAATGAGAAAGGGAAACTTAAGACCAAACCCAGTTCAGGTGGGTTTAATAATAAACAAAAATGGGATACTACTTTTTCCAATAACCCGGGGAAAAAGATGGGTAATAACAATAATAACTTCAGTAATAATAACATTAAACCTTGTTCTACTTGTGGAAAGAAACATAAAGGGATATAATTTAATAGTAAATGTTATAATTATGGACAAATGGGACACCTTTCTCCACAGTGTCCTCTCCCTAATAAAAATAATTGTTTCAATTGTGGTTCGTCGGATCATTTATCAAGGAATTATCCGAAACCTAAGAACCAGGGAGGAAATGGGAATAGAGTACCAGAGAATAGCAATAATCATCAATCCGAGTAGCTAGGTTGAGTTTAAAATCGACCAACCACAAAACATTTAATATGTCGATGAGGGATGTTGTTGCTTCACAGGGACGTGGTGATAGGTATCATCCCTATCAACACTTTAAATGCATATGTGTTATTCGATTATGTGCTACTTGTTCCTTCGTGTCTAATAGTTTTTCTAAAACCTCGAATATACCATGTGAAAATTTAGACAAACTGTTCTGTGTATAAATTGCAAGCAATAAAAAGATTCTGGTTAAGACCATATATAGGAACTGTAGTGTAGAGATAAAAGGACACAATTTTCTGGTAGATCTTACTCCAATTCAGTTGGGAGAATTTGATGTAATCTTAGGAATGGATTGGTTAGTTAACCATAACGCAATGATTGATTTTCATAAAAAACGTATAAACCTTTTGACTACATCAAAGTTAAAGGTAGTGTTCAACGGAAGTTGTTCACTTAAGCAATCTCGATGCTTGACCATAACTTAGGCAGAAAGGTTACTTAGAAAAGGTTTTTCAGGAAATTTAGCCTATATAGTTGATACTCGACAAGAAGGAGTAAAACTAGATCAAATACCCATAGTTAAGGATTTTCTCGATGTATTCCCAGATGACTTACCAAGTTTACCTCTAGATATGGAAATTGAGTTTGTCATTAATCTTGCACTGGGAACGACACCAGTTTCTAAGGCACCATATAGAATGGCACTTGTAGAACTGAAAGAGTTACTAGTACAACTACAAGAACTCTTAGATAAAAAGTACATACAACCTAGTGTTTCACCTTGGGGAGCACCAGTATTGTTTGTAAAGAAGAAGGATGGAACCATGAGGTTATATATAGATTATAGAGAATTAAATAAATTAACCATTAAGAATAAATATCTTTTACCAAGAATTGATGTTTTGTTTGACCAGTTAAAGGTGGTCGAACACTTTTCAAAGATTGACCTTAGAACATGTTATCATCAGTTAAAGGTAAGAAAGGAAGATGTGTCTAAAACAACATTTAGGACACGTTGTGGACATTATGAGTTTCTTGTAATGTCCTTTAGGTTGACAAATGCATCGACAACATTTATGGATTTGATGAATCGAGTGTTTAAACCATGCCTAGACAAATTTGTTGTAGTGTTTATCGACAATATTCTGGTATACTCAAAACACACGGAAGAGTATATGTCAACACTTGAGAGTTATTTTGGAGATATTACAAAAGGAATAACTTTATGCAAAGTTTTCCAAGTGTGAATTCTAGTTAAAGAGAGTTCAATTTTTAGGTCATGTGATTGACAAAATGGAATATCAAGAGATCCAACTAAGATCAAAATAGTTGTGAATTTGGAACAACCAACAACTCCAATGTAAGTAAGAAGTTTTCTCGGTTTAGCGGGTTTATTATCGACGGCTTATAAAAGATTTTTCAAAAATAGCAACCCCACTAACCAATTTAACTCGAAAGATGATAAAATACGTGCCGATGGATAAATGTGAAGAATGCTTCCAAGAGTTGAAGAAGTGATTGAGCACGGCTCTAGTATTATCCTTACTAGATGATACAGAGGCCTCAGTAGTATTTAGTGATGCGTCACACATAGAGTTTAGGTGTGTCTTGATCGATGCAACATGGGAAAGTGATTGCTTATGCATCACGATAACTCAAAGATTATGAGAAGAGGTATCCTACTCATGACCTAGAGTTAGCCATGCGGTAGTTTTTGCTCTAAAAATTTGGAGACATTACTTATATTGGGAAAAAAGTGAGATATATATGAGATCACAAAAGTCTCAAATATATTTTTACACAAAAGGAACCGAACTTAAGACATAGAAGATGGTTAGAAAATCGATAAAGGATTTTGATTGTGAAATTTTATATCATCTCTAAGAAAGCTAATGTCGTAGTTGATGCATTAAGTAGAAAAAATAAAGAAAAGTTGAACGCAATAACCACCAATGATAAGATAATAATAGATTTTGAAAAATTGGAAATTGAGGTGGGATATCTAACTACCTCTACCAAAAAATTATTCATTATAGAGGGAGTTTCGTCTCTACTTGATAAAATCAAAGAGATGCAGAAAAGGATAAGGAATGATAGAAGTTTAAGTCTAATCTAACTCATATTAAGTATAACAAATTTAGAATAGACAAGGATGGAATAATAAGATATGAAGATAGAATTTGGGTTCCGTTAAACCAAGCTTTAAAAGATGAAATCTTAAACGAAGATAATAATTCTAAATTTGCCATACATCCTAGAAGTACTAAAATGTACAAAGATTTAAGTCGACATTTTTGGTGGTCAAATATGAAAAGAGAAATAGCTGAATGGGTAAGCAAATGTCTCACGTGTCAAAGGGTTAAGGTTGAACATCAAAAGCCGAGTGTTCAACCCTTACTAATTCCTGAGTGAAAGTGGGAACATATAACCATGGACTTTGTGGTAGGCCTTCCAGCTACACAGAAGGGACACGATGACATTTGGGTAATAGTTGACTGTTTAACTAAATCAACTCACTTTTACAAAAAGTTAAAGTTACCCATAATTAGATCACCTTGCCAAGTTGTACATTAATGAAATCATCTCTAGGCATGGAGTACTGTTTCTATATTATCGATCGAGATCCACGCTTTACTTCAAATTTTGAGAAGAGCCTTTAAAACACTTAGAACACAATTAAGATTGAGTACAACTTATCACCCTCACATAGATGGACAAAGTGAGAGAACCATATAAACATTAGAGGATATGTTACGAACATATATCATCGATTTCAGGAGGAAGTTGGGAAGATTAATTACCTTTTGTAGAATTTGCCTATAACAATAGTTATCATGCTAGCATAGGTATGCCACCCTATGAAACCTTATATGGGAGGAAATGTAGAACACCTTTATGTTGGGATGAATTCGGGAAAGGCAAATGCTAGGACCTAAAATAATCAACAAACTATCAAACCATCGAAATTATAATGAATGATTACAAGCATCTCAAGATCGACAAAGGAAATACGCTGATCCACATCGTTAACAATGAAACTTTAGCGTAGGAAGCCACATATTATTGAAAGTATCTATTTGGAAAGGCAAGATACATTTTGGCAAGAAAGGAAAATCGAGTCCGAGATTCATTGGACCTTTTAAAATTTTGAGGAGGATAGGTGAAGTTGCTTATGAAATAGCACTACCTCCTGAGCTGAACAATATTCATAATGTGTTTCATGTGTCCATATTATGAGCATACAAACCTGATTATAAACACATTATAAATTATGAGCTAATCCAAATCGAAGAAGATCTTTCTTATGCAGAAGAACCTTTGCAGATCGTCGATCGTAAAGAGCAAGTTCTGAGAAATAAAGTGATAGCATCAGTCAAAGTGATCTGGAGGAATAAGAACGTTGAAGAGGCTACATGGGAGCTCGAAGATAAAATGCGAGAGAACTATCCTCAACTGTTTACTTAACTTGTACTGTAATTTCGAGGACGAAATTCTTATTAGAGTGGGTGAATGTAAAACCCAAAACCCTAATAAGACTAAGATATGTAAATTCAGTTATATAAATAAAATCTTTCCGTTCTAAAAGTGTTATGTGTTAATATATACTCTGTTTAAAAAATTTGATCAAATAAATTTTCTTCTGAAAATTGACATGCTTGACACCCCGTGCTTAAAAAATTTCTTTCGAAAATGGACTTTCCGGTACATTTGTTTTGACAAGTTGCTTTGTCGTGCTTACACTAACGCTTTGTCGTGCTTGTTAGGATTTGTAAAATCCAGGTTAGGAACCCTAGGTTATAAAACCTTACCCTATATTACAAACCCTAACCCTAATTTATAAACCCTAACCCTAATTAACTAAACTAAACCTAATTAGGTTATCTTAACACCTAATCATGATTACTAAACTTCAATTACGTACTAATAAACATTATTAAGCAACCTAATCATTAAAAACAAAACCCTAATCAAGATTAGTGAGGATTAGGGCATAATTAAGCTACTAGTTTGATCAATTAGCTCACAAGTAGGTTTATAGTCATCCACACAAGTCCCAAAACATCATATGACATGCTTCCAAACTACTAAGAACCGTAAGAGTCATAGATCAGATATTTTAGGAGTCATAGATCACAAGATATGTTTAGATTTGTGTAATAGTAGGTTAGAAAGTATGATAGGTTGATAGAACATGTTTTCATAACATCTAGATGCCTCAAGTTAGTTTTTTAAGCAATCTGGAAATTTTGGAAAAAAATAAGCTAGCGATGCTTTGTTCAAATGTTGAAGATGTAGATTTGTAGTTAAAAAGTATGTTAGGTTAATAGAACAGTTTCATAACATCTAGATGTTATTTGTAGTATGACATGAGGTCTTTAATCTGGAAAAGAAAATAGGTTCATTAGAACCATATATTGCAAGATATATATGGTCAAAGGTGGTTAATCTGAACACATTAGAACCATTATGATTTCGTTACCCGGTCAAAACTCAAAAACAAGTTGAGTCGGCTACTTTGACTAGCATTTTTAATCGCCAACCTTTAATCGCTTGTTGTTATAAATACTTTTTGTAATAGATTAATACATTTACTTACCTACTACATATCTATGATCTTAAATTGCTTAAATAGTTCATAGGATTACTGGAATTAATGGTCAAAAGTCGTTGACCGAGCTTGACCAAGTTTTCTGGGTTACCCAGAAAACTGATGAACATGAAGAAAAGTCTTTGGCTATACTTTGGCCAACATAAATTCAAACTTTAGAGTTATGCTTTGTCCAAACCAGTGTTTTGTATATGTACCTTGACATATAGACTACATATTACAACAAACACAACATAAATCTATTAAACAGAATAAGAGATATAAAAGCTATGAAACCGTTGACCGACCATGACCACTGTTCTGGGTTACCCAGAAACTCAAGAACAACTCTAACAGTGACTTTGAGCCTCTATAACTTCTTGTTATATGTAGGTTAAAGCACGAAATTTGTCTGATGTTGTACTACTGTATGAGTACTATAACATCCATACTTGTCCAAACCCATAATCATTAATAGTAGCAAAGTAGATCATGGTTAAAGTGGTCCCTAAACCACAACCGACTGAAACCCAGAAGCTCAAGAACACCTATAACGACACTTCTTATCACTATAGAGCTTTAGCGATAGACAATAATTGTTTTTTTAGAAATTAATTAATATAAATTAGAAATAATTAATAAATAAATACAAATAAATATAAAAACAGTTTTAAAAATTATATTAAGTTATTATAAAATCAATATTTTCAATAAATATTTTTTATTTATTTGGGTATTATTAAGAATTAAGTTAATAATAAAGTAATTAGAATAATTACTTATAAATAATAAATAATTATTGAAAAATAATATTAATGATATAAAAATCTTAATAAATGGTTATAAATTATTTAAAATAGTAAACAAGGTTTTTATAAAATTCTAAGTAAATAATAATTATTTAGAAATAGAAATAAATGATTTAAAAATCATATAAAGAATAAATAAATACTTAAAAATTATTATAAGCTTCTAGAAATTATTATAAAGGATAATTAAATTATATAAAAATATAATAAAGCTTATAAATAAAATTTAGTCGAAATATCAACTTATTTAATACTCGGTAAGGTCATTGAACACCGAAACCCTATCAAACTTTACCCGAACATTTGTAAATTTTGTATTTGAGTATTGTTATCAATACTAATGTGTTAGATTTATTAACGAATCGAGTAGCATTACTTAACTGATCTATGCTCAGGCAAGTTTCCTATATCCTAATTACTTTCCCAACTTATTACTTACGCAGATTCTTAAATTGTGTTTATTCGTTGAACAAGATTTCTATCTTGATTTGCTTTTAATATGATACATCAAACCTAAACTTAAATTATCATTTATTGTAATGTTATTTCTATGGCTTCAGCATAACTAAGAAATGAAATTTTTATTCCTATGATATTATTTATTGAGCATAAGTTGTTGTGTCAAACTAAATTGTTTTGGTAAGACATCCTATTCTGAAGTTGAGTATCCCGTATGGGATCGAGGTTTGGTCAATAATATATTGACATTAATTTGGGTGCATTTGAACACTAGTAGGATGAGATGCATACTCCTACGATATTGAGTAGGCTGATCCCATATCTCATATCTAAAACAAAGTTTCTAAGTCTGTGTGACTAATAGAAATAAAAAGTCCAGAAATAGTTGAAGCCACATAGAAAATTCAAGTTGACCCGCGACCACCCGTGGGTACATATACTCTCTCCCTTCTCTTTCACAAGTCATTTTCAAGTTGAAGCCACGGAGAAATTTCGAGATTTCTTCTTTAGATAGACTAAGTTCGGGCTGCTTTCTGTAAAATCCATCACCATACAAATTGTGACAACCCGAAAAATCGAATTGTCCAAAATTTAAGATTTAAAAATTAGTTATTAATAAAAGGAATTTTTATTAATAATATTATGTGCTATGTGTTTATTAATCGTTCTAGAACTTAGGATGATTAGAATGCGGGAGGATTCTAGCTACGAGCTAGACTGAATGAGTAAGAATTTTCAAGACGAAAATAAAATTTTTCTAGGAATAAAATTATTTTTTAGGAAAAAGATGAAATAGACATTATTAACCTGACGAAACCTTAAGGGTTAGGATTTGAATAACCTAAGCCTTTTTGAGTGTTCGGTATATCGAAATGACATTATGTTGAAAGATTTGACGATAATATATCATGAAAAGTGCAGTAAGCTGATAAAAGTTTTCTCGAAAAACGTGCAAAAAACGAACAAAATAAAAATGACAAAAAGTGTTGGTATGTACTTTTCATTTGTTTAACTACATTAGGGGAAAACGTGAAGAAAAAATCTTAACATCAAAAAGTGTTTTTCAGTTTTTCGGAGATCCGAAGAATACGTAAAAGTTAATCGGTAAAGGAAAGACGAAATATCCAAAAATATTTGGATCCCGAGAATCGTAGTTTTTTGAACTGTCGGACGAATTCTGCAAGATGAAAGCACGAAGCTTCTCCTAGAAGATTCGTGAATAGTAAGGAGGTGGAATAGTAAGATGGTGTGAATAGTAACTTTAGGGGTGAAATGACTATTTTTCCCCTAGCTTTGAAAATCTATAAAAGGAAGCTTAATTTCATTTGTTTGTGATTTTGAAAATGACCAACACTTAACAGAGAGAGAGGTTGGATGGGAGGAAAAAGGAAGAGGAAAATTTGGCTCGTGAGTAAACTTTGTTTGACGAAAGAAGAATAAAGAAGAAAGGTATTTAAAACCTAAATTCTAAGTTATATTTTCTTTAAGTTTTATATGTTTAAAACATAGCTTTATAAGAATAAGAGTAAAAGATGTTATGAATAATTTTTATATGGATGAAATCATGAGAAAAGAAGAAATAAGAACTTAGAAGTTTAGTTTATAAATTTATTAAGGAAGTATAAGTTTTGTAATGAATTTGAGCGATCCAAATGAATCATATGAACGATTCAGTGAAATTCATAAGGAATGGTGTTTTATAACATCGAATTCCAAGAAAAAGTGAAATTGTAATCAAAATATCAATTAAAAACTAAGAACGAATGAAGAACACGAAGAACACGCGAAGAACATGAAGAACGTTATTGATGGACAAATTTAAAACCAACGTAGTATAATTGTTGTTGATGGATAAGTTTAAAACCATCGTGTATAAGTTAGATGCTTTTTGCTTGGTTAGGAATGGTAGAAACGTTCATGAAGAATGTATTAAACTTAGTTATAACGAAGTTATGGTAAAATTTTTTGTAAAAGACGAATGAGAATTATAAAGTTAGTAAATAGACACGAAGGTGTAGGGTTTCATAGGAATGTAAGAGAACATAGAAAACGTGAGTAGTGGACTCAAGAAGAAACCAGTTCTGAGTTCGGATAACCGAATTTCAGACTAATGAACGAAGAATGTTAATAACATAAAAATGAGCGAATGATGAAGATTAAGCCAGTCAAATGGCATGTTAACGGATTCAGAACAAAGTTCTATCCGAGGAGGATTGAAGTACGTAAGATAAGGAAGAGAATGACTTTGGAACGACCTAGTTCGAAAGTTATAACAAATAAGTTATGAGATTGTGAAATGTAACTTAGTCTCAAACCGGATTAAACACTTAGAAAATTTTTCAAAGATTAAAGCTTGGCCATGCCTCGCCCAAATCTCTTGTGTTAGGTGGTGGCCATGACAAGACTAAAACCTAGAGGTAGCCATTGGAGACTCGTCTTTGCAAACACGAAGCAATAAAAAGAGGGTGAAATACAGCTACCAACCTAGGAATTCAAGATTACATAGTGGTATTTGCAATACGAAGATAGAGCAAGGAACCTCAGCCAGTCACGGCAGATAGCCAAGCCTAGAGAAGAGCTTTTAATTGCTCAACTCTAGGGGAAAGTAAAATAAAAGATAAAGAACATATAAGTCATCGCATGTAACACTTAAACAAGTTATTTAAATCATTAATAAAGATTGAAAGGAAAGATTAAACAAAATTAAAAGACAAAGAAGATGAACACAACGCTGTTTTGATAAACGATCGGTCTTAGCATACAACAAATGGTATGGCTTTGACATTAAGAATGAGTAATGAATGTAGGGTTCATGTAATGGATAACGAAAGTATTAAGTAAGATACGATTTATTAAGAAAACTGTAATAAACGGTAATGAGATTAATGAAAACCGAATGTGAATCGGATGGAGAATGTTAGAATAAAATGTAATCGTTAAACACTTTAACCAATGTGAAGGTTGAGTGTACAGGAATATTAAACGGGCAAAACCTACACCCTGTGTATGGTTCGACCATAGGGTAATGAAGACCAATGATTAAACCTATGAACATTGAAGAACTAAATTAAAGACAATGACGTTTAACGTAAAGAAGCTGAGTTAATGATTAACTTGAATGATCATTCCGAGTATACAGAAGATTGTATGACTTAGACGATAAAGAATGAATCCTGAGGTATGACATTTAGTTGCCAGAAAGCCATAAAGAATAAGAAATTGACTTAACGAACATTATAGTTTAATTATTTGGATAAGTTAAGATAAGTTTAGGTTGTAGTACAATCGTAACCTTTGATGGTTGACATATGGGAGCTGGGCTAAACAATTCCTTCAGAGAGTGAAGGTATATAAGAAACTAGCAACCGATCTAACTCACTGTGATGGAAATGTAGATGAGACAAGAACTTGTTTTTTGGTTATTTTTGGGAAACCACTCAGAGTATCATATGGACTACTAGCAGAGACGCGATGTGTGCTGAGTCCTAGAGAAGTTATAAGAAGAAGATAAGAATGCAAATCATCAAAGATGATGAACGTATTGAGTAAGACATCTCCGTATGTTATGAAGCCGTAAACCGGTAAAGAAAGTTAATTGTGTAAATTTAATTTGTAAGAACGCGATCCCTAAGAAGTAAAGTTAGTTAAACAAATGCATAAGTCAAATATACATGACTAATTGTTGTATGTATTCCTTATGTGTTATATAGGAATTAGAATGAGCAGCTCAGCATAAACTATAAGTTGTAGTTGTGCATAAGGAAAGTTTCCTAACTTTATTTATATTTTAAATGAATGCTAGTTTCTTAAACTTCTCAGATTTGAACTTGAGAAGTTCTGTCTATATGCGAATGTGCGATATTTGTACAAGGTGGTAGAACATATGAGGCCTTGTGCCACAATTTGAATACTTCGGTATTTCTATCAGATGAACTGTACAGTGATTAAACTGTTCAATAAGAGAATGTTATGTTTATACGTGAACCATTATTGTTAAGTCTGTGCTAAAGATTCTAGCCAGACATGATATGTATGAAAGAGAGTAGAGAATGAAAGTATTTCAAAGTGAATATGACTAATGTTTTAAAATGATAGGAATCAGAGTTTATTCCTATTATTCAAGATACTTCATAACCTTTGTTTAGTTATAAAAGTTTAAAAGGAATATTTAAATTCTTAAAGTTTTTTGTTCAACTGCTATGACTTGCTGAGCAATTGAATGCTCACACTTGCTTTAAATGAATAACATTTTCATTATACGAGTAGAACTTAAGGATCCCGTAAAGATCAAGCTGATCGATATCCAGAATAAGTGCCATTCATTAGATGAATGAGCGTGAAGCTCAAGTGAAGACTTGTACTATAAAATGATAAAATTAAATTATAGACTATTTTAAAGAATTGTTATGTATCCTTGGTGGCAGATGAAAGTCACTCTTGTAAGATGAAAAGAATAATGTAATTATCATTATTTGTAATGAACGAGGTTATAAGGTATTAGAACCTTGGAATTGAGAATGTATGTTGTTATATTTCACTATATAATGATGTATGTTTGGAAGAATGATGTACTCATCAATACGCACGAAATTTGGGTGTGAAGATAGACCGAATTTCGGGGCGTGACACAAATGTTCTATACTATTATGGTAATGTTTACAAGTTTTCTTTTCCAATTTTGATCGTTAGAATGTGAGATATCATATAAAATGCTTCTAAACACATAGTAGTGAATATGCATGCTCATATGACTTGATAAAAAGTATTCAACGTAGTAAATGTTAATCTTTTACCATGTTGAATGTATTGATGTGAAAAAATTGACTTTTAAAACAGTCATTTAGCACCTTTTTTTGCTAATTTATTCATTCTAATTGAGGACAAATGAGCAAAGGTTTTGAAATAAAGCACACATGGCAATTCGGCTACCATTGTGAGGATCCAAAAGTTTACGAATAAAGTTTTTTTATTTATATTGATTACCAATATTGTGCTAAGTATCTGTGATACAAGTCTAGAGAAGTGGTCAATTTTTGTATTGACTAAGAAATATGAGTAAAGTTATGCTTAACAGAGAATAGAAACTCTAAACTTAAGTCTGGATAGGGATTCGGTAGAAAATACAGTTATAAAATTGTATTGATAAATATGTGTTTGTACGATATAGAATTGATGATCAGTGATTGATCGGTTAGGGTACAAACTTAGTAACCCTAATAAGGGATTAGGAACATTAATCAAATGTTGGAAAACCCTAATTTTCAATTCAAGAAACCTAAACCCTGATAAATAAACCCTAATTCAAATTAGGGTTATCAATAAGAAGTTGTGATACTGAATATCATACTAGGTATGTTGATGTAAGATTAAGTATAAAATTTATTAGGGAAATCAAATGAGGATTAGGAAACCCTAACTCGGATTACCAAACCCTAATCGGCAAACCCTGATTTTAATTTTGGAACCCTAAAATCTAATTAGGGAACCCTAATACTGGTTATCAAAACCTAAGGATTAAAAATATTAGGGAAATATGTGAAATGACTAAAATGACCCTATGGATAATATGGAAATTATAAAATACTCTTAGTAGGGTAAAAGACCAAAATAACCTTGAACTTGTCTTTTAACAAAGATAAACACAAATCTTGGTGACTCACCACCAAGATTTTCCATGTCTAAATCCAATATATAAATGACGAAATTAACCTCAAGGTTCAATGGGAAATCACAAAAGTACCCTTAGTACATAGGAAGTTACTAAAATACCCTTTCTCTTCCATTTTATGTGATTAAGCAAAATCTATGACTCAACACTTCAAAGATTTGCCACATGTGATACAACTAGACCACACCAAACTATAATATGACACCTAGCAACATTAGGTACAATGAATCAAACTTAAGATGGATTAAAATCCATTTACCCCTTACTTTAAATGAACAAGTGTAGCTATCCTTCTCCTCTCTAGACTCACAAATTCTAGACTTAAAATACTTCATATTACAACCCCCAATCAGGTCATAGCAACACAAAATCAAAATCAGGAAGCACAAATCAAGAATTGGTCTAAAAAGGTAAGAACACAAACCCTAACCTTAGATCTTTGATGCACTATAAGAAAAAGGCCTATCAGCGACCAAGGGTATCAGCGACCGCATATCCGATCGCAGATAATACTTATAGTGACCAACATCAGCGACCGTAATTGAATTTGGTCACAATTTACTATCAGTGACCACATGCGGTCGCTGCTTGGTCGCTGACATTAGTTTCCCTCCCAAAAATTGATGCGAAAAGGTGGCGCGTTTATTTGTTGCGACCAATATATATATCGGTGATCGCATTCGGCCGCTAAAAGGGCCACGTCATAAAAATCGGCCGACCGCAATGATTATTGGACGAACGCCATCATTGATCAACTAAAACTTATTCGCACTCGGGTTCGCGATATCGATGAAGAAAAAAAAGAAAAGAGATACACGAGGGAGAAGAGGGAGTAGGGGGAAGAGGACTGACCGCCGCACCACCGCTTACACTACCCGCTTTACCACCGCCAAGCACCACCACCACTTCACCACACCAAAAAACTAATTTTGGGTTTAATTTGTTTGTTTAATATGCTAGAATTTGTGTTTAATTTAGGGTTTTAATTTATTTTGTTATAAAATAATGAATCCTCGAATGAATTAGTGTTCAATTTGAGTTTTGAAATTTAATCTAGGGTTTAATTTGTTATATATTAATCGAAATTTGAATTCAACTTGGGTTTGATATATTGGAAATTTGGATTTGATATGTATTGTATTGTATCATCGTAATTAGTGTTTGATTTGTGTAAATACATATTCTACAATTAAGTTTTAATTTGTATAAATTTGAGTTTGATATGTAATGTATGAACAGAAAAGAATGTATCAATTTTTGGGTTGTTTATGCATGTTTAGGTATAGTGTGTATATTTGATATATATACGGAATAGTAACATTTATCTCTGACGATTATTTCGTAGAAATTAAGTTTCATGCCCTGACACCTATATCCCTAAACTTTTAGTTTCCTTATTCTGTTTTGCAATAGCAAATTTTGTAGGATTATTTTTGATTTTATTTTAGTGTCTTGATTCTTGGTGGTTCCCATTAATATTCCTATAAATTCCATTCCTAAAACCCCGTAGATCGCTTTTGTTTATCTAGTCTTGATACTATTTTACCCATTGATGAACACAAACCTAGATTGGATCTAGAAATGTAATTTGGTTTATTAGTGTGTTTTCTAGAAATTCGTAATTTGGTTTATCTAGTCTTGATCTTGATTTATTGTTATTATTTTGGTCTTATTATATTAGGAATTTGTATATTTCTCTTGGTTTGTGTCTTGGGTGCCTAGAAATGACTTTATATACAT